>JBAJHW010000024.1:1187665-1344624 GCA_037013535.1 Intellagama lesueurii
CATTCTTTAGCTTGTTTCTTGATTCCTTTCTGTATTCCTTTCATTCTAGCTCTAATACCTTCTATAATTCATTCTTTAGCTTGTTTCTTGATTCCTTGCTGTATTCCTTTTATTCTAGCTCTAATACCTTCTAACATTCATTTTTTAGATTGATTCTTGATTCCTTGCTTGATTCATTTTATTCTAGCTCCAATACATTCATTCTTTTGCTTGTTTCTTGATTCCTTGTTTGATTCCTTTTATTCTAGCTCCAATACATTCATTCTTTAGCTTGTTACTTGGTTCCGTGCTGTATTCCTTTTATTCTACCTCTAATACCTTCAAACATTCATTCTTTAGCTTGTTTCTTGATTTGCCTTGCTTGATTCCTTTTATTCTAGCTCCAATACATTCATTCTTTAGTTTGTTTCTTTATTCCTTGCTTGATTCCTTTTATTCTAGCTCTAATACCTTCTAACATTCATTCTTTAGCTTATTTCTTGATTCCTTGCTTGATTCCTTTTATTCTAGCTCCAATACAATCATTCTTTAGCTTGTTACTTGATTCCGTGCTGTATTCCTTTTATTCTAGCTCTAATACCTTCTAACATTCATTCTTTAGCTTATTTCTTGATTCCTTGCTTGATTCCTTTTATTCTAGCTCTAACACCTTCTAACATTCATTCTTTAGCTTGTTTCTTGATTCCTTGCTTGATTCCTTTTATTCTAGCTCTAATACATTCATTCTTTAGCTTGTTTCTTTATTCCTTGCTTGATTCCTTTTATTCTAGCTCTAATACCTTCTAACATTCATTCTTTAGCTTGTTTCTTGCTTCCATGCTTGATTCCTTTTATTCTAGCTCTAATGCATTCATTCTTTAGCTTGTTGCTTGATTACTTGCTGTATTCATTTAATTCTAGCTCTAATACCTTCTAACATTCATTCTTCAGCTTCTTGCATGATTCCTTGCTGTATTCCTTTTATTCTAGCTCTAACACCTTCTAACATTCATTCTTTAGCTTGTTTCTTGATTCCTTGCTTGATTCCTTTTATTCTAGCTCTAATACATTCATTCTTTAGCTTGTTTCTTGATTCCATGCTGTATTCCTTTTATTCTAGCTCTAATACCTTCTAACATTCATTCTTTAGCTTGTTTCTTGATTCCTTGCTTAATTCCTTTTATTCTAGCTCTAATGCATTCATTCTTTAGCTTGTTGCTTGATTACTTGCTGTATTCATTTAATTCTAGCTCTAATACCTTCTAACATTCATTCTTCAGCTTCTTGCTTGATTCCTTGCTGTATTAATTTTATTCTAGCTCTAACACCTTCTAGCATTCATTCTTTAGCTTGTTTCTTGATTCCTTGCTTGATTCCTTTTATTCTAGCTCTAATACATTCATTCTTTAGCTTGTTTCTTGATTCCTTGCTGTATTCCTTTTATTCTAGCTCTAATACCTTCTAACATTCATTCTTTAGCTTGTTTCTTGATTCCTTGCTTGATTCCTTTTATTCTAGCTCTAATACATTCATTCTTTAGCTTGTTGCTTGATTCCTTGCTGTATTCCTTATATTCTAGCTCTAATAACTTCTAACATTCATTCTTTAGCTTCTTTCTTGATTCCTTGCTTGATTCCTTGTATTCTAGCTCCAATACATTCATTCTTTAACTTTTTCCTTGATTCCTTGCTGTATTCCTTTTATTCTAGCTCTATTACCTTCTAACATTCATCCTTTAACTTGTTTCTTCATTCCTTGCTTGATTCCTTTTATTCTAGCTCCAATTCATTCATTCTTTAGCTTTTTTCTTGATTTCTTGCTGTATTCCTTTTATACTAGCTCTAATAACTTCTCACATTCATTCTTTAGATTGTTTCTTGATTCCTTGCTTGATTCCTTTTATTCTAGCTCTAATACATTCATTCTTTAGCTTGTTTCTTGATTCCTTGCTTGATTCCTTTTATTCTAGCTCCAATACATTCATTCTTTAGCTTGTTTCCTGATTCCTTGCTTGATTCCTTTTATTCTAGCTCTAGCACCTTCTAACATTCATTCTTTAGTTTGTTTCTTGATTCCTTGCTTAATTCCTTCTATTCTAGCTCTAATACATTCATTATTTAGTTTGTTTCTTGATTCCGTACTGTATTCCTTTTATTCTAGCTCTAATACCTTCTAACATTCATTCTTTTGCTTGTTTCTTGATTCCTTGCTTGATTCCTTTTATTCTAGCTCTAATACATTCATTCTTCAGCTTGTTTCTTGATTCCTTGCTGTATTCCTTTTATTCTATCTCTAATACCTTCTAATATTCATTGTTTAGCTTATTTCTTGATTCCTTGCTTGATTCCTTTTATTCTAGCTCCAATAAATTCATTCTTTAGCTTGTTTCTTTATTCCTTGCTGTATTCCATTTATTCTAGTTCTAATACCTTCTAACATTCATTCTTTAGCTTGTTTCTTGATTCCTTTCTGTATTCCTTTTATTCTAGCTCTAATACCTTTTATAATTCATTCTTTAGCTTGTTTCTTGATTCCTTGCTGTATTCCTTTTATTCTAGCTCTAATACCTTCTAATTCATTCTTTGCTTGTTTCTTGATTCCTTGCTTGTTTCCTTTTATTCTAGCTCCAATACATTAATTCTTTAGCTTGTTACTTGGTTCCGTGCTGTATTCCTTTTATTCTAGCTCTAATACCTTCTAACATTCATTCTTTAGCTTATTTCTTGATTCCTTGCTTGATTCCTTTTATTCTAGCTCTAATACATTTATTCTTTAGCTTGTTCTTGATTCCTTGCTGTATTCCTTTTATTCTAGCTCTAATACCTTCTAACATTCATTCTTTACCTTGTTTCTTGATTCCTTTCTTGATTCCTTTTATTCTAGCTCCAATACATTTATTCTTTAGCTTGTTTCTTGATTCCTTGCTTGATTCCTTTTATTCTAGCAATAATACCTTCTAACATTCATTCTTTAGCTTATTTCTTGTTTCCTTGCTTGATTCCTTTTATTCTAGCTCTAATACCTTCTAAAATTCATTCTTTAGCTTGTTTCTTGATTCCTTGCTTGATTCCGTTTATTCTAGCTCTAATACATTCATTCCTTAGCTTGTTTCTTGATTCCTTGCTGTATTCCTTTTATTCTAGCTCTAATACCTTCTAACATTCATTCTTTAGCTTGTTTCTTGATTCCTTGCCTGATTCCTTTTATTCTAGCTCTAATACATTCATTCTTTAGCTTGTTGCTTGATTCCTTGCTGTATTCCTTTTATTCTAGCTCTTTTACCTTCTTACATTCATTCTTTAGCTTGTTTCTTCATTCCTTGCTTGATTCCTTTTATTCTAGCTCTAATACCTTCTAACATTCATTCTTTAGCTTGTTTCTTGATTCCTTGCTTGATTCCTTTTATTCTAGCTCCAATACATTCATACTATAGCTTGTTTCTTGATTCCGTACTGTATTCCTTTTATTCTAGCTCTAATACCTTCTAACATTCATTCTTTTGCTTGTTTCTTGATTCCTTGCTTGATTCCTTTTATTCTAGCTCTAATACATTCATTCTTCAGCTTGTTTCTTGATTCCTTGCTGTATTCCTTTTATTCTATATCTAATACCTTCTAATATTCATTGTTTAGCTTATTTCTTGATTCCTTGCTTGATACCTTTTATTCTAGCTCTAATAAATTCATTCTTTAGCTTGTTTCTTTATCCTTGCTGTATTCCTTTGATTCTAGCTCTAATACCTTCTAAAATTCGTTCTTTAGCTTGTTTCTTGATTCCTTGCTGTATTCCATTTATTCTAGTTCTAATACCTTCTAACATTCATTCTTCAGCTTCTTGCTTGATTCCTTGCTGTATTAATTTTATTCTAGCTCTAACACCTTCTAGCATTCATTCTTTAGCTTGTTTCTTGATTCCTTGCTTGATTCCTTTTATTTTAGCTCTAATACATTCATTCTTTAGCTTGTTTCTTGATTCCTTGCTTGAATCCTTTTATTCTAGCTCTAATGCATTCATTCTTTAGCTTGTTGCTTGATTACTTGCTGTATTCATTTAATTCTACCTCTAATTCCATCTAACATTCATTCTTTAGCTTGTTTCTTCATTCCTTGCTGTATTTCTTTTATACTAGCTCTAATACATTCATTTTTTAGCATGTTACTTGATTCCTTGCTGTATTCCTTTTATTCTAGCTCTATTACCTTCTAACATTCATTCTTTAGCTTGTTTCTTCATTCCTTGCTTGATTCCTTTTATTCTAGCTCCAATACATTCATTCTTTAGCTTGTTTCTTGATTTCTTGCTGTATTCCTTTTATTCTAGCTCTAATACCTTCTAACATTCATTCTTTAGCTTGTTTCTTGATTCCTTGCTTAATTCCTTTTATTCTAGCTCTAATACATTCATTCTTTAGCTTGTTGCTTGATTCCTTGCTGTATTCCTTATATTCTAGCTCTAATAACTTCTAACATTCATTCTTTAGCTTCTTTCTTGATTCCTTGCTTGATTCCTTGTATTCTAGCTCCAATACATTCATTCTTTAACTTTTTCCTTGATTCCTTGCTGTGTTCCTTTTATTCTAGCTCTATTACCTTCTAACATTCATCCTTTAACTTGTTTCTTCATTCCTTGCTTGATTCCTTTTATTCTAGCTCCAATACATTCATTCTTTAGCTTTTTTCTTGATTTCTTGCTCTATTCCTTTTATACTAGCTCTAATAACTTCTCACATTCATTCTTTAGCTTGTTTCTTGATTCCTTGCTTGATTCCTTTTATTCTAGCTCTAATACATTCATTCTTTAGCTTGTTTCTTGATTCCTTGCTTGATTCCTTTTATTCTAGCTCCAATACATTCATTCTTTAGCTTGTTTCCTGATTCCTTGCTTGATTCCTTTTATTCTAGCTCTAGCACCTTCTAACATTCATTCTTTAGTTTGTTCTTGATTCCTTGCTTGATTCCTTCTATTCTAGCTCTAATACATTCATTATTTAGTTTGTTTCTTGATTCCTTGCTGTATTCCTTTTATTCTAGCTCTAATACCTTCTAACATTCATTCTTTAGCTTGTTTCTTGATTCCTTGCTTGACTCCTTTTATTCTAGCTCTAATACATTCATTTTTTAGCTTGTTTCTTGATTACTTGCTTGATTCCTTTTATTCTAGCTCTAATACCTTCTAATTCATTCTTTAGCTTGTTTCTTGATTCCTTGCTTGAATCCTTTTATTCTAGCTCTAATGCATTCATTCTTTAGCTTGTTTCTTGATTACTTGCTGTATTCATTTAATTCTACCTCTAATTCCTTCTAACATTCATTCTTTAGCTTGTTTCTTCATTCCTTGCTGTATTTCTTTTATACTAGCTCTAATACATTCATTTTTTTAGCATGTTACTTGATTCCTTGCTGTATTCCTTTTATTCTAGCTCTATTACCTTCTAACATTCATTCTTTAGCTTGTTTCTTCATTCCTTGCTTGATTCCTTTTATTCTAGCTCCAATACATTCATTCTTTAGCTTGTTTCTTGATTTCTTGCTGTATTCCTTTTATTCTAGCTCTAATAACTTCTAACATTCATTCTTTAGCTTGTTTCTTGATTCCTTGATTGATTCCTTTTATTTTAGCTCTAATACATTCATTCTTTAGCTTGTTTCTTGATTCCTTGCTTGATTCCTTTTATTCTAGCTCCAATACATTCATTCTTTAGCTTGTTTTTTGATTCCTTGCTGTATTCCTTTTATTCTAGCTCTCATAACTTCTAACATTCATTCTTTAGCTTGTTTCTTGATTCCTTGCTTGATTCCTTTCAATCTAGCTCTAATACCTTCTAACATTCATTCTTTAGCTTTTTTCTTGATTCCTTGCCTGATTCCTTTTATTCTAGCTCTAATACATTCAATCTCTAGCTTCTTGCTTGATTCCTTGCTGTATTCCTTTTATTCTAGCTCTAATAACTTCTACCATTCATTCTTTAGCTTATTTCTTGATTCCTTGCTTGATTCCTCGTATTCTAGCTCTAATACATTCATTCTTTAGCTTGTTGCTTGATTCCATGCTGTCTTCCTTTCATTCTATCTCTAATACCTTCAAACATTCATTCTTTAGCTTTTTTCTTGATTCCTTGCTGTATTCCTTTTTTTCTAACTCTTTTACCTTCTAACATTCATTCTTTAGCTTGTTTCTTGATTTCTTGCTGTATTCCTTTTATTCTAGCTCTAATAACTTCTCACATTCATTCTTTAGCTTGTTTCTTGATTCCTTGCTTGATTCCTTTGATTCTAGCTCTAATACATTCATTCTTTAGCTTGTTTCTTGATTCCTTCCTTGATTCCTTTTATTCTAGCTCCAATACATTCATTCTTTAGCTTGTTTCTTGATTCCTTGCTGTATTCCTTTTATTCTAGCTATCATAAATTCTAACATTCATTCTTTAGCTTGTTTCTTGATTCCTTGCTTGATTCCTTTCATTCTAGCTCTACTACCTTCTAACATTCATTCTTAAGTTTGTTTCTTGATTCCTTTCTTGATTCCTTTTATTCTAGCTCCAATACATTCATTCCTTAGCTTGTTTCTTTATTCCGTGCTGTATTCCTTTTATTCTAGCTCTAATAACTTCTAACATTCATTCTTTAGCTTGTTTCTTGATTCCTTGCTTGATTCCTCTTATTCTAGCTCTAATAACTTCTAACATTCATTCTTTAGCTTGTTTCTTGATTCCTTGCTTGATTCCTTTTATTCTAGCTCCAATACATTCATTCTTTAGCTTGTTTCTTGATTCCTTGCTTGATTCCTTTTATTCTAGCTCTAATACCTTCTAACATTCATTCTTTAGCTTATTTCTTGATTACTTGCTTGATTCCATTTATTCTAGCTCCAATACAATCATTCTTTAGCTTGTTACTTGATTCCGTGCTGTATTCCTTTTATTCTAGCTCTAATACCTTCTAACATTCATTCTTTAGCTTTTTTCTTGATTCCTTGCTTGATTCCTTTTATTCTATCTCCAATACATTCATTCGTTAGCTTGTTGCTTGATTCCATGCTGTATTCCTTTTATTCTAGCTCTAATACCTTCTAACATTCATTCTTTAGCTTGTTTCTTGATTCCTTGCTGTATTCCTTTTATTCTAGCTCTAATACCTTCTAACATTCATTCTTTAGCTTGTTTCTTGATTCCTTGTTTGATTCCTTTTATTCTAGCTCCAATACATTCATACTATAGCTTGTTTCTTGATTCCGTACTGTATTCCTTTTATTCTAGCTCTAATACCTTCTAACATTCATTCTTTTGCTTGTTTCTTGATTCCTTGCTTGATTCCTTTTAATCTAGCTCTAATACATTCATTCTTCATCTTGTTTCTTGATTCCTTGCTATATTCCTTTTATTCTATCTCTAATACCTTCTAATATTCATTGTTTAGCTTATTTCTTGATTCCTTGCTTGATTCCTTTTATTCTAGCTCCAATAAATTCATTCTTTAGCTTGTTTCTTTATTCCTTGCTGTATTCCTTTGATTCTAGCTCTAATACCTTCTAAAATTCGTTCTTTAGCTTGTTTCTTGATTCCTTGCTGTATTCCATTTATTCTAGTTCTAATACCTTCTAACATTCATTCTTTAGCTTGTTTCTTGATTCCTTTCTGTATTCCTTTTATTCTAGCTCTAATACCTTTTATAATTCATTCTTTAGCTTGTTTCTTGATTCCTTGCTGTATTCCTTTTATTCTAGCTCTAATACCTTCTAATTCATTCTTTTGCTTGTTTCTTGATTCCTTGCTTGATTCCTTTTATTCTAGCTCCAATACATTAATTCTTTAGCTTGTAACTTGATTCCGTGCTGTATTCCTTTTATTCTAGCTCTAATACCTTTTAACATTCATTCTTTAGCTTATTTCTTGATTCCTTGCTTGATTCCTTTTATTCTAGCTCTAATACATTCATTCTTTAGCTTGTTTCTTGATTCCTTGCTGTATTCCTTTTATTCTAGCTCTAATACCTTCTAACATTCATTCTTTACCTTGTTTCTTCATTCCTTGCTTGATTCCTTTTATTCTAGCTCCAATACATTCATTCTTTAGCTTGTTTCTTGATTCCTTGCTTGATTCCTCTTATTCTAGCTCTAATACATTCATTCTTTAGCTTGTTGCTTGATTCCTTGCTGTATTCCTTTCATTCTATCTCTAATAACTTCAAACATTCATTCTTTAGCTTTTTTCTTGATTCCTTGCTGTATTCCTTTTTTTCTATCTCTATTACCTTCTAACATTCATTCTTTAGCTTGTTTCTTGATTCCTTGTTGTATTCCTTTTATTCTAGCTCTAATACATTCATTCTTTAGCTTGTTGCTTGATTCCTTGCTGTATACCTTCTGTAATAGCTCTAAAACCTTCTAACATTCATTTTTTAGCTTATTTCTTGATTCCTTGCTTGATTCCTTTTATTCTAGCTCCAATACATTCATTCTTTTGCTTGTTTCTTGATTCCTTGTTTGATTCCTTTTATTCTAGCTCCAATACATTCATTCTTTAGCTTGTTACTTGGTTCCGTGCTGTATTCCTTTTATTCTACCTCTAATACCTTCAAACATTCATTCTTTAGCTTGTTTCTTGATTCCTTGCTTGATTCCTTTTATTCTAGCTCCAATACATTCATTCTTTAGTTTGTTTCTTTATTCCTTGCTTGATTCCTTTTATTCTAGCTCTAATACCTTCTAACATTCATTCTTTAGCTTATTTCTTGATTCCTTATTTGATTCCTTTTATTCTAGCTCCAATACAATCATTCTTTAGCTTGTTACTTGATTCCATGCTGTATTCCTTTTATTCTAGCTCTAATACCTTCTAACATTCATTCTTTAGCTTATTTCTTGATTCCTTGCTTGATTCCTTTTATTCTAGCTCCAATACATTCCTTCTTTAGCTTGTTGCTTGATTCCTTGCTGTATTCCTTTTATTCTAGCTCTAATACCTTCTAACATTCATTCTTTAGCTTGTTTCTTGATTCCATGCTTGATTCCTTTTATTCTAGCTCTAATGCATTCATTCTTTAGCTTGTTGCTTGATTACTTGCTGTATTCATTTAATTCTAGCTCTAATTCCTTCTAACATTCATTCTTCAGCTTCTTGCTTGATTCCTTGCTGTATTCCTTTTATTCTAGCTCTAACACCTTCTAACATTCATTCTTTAGCTTGTTTCTTGATTCCTTGCTTGATTCCTTTTATTATAGCTCTAATACATTCATTCTTTAGCTTGTTTCTTGATTCCTTGCTGTATTCCTTTTATTCTAGCTCTAATACCTTCTAACATTCATTCTTTAGCTTGTTTCTTGATTCCTTGCTTAATTCCTTTTATTCTAGCTCTAATGCATTCATTCTTTAGCTTGTTGCTTGATTACTTGCTGTATTCATTTAATTCTAGCTCTAATACCTTCTAACAATCATTCTTCAGCTTCTTGCTTGATTCCTTGCTGTATTAATTTTATTCTAGCTCTAACACCTTCTAGCATTCATTCTTTAGCTTGTTTCTTGATTCCTTGCTTGATTCCTTTTATTCTAGCTCTAATACATTCATTCTTTAGCTTGTTTCTTGATTCCTTGCTGTATTCCTTTTATTCTAGCTCTAATACCTTCTAACATTCATTCTTTAGCTTGTTTCTTGATTCCTTGCTTAATTCCTTTTATTCTAGCTCTAATACATTCATTCTTTAGCTTGTTGCTTGATTCCTTGCTGTATTCCTTATATTCTAGCTCTAATAACTTCTAACATTCATTCTTTAGCTTCTTTCTTGATTCCTTGCTTGATTCCTTGTATTCTAGCTCCAATACATTCATTCTTTAACTTTTTGCTTGATTCCTTGCTGTATTCCTTTTATTCTAGCTCTATTACCTTCTAACATTCATCCTTTAACTTGTTTCTTCATTCCTTGCTTGATTCCTTTTATTCTAGCTCTAATAACTTCTCACATTCATTCTTTAGCTTGTTTCTTGATTCCTTGCTTGATTCCTTTTATTCTAGCTCTAATACATTCATTCTTTAGCTTGTTTCTTGATTCCTTGCTTGATTCCTTTTATTCTAGCTCCAATACATTCATTCTTTAGCTTGTTTCCTGATTCCTTGCTTGATTCCTTTTATTCTAGCTCTAGCACCTTCTAACATTCATTCTTTAGTTTGTTTCTTGATTCCTTGCTTGATTCCTTCTATTCTAGCTCTAATACATTCATTATTTAGTTTGTTTCTTGATTCCTTGCTGTATTCCTTTTATTCTAGCTCTAATACCTTCTAACATTCATTCTTTAGCTTGTTTCTTGATTCCTTTCTGTATTCCTTTTATTCTAGCTCTAATACCTTCTATAATTCATTCTTTAGCTTGTTCCTTGATTCCTTGCTGTATTCCTTTTATTCTAGCTCTAATACCTTCTAACATTCATTTTTTAGATTGATTCTTGATTCCTTGCTTGATTCCTTTTATTCTAGCTCCAATACATTCATTCTATTGCTTGTTTCTTGATTCCTTGTTTGATTCCTTTTTTTCTAGCTCCAATACATTCATTCTTTAGCTTGTTACTTGGTTCCGTGCTGTATTCCTTTTATTCTACCTCTAATACCTTCAAACATTCATTCTTTAGCTTGTTTCTTGATTCCTTGCTTGATTCCTTTTATTCTAGCTCCAATACATTCATTCTTTAGTTTGTTTCTTTATTCCTTGCTTGATTCCTTTTATTCTAGCTCTAATACCTTCTAACATTCATTCTTTAGCTTATTTCTTGATTCCTTGCTTGATTCCTTTTATTCTAGCTCCAATACAATCATTCTTTAGCTTGTTACTTGATTCCGTGCTGTATTCCTTTTATTCTAGCTCTAATACCTTCTAACATTCATTCTTTAGCTTATTTCTTGATTCCTTGCTTGATTCCTTTTATTCTAGCTCCAATACATTCCTTCTTTAGCTTGTTGCTTGATTCCTTGCTGTATTCCTTTTATTCTAGCTCTAATACCTTCTAACATTCATTCTTTAGCTTGTTTCTTGATTCCATGCTTGATTCCTTTTATTCTAGCTCTAATGCATTCATTCTTTAGCTTGTTGCTTGATTACTTGCTGTATTCATTTAATTCTAGCTCTAATACCTTCTAACATTCATTCTTCAGCTTCTTGCTTGATTCCTTGCTGTATTCCTTTTATTCTAGCTCTAACACCTTCTAACATTCATTCTTTAGCTTGTTTCTTGATTCCTTGCTTGATTCCTTTTATTCTAGCTCTAATACATTCATTCTTTAGCTTGTTTCTTGATTCCTTGCGGTATTCCTTTTATTCCAGCTCTAATACCTTCTAACATTCATTCTTTAGCTTGTTTTTTGATTCCTTGCTTAATTCCTTTTATTCTAGCTCTAATGCATTCATTCTTTAGCTTGTTGCTTGATTACTTGCTGTATTCATTTAATTCTAGCTCTAATACCTTCTAACAATCATTCTTCAGCTTCTTGCTTGATTCCTTGCTGTATTAATTTTATTCTAGCTCTAACACCTTCTAGCATTCATTCTTTAGCTTGTTTCTTGATTCCTTGCTGTATTCCTTTTATTCTAGCTCTAATACCTTCTAACATTCATTCTTTAGCTTGTTTCTTGATTCCTTGCTTAATTCCTTTTATTCTAGCTCTAATACATTCATTCTTTAGCTTGTTGCTTGATTCCTTGCTGTATTCCTTATATTCTAGCTCTAATAACTTCTAACATTCATTCTTTAGCTTCTTTCTTGATTCCTTGCTTGATTCCTTGTATTCTAGCTCCAATACATTCATTCTTTAACTTTTTGCTTGATTCCTTGCTGTATTCCTTTTATTCTAGCTCTATTACCTTCTAACATTCATCCTTTAACTTGTTTCTTCATTCCTTGCTTGATTCCTTTTATTCTAGCTCCAATACATTCATTCTTTAGCTTGTTTCTTGATTTCTTGCTGTATTCCTTTTATACTAGCTCTAATAACTTCTCACATTCATTCTTTAGCTTGTTTCTTGATTCCTTGCTTGATTCCTTTTATTCTAGCTCTAATACATTCATTCTTTAGCTTGTTTCTTGATTCCTTCTTGATTCCTTTTATTCTAGCTCCAATACATTCATTCTTTAGCTTGTTTCCTGATTCCTTGCTTGATTCCTTTTATTCTAGCTCTAGCACCTTCTAACATTCATTCTTTAGTTTGTTTCTTGATTCTTTGCTTGATTCCTTCTATTCTAGCTCTAATACATTCATTATTTAGTTTGTTTCTTGATTCCTTGCTGTATTCCTTTTATTCTAGCTCTAATACCTTCTAACATTCATTCTTTAGCTTGTTTCTTGATTCCTTGCTTGACTCCTTTTATTCTAGCTCTAATACATTCATTTTTTAGCTTGTTTCTTGATTACTTGCTTGATTCCTTTTATTCTAGCTCTAATACCTTCTAATTCATTCTTTAGCTTGTTTCTTTATTCCTTGCTTGATTCCTTTTATTCTAGCTCTAATGCATTTATTCTTTAGCTTGTTGCTTGATTACTTGCTGTATTCATTTAATTCTACCTCTAATTCCTTCTAACATTCATTCTTTAGCTTGTTTCTTCATTCCTTGCTGTATTTCTTTTATACTAGCTCTAATACATTCATTTTTTAGCATGTTACTTGATTCCTTTCTGTATTCCTTTTATTCTAGCTCCAATACATTCATTCTTTAGTTTGTTTCTTTATTCCTTGCTTGATTCCTTTTATTCTAGCTCTAATACCTTCTAACATTCATTCTTTAGCTTATTTCTTGATTCCTTGCTTGATTCCTTTTATTCTAGCTCCAATACAATCATTCTTTAGCTTGTTACTTGATTCCGTGCTGTATTCCTTTTATTCTAGCTCTAATACCTTCTAACATTCATTCTTTAGCTTATTTCTTGATTCCTTGCTTGATTCCTTTTATTCTAGCTCCAATACATTCCTTCTTTAGCTTGTTGCTTGATTCCTTGCTGTATTCCTTTTATTCTAGCTCTAATACCTTCTAACATTCATTCTTTAGCTTGTTTCTTGATTCCATGCTTGATTCCTTTTATTCTAGCTCTAATGCATTCATTCTTTAGCTTGTTGCTTGATTACTTGCTGTATTCATTTAATTCTAGCTCTAATACCTTCTAACATTCATTCTTCAGCTTCTTGCTTGATTCCTTGCTGTATTCCTTTTATTCTAGCTCTAACACCTTCTAACATTCATTCTTTAGCTTGTTTCTTGATTCCTTGCTTGATTCCTTTTATTCTAGCTCTAATACATTCATTCTTTAGCTTGTTTCTTGATTCCTTGCTGTATTCCTTTTATTCTAGCTCTAATACCTTCTAACATTCATTCTTTAGCTTGTTTCTTGATTCCTTGCTTAATTCCTTTTATTCTAGCTCTAATGCATTCATTCTTTAGCTTGTTGCTTGATTACTTGCTGTATTCATTTAATTCTAGCTCTAATACCTTCTAACAATCATTCTTCAGCTTCTTGCTTGATTCCTTGCTGTATTAATTTTATTCTAGCTCTAACACCTTCTAGCATTCATTCTTTAGCTTGTTTCTTGATTCCTTGCTGTATTCCTTTTATTCTAGCTCTAATACCTTCTAACATTCATTCTTTAGCTTGTTTCTTGATTCCTTGCTTAATTCCTTTTATTCTAGCTCTAATACATTCATTCTTTAGCTTGTTGCTTGATTCCTTGCTGTATTCCTTATATTCTAGCTCTAATAACTTCTAACATTCATTCTTTAGCTTCTTTCTTGATTCCTTGCTTGATTCCTTGTATTCTAGCTCCAATACATTCATTCTTTAACTTTTTGCTTGATTCCTTGCTGTATTCCTTTTATTCTAGCTCTATTACCTTCTAACATTCATCCTTTAACTTGTTTCTTCATTCCTTGCTTGATTCCTTTTATTCTAGCTCCAATACATTCATTCTTTAGCTTGTTTCTTGATTTCTTGCTGTATTCCTTTTATACTAGCTCTAATAACTTCTCACATTCATTCTTTAGCTTGTTTCTTGATTCCTTGCTTGATTCCTTTTATTCTAGCTCTAATACATTCATTCTTTAGCTTGTTTCTTGATTCCTTCTTGATTCCTTTTATTCTAGCTCCAATACATTCATTCTTTAGCTTGTTTCCTGATTCCTTGCTTGATTCCTTTTATTCTAGCTCTAGCACCTTCTAACATTCATTCTTTAGTTTGTTTCTTGATTCTTTGCTTGATTCCTTCTATTCTAGCTCTAATACATTCATTATTTAGTTTGTTTCTTGATTCCTTGCTGTATTCCTTTTATTCTAGCTCTAATACCTTCTAACATTCATTCTTTAGCTTGTTTCTTGATTCCTTGCTTGACTCCTTTTATTCTAGCTCTAATACATTCATTTTTTAGCTTGTTTCTTGATTACTTGCTTGATTCCTTTTATTCTAGCTCTAATACCTTCTAATTCATTCTTTAGCTTGTTTCTTGATTCCTTGCTTGATTCCTTTTATTCTAGCTCTAATGCATTTATTCTTTAGCTTGTTGCTTGATTACTTGCTGTATTCATTTAATTCTACCTCTAATTCCTTCTAACATTCATTCTTTAGCTTGTTTCTTCATTCCTTGCTGTATTTCTTTTATACTAGCTCTAATACATTCATTTTTTAGCATGTTACTTGATTCCTTTCTGTATTCCTTTTATTCTAGCTCTAATACCTTCTAACATTCATTCTTTTGCTTGTTTCATCATTTCTTGCTTGATTCCTTGTATTCTAGCTCCAATACATTCATTCTTTAACTTGTTGCTTGATTCCTTGCTGTATTCCTTTTATTCTAGCTCTATTACCTTCTAACATTCATTCTTTAGCTTGTTTCTTCATTCCTTGCTTGATTCCTTTTATTCTAGCTCCAATACATTCATTCTTTAGCTTGTTTCTTGATTTCTTGCTATATTCCTTTTATTCTAGCTCTAATAACTTCTAACATTCATTCTTTAGCTTGTTTCTTGATTCCTTGCTTGATTCCTTTTATTTTCGCTCTAATACATTCATTCTTTAGCTTGTTTCTTGATTCCTTGCTTGATTCCTTTTATTCTAGCTCCAATACATTCATTCTTTAGCTTGTTTTTTGATTCCTTGCTGTATTCCTTTGATTCTAGCTCTAATACCTTCTAAAATTCGTTCGTTAGCTTGTTTCTTGATTCCTTGCTGTATTCCATTTATTCTAGTTCTAATACCTTCTAACATTCATTCTTTAGCTTGTTTCTTGATTCCTTTCTGTATTCCTTTTATTCTAGCTCTAATACCTTTTATAATTCATTCTTTAGCTTGTTTCTTGATTCCTTGCTTGATTCCTTTTATTCTAGCTCTAATACCTTCTAATTCATTCTTTTGCTTGTTTCTTGATTCCTTGCTTGATTCCTTTTATTCTAGCTCCAATACATTAATTCTTTAGCTTGTTACTTGGTTCCGTGCTGTATTCCTTTTATTCTAGCTCTAATACCTTCTAACATTCATTCTTTAGCTTATTTCTTGATTCCTTGCTTGATTCCTTTTATTCTAGCTCTAATACATTTATTCTTTAGCTTGTTTCTTGATTCCTTGCTGTATTCCTTTTGTTCTAGCTCTAATACCTTCTAACATTCATTCTTTACCTTGTTTCTTGATTCCTTTCTTGATTCCTTTTATTCTAGCTCTAATGCATTCATTCTTTAGCTTGTTGCTTGATTACTTGCTGTATTCATTTAATTCTAGCTCTAATACCTTCTAACATTCATTCTTCAGCTTCTTGCTTGATTCCTTGCTGTATTAATTTTATTCTAGCTCTAACACCTTCTAGCATTCATTCTTTAGCTTGTTTCTTGATTCCTTGCTTGATTCCTTTTATTCTAGCTCTAATACATTCATTCTTTAGCTTGTTTCTTGATTCCTTGCTGTATTCCTTTTATTCTAGCTCTAATACCTTCTAACATTCATTCTTTAGCTTGTTTCTTGATTCCTTGCTTAATTCCTTTTATTCTAGCTCTAATACATTCATTCTTTAGCTTGTTGCTTGATTCCTTGCTGTATTCCTTATATTCTAGCTCTAATAACTTCTAACATTCATTCTTTAGCTTCTTTCTTGATTCCTTGCTTGATTCCTTGTATTCTAGCTCCAATACATTCATTCTTTAACTTTTTCCTTGATTCCTTGCTGTATTCCTTTTATTCTAGCTCTATTACCTTCTAACATTCATCCTTTAACTTGTTTCTTCATTCCTTGCTTGATTCCTTTTATTCTAGCTCCAATACATTCATTCTTTAGCTTTTTTCTTGATTTCTTGCTGTATTCCTTTTATTCTAGCTCCAATACATTCATTCTTTAGCTTGTTTCCTGATTCCTTGCTTGATTCCTTTTATTCTAGCTCTAGCACCTTCTAACATTCATTCTTTAGTTTGTTTCTTGATTCCTTGCTTGATTCCTTCTATTCTAGCTCTAATACATTCATTATTTAGTTTGTTTCTTGATTCCTTGCTGTATTCCTTTTATTCTAGCTCTAATACCTTCTAACATTCATTCTTTAGCTTGTTTCTTGATTCCTTGCTTGACTCCTTTTATTCTAGCTCTAATACATTCATTTTTTAGCTTGTTTCTTGATTACTTGCTTGATTCCTTTTATTCTAGCTCTAATACCTTCTAATTCATTCTTTAGCTTGTTTCTTGATTCCTTGCTTGAATCCTTTTATTCTAGCTCTAATGCATTCATTCTTTAGCTTGTTGCTTGATTACTTGCTGTATTCATTTAATTCTACCTCTAATTCCTTCTAACATTCATTCTTTAGCTTGTTTCTTCATTCCTTGCTGTATTTCTTTTATACTAGCTCTAATACATTCATTTTTTAGCATGTTACTTGATTCCTTGCTGTATTCCTTTTATTCTAGCTCTATTACCTTCTAACATTCATTCTTTAGCTTGTTTCTTCATTCCTTGCTTGATTCCTTTTATTCTAGCTCCAATACATTCATTCTTTAGCTTGTTTCTTGATTTCTTGCTGTATTCCTTTTATTCTAGCTCTAATAACTTCTAACATTCATTCTTTAGCTTGTTTCTTGATTCCTTGATTGATTCCTTTTATTTTAGCTCTAATACATTCATTCTTTAGCTTGTTTCTTGATTCCTTGCTTGATTCCTTTTATTCTAGATCCAATACATTCATTCTTTAGCTTGTTTTTTGATTCCTTGCTGTATTCCTTTTATTCTAGCTCTCATAACTTCTAACATTCATTCTTTAGCTTGTTTCTTGATTCCTTGCTTGATTCCTTTCAATCTAGCTCTAATACCTTCTAACATTCATTCTTTAGCTTATTTCTTGATTCCTTGCTTGATTCCTCGTATTCTAGCTCTAATACATTCATTCTTTAGCTTGTTGCTTGATTCCATGCTGTCTTCCTTTCATTCTATTTCTAATACCTTCAAACATTCATTCTTTAGCTTTTTTCTTGATTCCTTGCTGTATTCCTTTTTTTCTAACTCTTTTACCTTCTAACATTCATTCTTTAGCTTGTTTCTTGATTTCTTGCTGTATTCCTTTTATTCTAGCTCTAATAACTTCTCACATTAATTCTTTAGCTTGTTTCTTGATTCCTTGCTTGATTCCTTTGATTCTAGCTCTAATACATTCATTCTTTAGCTTGTTTCTTGATTCCTTGCTTGATTCCTTTTATTCTAGCTCCAATACATTCATTCTTTAGCTTGTTTCTTGATTCCTTGCTGTATTCCTTTTATTCTAGCTATCATAAATTCTAACATTCATTCTTTAGCTTGTTTCTTGATTCCTTGCTTGATTCCTTTCATTCTAGCTCTACTACCTTCTAACATTCATTCTTAAGTTTGTTTCTTGATTCCTTTCTTGATTCCTTTTATTCTAGCTCCAATACATTCATTCCTTAGCTTGTTTCTTTATTCCGTGCTGTATTCCTTTTATTCTAGCTCTAATAACTTCTAACATTCATTCTTTAGTTTGTTTCTTGATTCCTTGCTTGATTCCTTCTATTCTAGCTCTAATACATTTATTATTTAGTTTGTTTCTTGATTCCTTGCTGTATTCCTTTTATTCTGGCTCTAATACCTTCTAACATTCATTCTTTAGCTTGTTTCTTGATTCCTTGCTTGACTCCTTTTATTCTAGCTCTAATACATTCATTTTTTAGCTTGTTTCTTGATTACTTGCTTGATTCCTTTTATTCTAGCTCTAATACCTTCTAATTCATTCTTTAGCTTGTTTCTTGATTCCTTGCTTGAATCCTTTTATTCTAGCTATAATGCATTCATTCTTTAGCTTGTTGCTTGATTACTTGCTGTATTCATTTAATTCTACCTCTAATTCCTTCTAACATTCATTCTTTAGCTTGTTTCTTCATTCCTTGCTGTATTTCTTTTATACTAGCTCTAATACACTCATTTTTTAGCATGTTACTTGATTCCTTGCTGTATTCCTTTTATTCTAGCTCTATTACCTTCTAACATTCATTCTTTAGCTTGTTTCTTCATTCCTTGCTTGATTCCTTTTATTCTAGCTCCAATACATTCATTCTTTAGCTTGTTTCTTGATTTCTTGCTGTATTCCTTTTATTCTAGCTCTAATAACGTCTAACATTCATTCTTTAGCTTGTTTCTTGATTCCTTGATTGATTCCTTTTATTTTAGCTCTAATACATTCATTCTTTAGCTTGTTTCTTGATTCCTTGCTTGATTCCTTTTATTCTAGCTCCAATACATTCATTCTTTAGCTTGTTTTTTGATTCCTTGCTGTATTCCTTTTATTCTAGCTCTCATAACTTCTAACATTCATTCTTTAGCTTGTTTCTTGATTCCTTGCTTGATTCCTTTCAATCTAGCTCTAATACCTTCTAACATTCATTCTTTAGCTTTTTTCTTGATTCCTTGCCTGATTCCTTTTATTCTAGCTCTAATACATTCATTCTCTAGCTTCTTGCTTGATTCCTTGCTGTATTCCTTTTATTCTAGCTCTAATAACTTCTACCATTCATTCTTTAGCTTATTTCTTGATTCCTTGCTTGATTCCTCGTATTCTAGCTCTAATACATTCATTCTTTAGCTTGTTGCTTGATTCCATGCTGTCTTCCTTTCATTCTATCTCTAATACCTTCAAACATTCATTCTTTAGCTTTTTTCTTGATTCCTTGCTGTATTCCTTTTTTTCTAACTCTTTTACCTTCTAACATTCATTCTTTAGCTTGTTTCTTGATTTCTTGCTGTATTCCTTTTATTCTAGCTCTAATAACTTCTCACATTCATTCTTTAGCTTGTTTCTTGATTCCATGCTTGATTCCTTTGATTCTAGCTCTAATACATTCATTCTTTAGCTTGTTTCTTGATTCCTTCCTTGATTCCTCTTATTCTAGCTCCAATACATTCATTCTTTAGCTTGTTTCTTGATTCCTTGCTGTATTCCTTTTATTCTAGCTATCATAAATTCTAACATTCATTCTTTAGCTTGTTTCTTGATTCCTTGCTTCATTCCTTTCATTCTAGCTCTACTACCTTCTAACATTCATTCTTAAGTTTGTTTCTTGATTCCTTTCTTGATTCCTTTTATTCTAGCTCCAATACATTCATTCCTTAGCTTGTTTCTTTATTCCGTGCTGTATTCCTTTTATTCTAGCTCTAATAACTTCTAACATTCATTCTTTAGCTTGTTTCTTGATTCCTTGCTTGATTCCTCTTATTCTAGCTCTAATACCTTCTAACATTCATTCTTTAGCTTGTTTCTTGATTCTTTGCTTGATTCCTTTTATTCTAGCTCCAATACATTCAATCTTTAGCTTGTTTCTTGATTTCTTGCTATATTCCTTTTATTCTAGCTCTAATAACTTCTAACATTCATTCTTTAGCTTGTTTCTTGATTCCTTGCTTGATTCCTTTTATTTTAGCTCTAATACATTCATTCTTTAGCTTGTTTCTTGATTCCTTGCTTGATTCCTTTTATTCTAGCTCCAATACATTCATTCTTTAGCTTGTTTTTTGATTCCTTGCTGTATTCCTTTTATTCTAGCTCTCATAACTTCTAACATTCATTCTTTAGCTTGTTTCTTGATTCCTTGCTTGATTCCTTTCAATCTAGCTCTAATACCTTCTAACATTCATTCTTTAGCTTTTTTCTTGATTCCTTGCTGTATTCCTTTTTTCTAACTCTTTTACCTTCTAACATTCATTCTTTAGCTTGTTTCTTGATTTCTTGCTGTATTCCTTTTATTCTAGCTCTAATACCTTCTAACATTCATTCTTTAGCTTATTTCTTGATTCCTTGCTTGATTCCTCGTATTCTAGCTCTAATACATTCATTCTTTAGCTTGTTGCTTGATTCCATGCTGTCTTCCTTTCATTCTATTTCTAATACCTTCAAACATTCATTCTTTAGCTTTTTTCTTGATTCCTTGCTGTATTCCTTTTTTTCTAACTCTTTTACCTTCTAACATTCATTCTTTAGCTTGTTTCTTGATTTCTTGCTGTATTCCTTTTATTCTAGCTCTAATAACTTCTCACATTAATTCTTTAGCTTGTTTCTTGATTCCTTGCTTGATTCCTTTGATTCTAGCTCTAATACATTCATTCTTTAGCTTGTTTCTTGATTCCTTGCTTGATTCCTTTTATTCTAGCTCCAATACATTCATTCTTTAGCTTGTTTCTTGATTCCTTGCTGTATTCCTTTTATTCTAGCTATCATAAATTCTAACATTCATTCTTTAGCTTGTTTCTTGATTCCTTGCTTGATTCCTTTCATTCTAGCTCTACTACCTTCTAACATTCATTCTTAAGTTTGTTTCTTGATTCCTTTCTTGATTCCTTTTATTCTAGCTCCAATACATTCATTCCTTAGCTTGTTTCTTTATTCCGTGCTGTATTCCTTTTATTCTAGCTCTAATAACTTCTAACATTCATTCTTTAGTTTGTTTCTTGATTCCTTGCTTGATTCCTTCTATTCTAGCTCTAATACATTTATTATTTAGTTTGTTTCTTGATTCCTTGCTGTATTCCTTTTATTCTGGCTCTAATACCTTCTAACATTCATTCTTTAGCTTGTTTCTTGATTCCTTGCTTGACTCCTTTTATTCTAGCTCTAATACATTCATTTTTTAGCTTGTTTCTTGATTACTTGCTTGATTCCTTTTATTCTAGCTCTAATACCTTCTAATTCATTCTTTAGCTTGTTTCTTGATTCCTTGCTTGAATCCTTTTATTCTAGCTATAATGCATTCATTCTTTAGCTTGTTGCTTGATTACTTGCTGTATTCATTTAATTCTACCTCTAATTCCTTCTAACATTCATTCTTTAGCTTGTTTCTTCATTCCTTGCTGTATTTCTTTTATACTAGCTCTAATACACTCATTTTTTAGCATGTTACTTGATTCCTTGCTGTATTCCTTTTATTCTAGCTCTATTACCTTCTAACATTCATTCTTTAGCTTGTTTCTTCATTCCTTGCTTGATTCCTTTTATTCTAGCTCCAATACATTCATTCTTTAGCTTGTTTCTTGATTTCTTGCTGTATTCCTTTTATTCTAGCTCTAATAACGTCTAACATTCATTCTTTAGCTTGTTTCTTGATTCCTTGATTGATTCCTTTTATTTTAGCTCTAATACATTCATTCTTTAGCTTGTTTCTTGATTCCTTGCTTGATTCCTTTTATTCTAGCTCCAATACATTCATTCTTTAGCTTGTTTTTTGATTCCTTGCTGTATTCCTTTTATTCTAGCTCTCATAACTTCTAACATTCATTCTTTAGCTTGTTTCTTGATTCCTTGCTTGATTCCTTTCAATCTAGCTCTAATACCTTCTAACATTCATTCTTTAGCTTTTTTCTTGATTCCTTGCCTGATTCCTTTTATTCTAGCTCTAATACATTCATTCTCTAGCTTCTTGCTTGATTCCTTGCTGTATTCCTTTTATTCTAGCTCTAATAACTTCTACCATTCATTCTTTAGCTTATTTCTTGATTCCTTGCTTGATTCCTCGTATTCTAGCTCTAATACATTCATTCTTTAGCTTGTTGCTTGATTCCATGCTGTCTTCCTTTCATTCTATCTCTAATACCTTCAAACATTCATTCTTTAGCTTTTTTCTTGATTCCTTGCTGTATTCCTTTTTTTCTAACTCTTTTACCTTCTAACATTCATTCTTTAGCTTGTTTCTTGATTTCTTGCTGTATTCCTTTTATTCTAGCTCTAATAACTTCTCACATTCATTCTTTAGCTTGTTTCTTGATTCCATGCTTGATTCCTTTGATTCTAGCTCTAATACATTCATTCTTTAGCTTGTTTCTTGATTCCTTCCTTGATTCCTCTTATTCTAGCTCCAATACATTCATTCTTTAGCTTGTTTCTTGATTCCTTGCTGTATTCCTTTTATTCTAGCTATCATAAATTCTAACATTCATTCTTTAGCTTGTTTCTTGATTCCTTGCTTCATTCCTTTCATTCTAGCTCTACTACCTTCTAACATTCATTCTTAAGTTTGTTTCTTGATTCCTTTCTTGATTCCTTTTATTCTAGCTCCAATACATTCATTCCTTAGCTTGTTTCTTTATTCCGTGCTGTATTCCTTTTATTCTAGCTCTAATAACTTCTAACATTCATTCTTTAGCTTGTTTCTTGATTCCTTGCTTGATTCCTCTTATTCTAGCTCTAATACCTTCTAACATTCATTCTTTAGCTTGTTTCTTGATTCTTTGCTTGATTCCTTTTATTCTAGCTCCAATACATTCAATCTTTAGCTTGTTTCTTGATTCCTTGCTTGATTCCTTTTATTCTAGCTCTAATACCTTCTAACATTCATTCTTTAGCTTATTTCTTGATTACTTGCTTGATTCCATTTATTCTAGCTCCAATACAATCATTCTTTAGCTTGTTACTTGATTCCGTGCTGTATTCCTTTTATTCTATCTCTAATACCTTCTAACATTCATTCTTTAGCTTTTTTCTTGATTCCTTGCTTGATTCCTTTTATTCTAGCTCCAATACATTCATTCGTTAGCTTGTTGCTTGATTCCATGCTGTATTCCTTTTATTCTAGCTCTAATACCTTCTAACATTCATTCTTTAGCTTGTTTCTTGATTCCTTGCTGTATTCCTTTTATTCTAGCTCTAATACCTTCTAACATTCATTCTTTAGCTTGTTTCTTGATTCCTTGTTTGATTCCTTTTATTCTAGCTCCAATACATTCATACTATAGCTTGTTTCTTGATTCCGTACTGTATTCCTTTTATTCTAGCTCTAATACCTTCTAACATTCATTCTTTTGCTTGTTTCTTGATTCCTTGCTTGATTCCTTTTATTCTAGCTCTAATACATTCATTCTTCAGCTTGTTTCTTGATTCCTTGCTGTATTCCTTTTATTCTATCTCTAATACCTTCTAATATTCATTGTTTAGCTTATTTCTTGATTCCTTGCTTGATTCCTTTTATTCTAGCTCTAATACATTCATTCTTTAGCTTGTTTCTTGATTCCTTGCTTGATTCCTTTTATTCTAGCTCCAATACATTCATTCTTTAGCTTGTTTCTTGATTCCTTGCTGTATTCCTTTTATTCTAGCTATCATAAATTCTAACATTCATTCTTTAGCTTGTTTCTTGATTCCTTGCTTGATTCCTTTCATTCTAGCTCTACTACCTTCTAACATTCATTCTTAAGTTTGTTTCTTGATTCCTTTCTTGATTCCTTTTATTCTAGCTCCAATACATTCATTCCTTAGCTTGTTTCTTTATTCCGTGCTGTATTCCTTTTATTCTAGCTCTAATAACTTCTAACATTCATTCTTTAGTTTGTTTCTTGATTCCTTGCTTGATTCCTTCTATTCTAGCTCTAATACATTTATTATTTAGTTTGTTTCTTGATTCCTTGCTGTATTCCTTTTATTCTGGCTCTAATACCTTCTAACATTCATTCTTTAGCTTGTTTCTTGATTCCTTGCTTGACTCCTTTTATTCTAGCTCTAATACATTCATTTTTTAGCTTGTTTCTTGATTACTTGCTTGATTCCTTTTATTCTAGCTCTAATACCTTCTAATTCATTCTTTAGCTTGTTTCTTGATTCCTTGCTTGAATCCTTTTATTCTAGCTATAATGCATTCATTCTTTAGCTTGTTGCTTGATTACTTGCTGTATTCATTTAATTCTACCTCTAATTCCTTCTAACATTCATTCTTTAGCTTGTTTCTTCATTCCTTGCTGTATTTCTTTTATACTAGCTCTAATACACTCATTTTTTAGCATGTTACTTGATTCCTTGCTGTATTCCTTTTCCTTTTATTCTAGCTCTATTACCTTCTAACATTCATTCTTTAGCTTGTTTCTTCATTCCTTGCTTGATTCCTTTTATTCTAGCTCCAATACATTCATTCTTTAGCTTGTTTCTTGATTTCTTGCTGTATTCCTTTTATTCTAGCTCTAATAACGTCTAACATTCATTCTTTAGCTTGTTTCTTGATTCCTTGATTGATTCCTTTTATTTTAGCTCTAATACATTCATTCTTTTAGCTTGTTTCTTGATTCCTTGCTTGATTCCTTTTATTCTAGCTCCAATACATTCATTCTTTAGCTTGTTTTTGATTCCTTGCTGTATTCCTTTTATTCTAGCTCTCATAACTTCTAACATTCATTCTTTAGCTTGTTTCTTGATTCCTTGCTTGATTCCTTTCAATCTAGCTCTAATACCTTCTAACATTCATTCTTTAGCTTTTTTCTTGATTCCTTGCCTGATTCCTTTTATTCTAGCTCTAATACATTCATTCTCTAGCTTCTTGCTTGATTCCTTGCTGTATTCCTTTTATTCTAGCTCTAATAACTTCTACCATTCATTCTTTTAGCTTATTTCTTGATTCCTTGCTTGATTCCTCGTATTCTAGCTCTAATACATTCATTCTTTAGCTTGTTGCTTGATTCCATGCTGTCTTCCTTTCATTCTATCTCTAATACCTTCAAACATTCATTCTTTAGCTTTTTTCTTGATTCCTTGCTGTATTCCTTTTTTTCTAACTCTTTTACCTTCTAACATTCATTCTTTAGCTTGTTTTCTTGATTTCTTGCTGTATTCCTTTTATTCTAGCTCTAATAACTTCTCACATTCATTCTTTAGCTTGTTTCTTGATTCCATGCGTGATTCTTTGATTCTAGCTCTAATACATTCCATTCTTTAGCTTGTTACTTGATTCCTTCCTTGATTCCTCTTATTCTAGCTCCAATACATTCATTCTTTAGCTTGTTTCTTGATTCCTTGCTGTATTCCTTTTATTCTAGCTATCATAAATTCTAACATTCATTCTTTAGCTTGTTTCTTGATTCCTTGCTTCATTCCTTTCATTCTAGCTCTACTACCTTCTAACATTCATTCTTAAGTTTGTTTCTTGATTCCTTTCTTGATTCCTTTTATTCTAGCTCCAATACATTCATTCCTTAGCTTGTTTTCTTTATTCCGTGCTGTATTCCTTTTATTCTAGCTCTAATAACTTCTAACATTCATTCATTAGCTTGTTTCTTGATTCCTTGCTTGATTCCTCTTATTCTAGCTCTATTACCTTCTAACATTCATTCTTTAGCTTGTTTCTTGATTCTTTGCTTGATTCCTTTTATTCTAGCTCCAATACATTCAATCTTTAGCTTGTTTCTTGATTTCTTGCTATATTCCTTTTATTCTAGCTCTAATAACTTCTAACATTCATTCTTTAGCTTGTTTCTTGATTCCTTGCTTGATTCCTTTTATTTTAGCTCTAATACATTCATTCTTTAGCTTGTTTCTTGATTCCTTGCTTGATTCCTTTTATTCTAGCTCCAATACATTCATTCTTTAGCTTGTTTTTTTGATTCCTTGCTGTATTCCTTTTATTCTAGCTCTCATAACTTCTAACATTCATTCCTTTAGCTTGTTCTTGATTCCTTGCTTGATTCCTTTCAATCTAGCTCTAATACCTTCTAACATTCATTCTTTAGCTTTTTTCTTGATTCCTTGCTGTATTCCTTTTTTCTAACTCTTTTACCTTCTAACATTCATTCTTTAGCTTGTTTCTTGATTCTTGCTGTATTCCTTTTATTCTAGCTCTAATACCTTCTAACATTCATTCTTTAGCTTATTTCTTGATTCCTTGCTTGATTCCTCGTATTCTAGCTCTAATACATTCATTCTTTAGCATGTTGCTTGATTCCATGCTGTCTTCCTTTCATTCTATTTCTAATACATTCAAACATTCATTCTTTAGCTTTTTTCTTGATTCCTTGCTGTATTCCTTTTTTTTCTAACTCTTTTACCTTCTAACATTCATTCTTTAGCTGTTTCTTGATTTCTTGCTGTATTCCTTTTATTCTAGCTCTAATAACTTCTCACATTAATTCTTTAGCTTGTTTCTTGATTCCTTGCTTGATTCCTTTGATTCTAGCTCTAATACATTCATTCTTTAGCTTGTTTCTTGATTCCTTGCTTGATTCCTTTTATTCTAGCTCCAATACATTCATTCTTTAGCTTGTTCTTGATTCCTTGCTGTATTCCTTTTATTCAAGCTATCATAAATTCTAACATTCATTCTTTAGCTTGTTTCTTGATTCCTTGCTTGATTCCTTTCATTCTAGCTCTACTACCTTCTAACATTCATTCTTAGTTTGTTTCTTGATTCCTTTCTTGATTCCTTTTATTCTAGCTCCAATACATTCATTCCTTAGCTTGTTTCTTTATTCCGTGCTGTATTCCTTTTATTCTAGCTCTAATAACTTCTAACATTCATTCTTTAGTTGTTTCTTGATTCCTTGCTTGATTCCCTTCTATTCTAGCTCTAATACATTTATTATTTAGTTTGTTTCTTGATTCCTTGCTGTTTTCCTTTTATTCTGGCTCTAATACCTTCTAACATTCATTCTTTAGCTTGTTTCTTGATTCCTTGCTTGACTCCTTTTTATTCTAGCTCTAATACATTCATTTTTTAGCTTGTTTCTTGATTACTTGCTTGATTCCTTTTATTCTAGCTCTAATACCTTCTAATTCATTCTTTAGCTTGTTTCTTGATTCCTTGCTTGAATCCTTTTATTCTAGCTATAATGCATTCATTCTTTAGCTTGTTGCTTGATTACTTGCTGTATTCATTTAATTCTACCTCTAATTCCTTCTAACATTCATTCTTTAGCTTGTTTCTTCATTCCTTGCTGTATTTCTTTTATACTAGCTCTAATACACTCAATTTTTTAGCATGTTACTTGATTCTTGCTGTATTCCTTTTTATTCTAGCTCTATTACCTTCTAACATTCATTCTTTAGCTTGTTTCTTCATGTCCTTGCTTGATTCTTTTTATTCTAGCTCCAATACATTCATTCTTTAGCTTGTTTCTTGATTTCTTGCTGTATTCCTTTTATTCTAGCTCTAATAACGTCTAACATTCATTCTTAGCTTGTTTCTTGATTCCTTGATTGATTCCTTTTATTTAGCTCTAATACATTCATTCTTTAGCTTGTTTCTTGATTCCTTGCTTGATTCCTTTTATTCTAGCTCCAATACATTCATTCTTTAGCTTGTTTTTTGATTCCTTGCTGTATTCCTTTTTATTCTAGCTCTCATAACTTCTAACATTCATTCTTTAGCTTGTTTCTTGATTCCTTGCTTGATTCCTTTCAATCTAGCTCTAATACCTTCTAACATTCATTCTTTAGCTTTTTTCTTGATTCCTTGCCTGATTCCTTTTATTCTAGCTCTAATACATTCATTCTCTAGCTTCTTGCTTGAATTCCTTGCTGTATTCCATTTATTCTAGCTCTAATAACTTCTACCATTCATTCTTTAGCTTATTTCTTGATTCCTTGCTTGATTCCTCGTATTCTAGCTCTAATACATTCATTCTTTAGCTTGTTGCTTGATTCCATGCTGTCTTCCTTTCATTCTATCTCTAATACCTTCAAACATTCATTCTTTAGCTTTTTTCTTGATTCCTTGCTGTATTCCTTTTTTTCTAACTCTTTTACCTTCTACATTCATTCTTTTTAGCTTGTTTCTTGATTTCTTGCTGTATTCCTTTTAATTCTAGCTCTAATAACTTCTCACATTCATTCTTTAGCTTGTTTCTTGATTCCATGCTTGATTTCCTTTTGATTCTAGCTCTAATACATTCATTCTTTAGCTTGTTTCTTGATTCCTTCCTTGATTCCTCTTATTCTAGCTCCAATACATTCATTCTTTAGCTTGTTTCTTGATTCCTTGCTGTATTCCTTTTATTCTAGCTATCATAAATTCTAACATTCATTCTTTAGCTTGTTTCATTTCTTTTATTCTAGCTCTAATAACTTCTAACATTCATTCTTTAGCTTGTTTCTTGATTCCTTGCTTGGTTCCTTTTATTCTAGCTCTAATACATTCATTCTTTAGCTTGTTTCTTGATTCCTTGCTGTATTCCTTTTATTCTAGCTCTATTACCTTCTAACATTCATTCTTTAGCTTGTTTCTTCATTCCTTGCTTGATTCCTTTTATTCTAGCTCCAATACATTCATTCTTTAGCTTGTTTCTTGATTTCTTGCTGTATTCCTTTTATTCTAGCTCTAATACATTCATTTTTTAGCTTGTTTCTTGATTACTTGCTTGATTCCTTTTATTCTAGCTCTAATACCTTCTAACATTCATTCTTTAGCTTGTTTCTTGATTCCTTGCTTGATTCCTTTTATTCTAGCTCTAATGCATTCATTCTTTAGCTTGTTGCTTGATTACTTGCTGTATTCATTTAATTCTACCTCTAATACCTTCTAACATTCATTCTTTAGCTTGTTTCTTGATTCCTTGCTGTATTCCTTTTATACTAGCTTTAATACATTCATTCTTTAGCATGTTACTTGATTCCTTGCTGTATTCCTTTTATTCTAGCTCTATTACCTTCTAACATTCATTCTTTAGCTTGTTTCTTCATTCCTTGCTTGATTCCTTTTATTCTAGCTCCAATAAATTCATTCTTTAGCTTGTTTCTTGATTTCTTGCTGTATTTCTTTTATTCTAGCTTTAATAACTTCTAACATTCATTCTTTAGCTTGTTTCTTGATTCCTTGATTGGTTCCTTTTATTCTAGCTCTAATACAGTCATTCTTTAGCTTGTTTCTTGATTCCTTGCTTGATTACTTTTATTCTAGCTGCAATACATTCATTCTTTAGCTTGTTTCTTGATTCCTTGCTGTATTCCTTTTATTCTAGCTCTAATACCTTCTAACATTCATTGTTTAGCTTGTTTCTTGATTCCTTGCTTGATTCCTTTCATTTAGCTCTAATACCTTCTAACATTCATTCTTTAACTTGTTTCTTGATTCCTTGCTTGAGTCCTTTTATTCTAGCTCCAATACATTCATTCTTTAGCTTGTTTCTTGATTCCGTGCTGTATTCCTTTTATTCTAGCTCTACCTTCTAACATTCATTCTTTAGCTTGTTTCTTGATTCCTTGCCTGATTCCTTTTATTCTAGCTCTAATACATTCATTCTATAGCTTGTTGCTTGATTCCTTGCTGTATTCCTTTTATTCTAGCTCTATTACCTTCTAACATTCATTGTTTAGCTTGTTTCTTCATTCCTCGCTTGATTCCTTTTATTCTAGCTCCAATACATTCATTCTTTAGCTTGTTTCTTGATTTCTTGCTCTATTCCTTTTATTCTAGCTCTAATAACTTCTAACATTCATTCTTTAGCTTGTTTCTTGATTCCTTGCTTGATTCCTCTTATTCTAGCTCTAATACATTCATTCTTTAGCTTGTTGCTTGATTCCTTGCTGTATTCCTTTCATTCTATCTCTAATAACTTCAAAAATTCATTCTTTAGCTTTTTTCTTGATTCCTTGCTGTATTCCTTTTTTTCTATCTCTATTACCTTCTAACATTCATTCTTTAGCTTGTTTCTTGATTCCTTGTTGTATTCTTTAATTCTAGCTCTAATACATTCATTCTTTAGCTTGTTGCTTGATTCCTTGCTGTATACCTTTTATAATAGCTCTAAAACCTTCTAACATTCATTTTTTACCTTGTTTCTTGATTCCTTGCTTGATTCCTTTTATTCTAGCTCCAATACATTCATTCTTTAGCTTGTTTCTTGATTCCTTGCTTGATTCCTTTTATTCTAGCTCTAGTACCTTCTAACATTCATACTTTAGCTTCTTTCTTGATTCCTTGCTTGATACCTTGTATTCTAGCTCCTGTACATTCATTCTTTAGCTTTGTTCTTGATTCCTTGCTGTATTCCTTTTATTCTATCTCTATACCTTCTAACATTCATTCTTTAGCTTGTTTCTTGATTCCTTGCTTGATTCCTTTTATTCTAGCTCCAATACATTCATGCTTTAGCTTGTTTCTTGATTCCTTGCTGTATTCCTTTTATTCTAGCTCTAATACATTCTAACATTCATTCTTTAGCTTCTCTCTTGATTCCTTGCTTGATTCCTTGTATTCTAGCTCCAATACATTCATTCTTTAACTTGTTTCTTGATTCCTTGCTGTATTCCTTTTTTTCTAGCTCTATTACCTTCTAACATTCATTCTTTAGCTTGTTTCTTGATTCCTTTCTTGATTCCTTTTATTCTAGCTCCAATACATTCATTCTTTAGCTTGTTTCTTGATTCCTTGCTGTATTCCTTTTATTGTAGCTCTAATACCTTCTAACATTCATTCTTATCTTGTTTCTTTATTCCTTGCTTGATTCCTTTTATTCTAGCTCTAAAACATTCATTCTTGATCTTGTTTCTTGATTCCTTGCTGTATTCCTTTTATTCTAGCTCTAATACCTTCTAACATAAATTCTTTAGCTTGTTTTTTGATTCCTTGCTTGATTCCTTTTATTCTAGCTCTAATACATTCATTCTTTAGCTTGTTTCTTGATTCCTTGCTGTATTCCTTTTATTCTAGCTCTAATACATTCTAACATTCATTCTTTAGCTTCTTTCTTGATTCCTTGCTTGATTCCTTGAATTCTAGCTCCAATACATTCATTCTTTAGCTTGTTTCTTGATTCCTTGCTTGATTCCTTTTATTCTAGCTCTAAAACATTCATTCTTGATCCTCTTTCTTGATTCATTGCTGTATTCCTTTTATTCTAGCTCTAATACCTTCTAACATGCATTCTTTAGCTTGTTTTTTGATTCCTTGCTTGATTCCTTTTATTCTAGCTCTAATACATTCATTCTTTAGCTTGTTTCTTGATTCCTTGCTGTATTCCTTTTATTCTAGCTCTAATACCTTCTTACATTCATTCTTTAGCTTGTTTCTTGATTCCTTGCTTGATTCCTTTTATTCTAGCTCTAATACATTCATTCTTTAGCTTGTTGCTTGATTCCTTGCTGTATTCCTTTTATTCTAGCTCTAATACCTTCTAACATTCATTCTTTAGCTTCTTTCTTGATTCCTTGCTTGATTCCTTGTATTCTAGCTCCAATACATTCATTCTTTAGCTTTTTGCTTGATTCCTTGCTGTATTCCTTTTATTCTAGCTCTATTACCTTCTAACATTCATTCTTTAGCTTGTTTCTTCATTCCATGCTTGATTCCTTTTATTCTAGCTCCAATACATTCATTCTTTAGCTTGTTCTTGATTCCTTGCTTGATTCCTTTTATTCTAGCTCCAATACATTCATTCTTTAGCTTTTTTCTTGATTCCTTGCTGTATTCCTTTTATTCTAGCTCTCATAACTTCTAACATTCATTCTTTAGCTTGTTTCTTGATTCCTTGCTTGATTCCTTTCATTCTAGCTCTACTACCTTCTAACATTCATTCTTTAGCTTGTTTCTTGATTCCTTGCTTGATTCCTTTTATTCTAGCTCCAATACATTCATTCTTTAGCTTTTTTCTTGATTCCTTGCTGTATTCCTTTTTTTCTATCTCTATTACCTTCTAACATTCATTCTTTAGCTTGTTTCTTGATTCCTTGCTTGATTCCTTTTATTCTAGCTCCAATACATTCATTCTTTAGCTTTTTTCTTGATTCCTTGCTGTATTCCTTTTTTTCTATCTCTATTACCTTCTAACATTCATTCTTTAGCTTGTTTCTTGATTCCTTGTTGTATTCCTTTATTCTAGCTCTAATACATTCATTCTTTAGCTTGTTGCTTGATTCCTTGCTGTATACCTTTTATAATAGCTCTAAAACCTTCTAACATTCATTTTTTACCTTGTTTCTTGATTCCCTTGCTTGATTCCTTTTATTCTAGCTCCAATACATTCATTCTTTAGCTTGTTTCTTGATTCCTTGCTTGATTCCTTTTATTCTAGCTCTAGTACCTTCTAACATTGATACTTTAGCTTCTTTCTTGATTCCTTGCTTGATACCTTGTATTCTAGCTCCTGTACATTCATTCTTTAGCTTTGTTCTTGATTCCTTGCTGTATTCCTTTTATTCTATCTCTATTACCTTCTAACATTCATTCTTTAGCTTGTTTCTTGATTCCTTGCTTGATTCCTTTTATTCTAGCTCCAATACATTCATGCTTTAGCCTTGTTTCTTGATTCCTTGCTGTATTCCTTTTATTCTAGCTCTAATACATTCTAACATTCATTCTTTAGCTTCTCTCTTGATTCCTTGCTTGATTCCTTGTATTCTAGCTCCAATACATTCATTCTTTAACTTGTTTCTTGATTCCTTGCTGTATTCCTTTTATTCTAGCTCTATTACCTTCTAACATTCATTCTTTAGCTTGTTTCTTGATTCCTTTCTTGATTCCTTTTATTCTAGCTCCAATACATTCATTCTTTAGCTTGTTTCTTGATTCCTTGCTGTATTCCTTTTATTCTAGCTCTAATACCTTCTAACATTCATTCTTTATCTTGTTTCTTGATTCCTTGCTTGATTCCTTTTATTCTAGCTCTAAAACATTCATTCTTGATCTTGTTTCTTGATTCCTTGCTGTATTCCTTTTATTCTAGCTCTAATACCTTCTAACATTCATTCTTTAGCTTGTTTTTTGATTCCTTGCTTGATTCCTTTTATTCTAGCTCTAATACATTCATTCTTTAGCTTGTTTCTTGATTCCTTGCTGTATTCCTTTTATTCTAGCTCTAATACATTCTAACATTCATTCTTTAGCTTCTTTCTTGATTCCTTGTTTGATTCCTTGAATTCTAGCTCCAATACATTCATTCTTTAGCTTGTTTCTTGATTCCTTGCTTGATTCCTTTTATTCTAGCTCTAAAACATTCATTCTTGATCCTCTTTCTTGATTCCTTGCTGTATTCCTTTTATTCTAGCTCTAATACCTTCTAACATGCATTCTTTAGCTTGTTTTTTGATCCTTGCTTGATTCCTTTTATTCTAGCTCTAATACATTCATTCTTTAGCTTGTTTCTTGATTCCTTGCTGTATTCCTTTTATTCTAGCTCTAATACCTTCTAACATTCATTCTTTAGCTTGTTTCTTGATTCCTTGCTTGATTCCTTTTATTCTAGCTCTAATACATTCATTCTTTAGCTTGTTGCTTGATTCCTTGCTGTATTCCTTTTATTCTAGCTCTAATACATTCTAACATTCATTCTTTAACTTCTTTCTTGATTCCTTGCTTGATTCCTTGTATTCTAGCTCCAATACATTCATTCTTTAGCTTTTTGCTTGATTCCTTGCTGTATTCCTTTTATTCTAGCTCTATTACCTTCTAACATTCATTCTTTAGCTTGTTTCTTCATTCCATGCTTGATTCCTTTTATTCTAGCTCCAATACATTCATTCTTTAGCTTGTTTCTTGATTCCTTGCTTGATTCCTTTTATTCTAGCTCCAATACATTCATTCTTTAGCTTTTTTCTTGATTCCTTGCTGTATTCCTTTTATTCTAGCTCTCATAACTTCTAACATTCATTCTTTAGCTTGTTTCTTGATTCCTTGCTTGATTCCTTTCATTCTAGCTCTACTACCTTCTAACATTCATTCTTTAGCTTGTTTCTTGATTCCTTGCTTGATTCCTTTTATTCTAGCTCCAATACATTCATTCTTTAGCTTGTTTCTTGATTAGGTGCTGTATTCCTTTTATTCTAGCTCTAATACATTCTAACATTCATTCTTTAGCTTGTTTCTTGATTCCTTGCCTGATTCCTTTTATTCTAGCTCTAATACATTCATTCTTTAGCTTGTTGCTTGATTCCTTGCTGTATTCTTTTTATTCTAGCTCTATTACCTTCTAACATTCATTCTTTAGCTTGTTTCTTCATTCCTTCCTTGATTCCTTTTATTCTAGCTCCAATACATTCATTCTTTAGCTTGTTTCTTGATTTCTTGCTGTATTCCTTTTATTCTAGCTCTTAAAACTTCTAACATTCATTCTTTAGCTTGTTTCTTGATTCCTTTCTTGATTCCTTTTATTCTAGCTATAACACATTCATTCTTTAGCTTGTTTCTTGATTCCTTGCTTGATTCCTTTTATTCTAGCTCCAATACATTCATTCTTTAGCTTGTTTCTTGATTCCTTGCTGTATTCCTTTTATTCTAGCTCTCATAACTTCTAACATTCATTCTTTAGCTTGTTTCTTGATTCCTTGCTTGATTCCTTTCATTCTAGCTCTACTACCTTCTAACATTCATTCTTTAGCTTGTATCTTGATTCCTTGCTTGATTCCCTTTTATTCTAGCTCCAATACATTCATTCTTTAGCTTGTTTCTTGATTAGGTGCTGTATTCCTTTTATTCTAGCTCTAATACCTTCTAACATTCATTCTTTAGCTCGTTTCTTGATTCCTTGCCTGATTCCTTTTATTCTAGCTCTAATAAATTCATTCTTTAGCTTGTTGCTTGATTCCTTGCTGTATTCCTTTTATTCTAGCTCTATTACCTTCTAACATTCATTCTTAAGCTTGTTTCTTCATTCCTTGCTTGATTCCTTTTATTCTAGCTCCAATACATTCATTCTTTAGCTTGTTTCTTGATTTCTTGCTGAATTCCTTTTATTCTAGCTCTAATAACTTCTAACATTTATTCTTTAGCTTGAATCTTGATTCCTTGCTTGATTCCTCTTATTCTAGCTCTAATACATTCATTCTTTAGCTTGTTGCTTGATTCCTTGCTGTATTCCTTTCATTCTAGCTCTAATACCCTTCTAACATTCATTCTTTAGCTTATTTCTTGATTCCTTGCTCTATTTTATTCTAGCTCTCTTACCTTCTAACATTCAATCTTTAGCTTGTTTCTTGATTCCTTGCTTGATTCCTTTTATTCTAGCTCCAATACATTCATTCTTTAGCTTCTTTCTTGATTCCTTGCTTGATTCCTTTTATTCTAGCTCTAACACCTTCTAACATTCATTCTTTAGCTTGTTTCTTGATTCCTTGCTTGATTCCTTTTATTCTACCTCTAATACTTTCATTATTTAGTTTGTTTCTTGATTCCTTGCTGTATTCCTTTTATTCTAGCTCTAATAGCCTTCTAACATTCATTCTTTTGCTTGTTTCTTGATTCCATGCTTGACTCCTATTATTCTAGCTCTAATACATTCATTTTTAGCTTGTTTCTTGATTACTTGCTTGATTCCTTTTATTCTAGCTCTAATACCTTCTAACATTCATTCTTTAGCTTGTTTCTTGATTCCTTGCCTGATTCCTTTTATTCTAGCTCTAATACATTCATTCTTTAGCTTGTTGCTTGATTCCTTGCTGTATTCCTTTCATTCTAGCTCTAATACCTTCTAACATTCATTCTTTAGCTTCTTTCTTGATTCCTTGCTTGATTCCTTGTATTCTAGCTTCAATACATTCATTCTTTAGCTTATTTCTTGATTTCTTGCTCTATTTTATTCTAGCTCTCTTACCTTCTAACATTCATTCTTTAGCTTGTTTCTTGATTCCTTGCTTGATTCCTTTTATTCTAGCTCCAATACATTCATTCTTTAGCTTGTTTCTTGATTCCTTGCTGTATTCATTTAATTCTACCTCTAATACCTTCTAACATTCAATCTTTAGCTTGTTTCTTGATTCCTTGCTTGATTCCTTTTATTCTAGCTCCAATACATTCATTCTATAGCTTGTTTCTTGATTCCTTGCTGTATTCCTTTTACACTAGCTTTAATACATTCATTCTTTAGCATGTTACTTGATTCCTTGCCTGATTCCTTTTAGTCTAGCTCTAATACATTCATTCTTTAGCTTGTTGCTTGATTCCTTGCTGTATTCCTTTTATTCTAGCTCTATTACCTTCTAACATTCATTGTTTAGCTTGTTTCTTCATTCCTTGCTTGATTCCTTTTATTCTAGCTCCAATACATTCATTCTTTAGCTTGTTTCTTGATTTCTTGCTCTATTCCTTTTATTCTAGCTCTAATAACTTCTAACATTCATTCTTTAGCTTGTTTCTTGATTCCTTGCTTGATTCCTTTATTCTAGCTCCAATACATTCATGCTTTAGCTTGTTTCTTGATTCCTTGCTGTATTCCTTTTATTCTAGCTCTAATACATTCTAACATTCATTCTTTAGCTTCTCTCTTGATTCCTTGCTTGATTCCTTGTATTCTAGCTCCAATACATTCATTCTTTAACTTGTTTCTTGATTCCTTGCTGTATTCCTTTTATTCTAGCTCTATTACCTTCTAACATTCATTCTTTAGCTTGTTTCTTGATTCCTTTCTTGATTCCTTTTATTCTAGCTCCAATACATTCATTCTTTAGCTTGTTTCTTGATTCCTTGCTGTATTCCTTTTATTCTAGCTCTAATACCTTCTAACATTCATTCTTTATCTTGTTTCTTGATTCCTTGCTTGATTCCTTTTATTCTAGCTCTAAAACATTCATTCTTGATCTTGTTTCTTGATTCCTTGCTGTATTCCTTTTATTCTAGCTCTAATACCTTCTAACATTCATTCTTTAGCTTGTTTTTTGATTCCTTGCTTGATTCCTTTTATTCTAGCTCTAATACATTCATTCTTTAGCTTGTTTCTTGATTCCTTGCTGTATTCCTTTTATTCTAGCTCTAATACATTCTAACATTCATTCTTTAGCTTCTTTCTTGATTCCTTGCTTGATTCCTTGAATTCTAGCTCCCAATACATTCATTCTTTAGCTTGTTTCTTGATTCCTTGCTTGATTCCTTTTATTCTAGCTCTAAAACATTCATTCTTGATCCTCTTTCTTGATTCCTTGCTGTATTCCTTTTATTCTAGCTCTAATACCTTCTAACATGCATTCTTTAGCTTGTTTTTTTGATTCCTTGCTTGATTCCTTTTATTCTAGCTCTAATACATTCATTCTTTAGCTTGTTTCTTGATTCCTTGCTGTATTCCTTTTATTCTAGCTCTAATACCTTCTAACATTCATTCTTTAGCTTGTTTCTTGATTCCTTGCTTGATTCCTTTTATTCTAGCTCTAATACATTCATTCTTTAGCTTGTTGCTTGATTCCTTGCTGTATTCCTTTTATTCTAGCTCTAATACCTTCTAACATTCATTCTTTAACTTCTTTCTTGATTCCTTGCTTGATTCCTTGTATTCTAGCTCCAATACATTCATTTCTTTAGCTTTTTGCTTGATTCCTTGCTGTATTCCTTTTATTCTAGCTCTATTACCTTCTAACATTCATTCTTTAGCTTGTTTCTTCATTCCATGCTTGATTCCTTTTATTCTAGCTCCAATACATTCATTCTTTAGCTTGTTTCTTGATTCCTTGCTTGATTCCTTTTATTCTAGCTCCAATACATTCATTCTTTAGCTTTTTTCTTGATTCCTTGCTGTATTCCTTTTATTCTAGCTCTCATAACTTCTAACATTCATTCTTTAGCTTGTTTCTTGATTCCTTGCTTGATTCCTTTCATTCTAGCTCTACTACCTTCTAACATTCATTCTTTAGCTTGTTTCTTGATTCCTTGCTTGATTCCTTTTATTCTAGCTCCAATACATTCATTCTTTAGCTTGTTTCTTGATTAGGTGCTGTATTCCTTTTATTCTAGCTCTAATACATTCTAACATTCATTCTTTAGCTTGTTTCTTGATTCCTTGCCTGATTCCTTTTATTCTAGCTCTAATTACATTCAATTCTTTAGCTTGTTGCTTGATTCCTTGCTGTATTCTTTTTATTCTAGCTCTATTACCTTCTAACATTCATTCTTTAGCTTGTTTCTTCATTCCTTCCTTGATTCCTTTTATTCTAGCTCCAATACACTCATTCTTTAGCTTGTTTCTTGATTTCTTGCTGTATTCCTTTTATTCTAGCTCTTAAAACTTCTAACATTCATTCTTTAGCTTGTTTCTTGATTCCTTTCTTGATTCCTTTTATTCTAGCTATAACACATTCATTCTTTAGCTTGTTTCTTGATTCCTTGCTTGATTCCTTTTATTCTAGCTCCAATACATTCATTCTTTAGCTTGTTTCTTGATTCCTTGCTGTATTCCTTTTATTCTAGCTCTCATAACTTCTAACATTCATTCTTTAGCTTGTTTCTTGATTCCTTGCTTGATTCCTTTCATTCTAGCTCTACTACCTTCTAACATTCATTCTTTAGCTTGTATCTTGATTCCTTGCTTGATTCCTTTTATTCTAGCTCCAATACATTCATTCTTTAGCTTGTTTCTTGATTAGGTGCTGTATTCCTTTTATTCTAGCTCTAATACCTTCTAACATTCATTCTTTAGCTTGTTTCTTGATTCCTTGCCTGATTCCTTTTATTCTAGCTCTAATAAATTCATTCTTTAGCTTGTTGCTTGATTCCTTGCTGTATTCCTTTTATTCTAGCTCTATTACCTTCTAACATTCATTCTTAAGCTTGTTTCTTCATTCCTTGCTTGATTCCTTTTATTCTAGCTCCAATACATTCATTCTTTAGCTTGTTTCTTGATTTCTTGCTGAATTCCTTTTATTCTAGCTCTAATAACTTCTAACATTCATTCTTTAGCTTGAATCTTGATTCCTTGCTTGATTCCTCTTATTCTAGCTCTAATACATTCATTCTTTAGCTTGTTGCTTGATTCCTTGCTGTATTCCTTTCATTCTAGCTCTAATACCTTCTAACATTCATTCTTTAGCTTATTTCTTGATTCCTTGCTCTATTTTATTCTAGCTCTCTTACCTTCTAACATTCAATCTTTAGCTTGTTTCTTGATTCCTTGCTTGATTCCTTTTATTCTAGCTCCAATACATTCATTCTTTAGCTTCTTTCTTGATTCCTTGCTTGATTCCTTTTATTCTAGCTCTAACACCTTCTAACATTCATTCTTTAGCTTGTTTCTTGATTCCTTGCTTGATTCCTTTTATTCTACCTCTAATACTTTCATTATTTAGTTTGTTTCTTGATTCCTTGCTGTATTCCTTTTATTCTAGCTCTAATACCTTCTAACATTCATTCTTTTGCTTGTTTCTTGATTCCATGCTTGACTCCTATTATTCTAGCTCTAATACATTCATTTTTAGCTTGTTTCTTGATTACTTGCTTGATTCCTTTTATTCTAGCTCTAATACCTTCTAACATTCATTCTTTAGCTTGTTTCTTGATTCCTTGCCTGATTCCTTTTATTCTAGCTCTAATACATTCATTCTTTAGCTTGTTGCTTGATTCCTTGCTGTATTCCTTTCATTCTAGCTCTAATACCTTCTAACATTCATTCTTTAGCTTCTTTCTTGATTCCTTGCTTGATTCCTTGTATTCTAGCTTCAATACATTCATTCTTTAGCTTATTTCTTGATTTCTTGCTCTATTTTATTCTAGCTCTCTTACCTTCTAACATTCATTCTTTAGCTTGTTTCTTGATTCCTTGCTTGATTCCTTTTATTCTAGCTCCAATACATTCATTCTTTAGCTTGTTTCTTGATTCCTTGCTGTATTCATTTAATTCTACCTCTAATACCTTCTAACATTCAATCTTTAGCTTGTTTCTTGATTCCTTGCTTGATTCCTTTTATTCTAGCTCCAATACATTCATTCTATAGCTTGTTTCTTGATTCCTTGCTGTATTCCTTTTACACTAGCTTTAATACATTCATTCTTTAGCATGTTACTTGATTCCTTGCCTGATTCCTTTTAGTCTAGCTCTAATACATTCATTCTTTAGCTTGTTGCTTGATTCCTTGCTGTATTCCTTTTATTCTAGCTCTATTACCTTCTAACATTCATTGTTTAGCTTGTTTCTTCATTCCTTGCTTGATTCCTTTTATTCTAGCTCCAATACATTCATTCTTTAGCTTGTTTCTTGATTTCTTGCTCTATTCCTTTTATTCTAGCTCTAATAACTTCTAACATTCATTCTTTAGCTTGTTTCTTGATTCCTTGCTTGATTCCTTTTATTCTAGCTCCAATACATTCATGCTTTAGCTTGTTTCTTGATTCCTTTGCTGTATTCCTTTTATTCTAGCTCTAATACATTCTAACATTCATTCTTTAGCTTCTCTCTTGATTCCTTGCTTGATTCCTTGTATTCTAGCTCCAATACATTCATTCTTTAACTTGTTTCTTGATTCCTTGCTGTATTCCTTTTATTCTAGCTCTATTACCTTCTAACATTCATTCTTTAGCTTGTTTCCTCATTCCATGCTTGATTCCTTTTATTCTAGCTCCAATACATTCATTCTTTAGCTTGTTTCTTGATTCCTTGCTTGATTCCTTTTATTCTAGCTCCAATACATTCATTCTTTAGCTTTTTTCTTGATTCCTTGCTGTATTCTTTTATTCTAGCTCTCATAACTTCTAACATTCATTCTTTAGCTTGTTTCTTGATTCCTTGCTTGATTCCTTTCATTCTAGCTCTACTACCTTCTAACATTCATTCTTTAGCTTGTTTCTTGATTCCTTGCTTGATTCCTTTTATTCTAGCTCCAATACATTCATTCTTTAGCTTGTTTCTTGATTAGGTGCTGTATTCCTTTTATTCTAGCTCTAATACATTCTAACATTCATTCTTTAGCTTGTTTCTTGATTCCTTGCCTGATTCCTTTTATTCTAGCTCTAATACATTCATTCTTTAGCTTGTTGCTTGATTCCTTGCTGTATTCTTTTTATTCTAGCTCTATTACCTTCTAACATTCATTCTTTAGCTTGTTTCTTCATTCCTTCCTTGATTCCTTTTATTCTAGCTCCAATACATTCATTCTTTAGCTTGTTTCTTGATTTCTTGCTGTATTCCTTTTATTCTAGCTCTTAAAACTTCTAACATTCATTCTTTAGCTTGTTTCTTGATTCCTTTCTTGATTCCTTTTATTCTAGCTATAACACATTCATTCTTTAGCTTGTTTCTTGATTCCTTGCTTGATTCCTTTTATTCTAGCTCCAATACATTCATTCTTTAGCTTGTTTCTTGATTCCTTGCTGTATTCCTTTTATTCTAGCTCTCATAACTTCTAACATTCATTCTTTAGCTTGTTTCTTGATTCCTTGCTTGATTCCTTTCATTCTAGCTCTACTACCTTCTAACATTCATTCTTTAGCTTGTATCTTGATTCCTTGCTTGATTCCTTTTATTCTAGCTCCAATACATTCATTCTTTAGCTTGTTTCTTGATTAGGTGCTGTATTCCTTTTATTCTAGCTCTAATACCTTCTAACATTCATTCTTTAGCTTGTTTCTTGATTCCTTGCCTGATTCCTTTTATTCTAGCTCTAATAAATTCATTCTTTAGCTTGTTGCTTGATTCCTTGCTGTATTCCTTTTATTCTAGCTCTATTACCTTCTAACATTCATTCTTAAGCTTGTTTCTTCATTCCTTGCTTGATTCCTTTTATTCTAGCTCCAATACATTCATTCTTTAGCTTGTTTCTTGATTTCTTGCTGAATTCCTTTTATTCTAGCTCTAATAACTTCTAACATTCATTCTTTAGCTTGAATCTTGATTCCTTGCTTGATTCCTCTTATTCTAGCTCTAATACATTCATTCTTTAGCTTGTTGCTTGATTCCTTGCTGTATTCCTTTCATTCTAGCTCTAATACCTTCTAACATTCATTCTTTAGCTTATTTCTTGATTCCTTGCTCTATTTTATTCTAGCTCTCTTACCTTCTAACATTCAATCTTTAGCTTGTTTCTTGATTCCTTGCTTGATTCCTTTTATTCTAGCTCCAATACATTCATTCTTTAGCTTCTTTCTTGATTCCTTGCTTGATTCCTTTTATTCTAGCTCTAACACCTTCTAACATTCATTCTTTAGCTTGTTTCTTGATTCCTTGCTTGATTCCTTTTATTCTACCTCTAATACTTTCATTATTTAGTTTGTTTCTTGATTCCTTGCTGTATTCCTTTTATTCTAGCTCTAATACCTTCTAACATTCATTCTTTTGCTTGTTTCTTGATTCCATGCTTGACTCCTATTATTCTAGCTCTAATACATTCATTTTTAGCTTGTTTCTTGATTACTTGCTTGATTCCTTTTATTCTAGCTCTAATACCTTCTAACATTCATTCTTTAGCTTGTTTCTTGATTCCTTGCCTGATTCCTTTTATTCTAGCTCTAATACATTCATTCTTTAGCTTGTTGCTTGATTCCTTGCTGTATTCCTTTCATTCTAGCTCTAATACCTTCTAACATTCATTCTTTAGCTTCTTTCTTGATTCCTTGCTTGATTCCTTGTATTCTAGCTTCAATACATTCATTCTTTAGCTTATTTCTTGATTTCTTGCTCTATTTTATTCTAGCTCTCTTACCTTCTAACATTCATTCTTTAGCTTGTTTCTTGATTCCTTGCTTGATTCCTTTTATTCTAGCTCCAATACATTCATTCTTTAGCTTGTTTCTTGATTCCTTGCTGTATTCATTTAATTCTACCTCTAATACCTTCTAACATTCAATCTTTAGCTTGTTTCTTGATTCCTTGCTTGATTCCTTTTATTCTAGCTCCAATACATTCATTCTATAGCTTGTTTCTTGATTCCTTGCTGTATTCCTTTTACACTAGCTTTAATACATTCATTCTTTAGCATGTTACTTGATTCCTTGCCTGATTCCTTTTAGTCTAGCTCTAATACATTCATTCTTTAGCTTGTTGCTTGATTCCTTGCTGTATTCCTTTTATTCTAGCTCTATTACCTTCTAACATTCATTGTTTAGCTTGTTTCTTCATTCCTTGCTTGATTCCTTTTATTCTAGCTCCAATACATTCATTCTTTAGCTTGTTTCTTGATTTCTTGCTCTATTCCTTTTATTCTAGCTCTAATAACTTCTAACATTCATTCTTTAGCTTGTTTCTTGATTCCTTGCTTGATTCCTTTTATTCTAGCTCCAATACATTCATGCTTTAGCTTGTTTCTTGATTCCTTGCTGTATTCCTTTTATTCTAGCTCTAATACATTCTAACATTCATTCTTTAGCTTCTCTCTTGATTCCTTGCTTGATTCCTTGTATTCTAGCTCCAATACATTCATTCTTTAACTTGTTTCTTGATTCCTTGCTGTATTCCTTTTATTCTAGCTCTATTACCTTCTAACATTCATTCTTTAGCTTGTTTCTTGATTCCTTTCTTGATTCCTTTTATTCTAGCTCCAATACATTCATTCTTTAGCTTGTTTCTTGATTCCTTGCTGTATTCCTTTTATTCTAGCTCTAATACCTTCTAACATGCATTCTTTAGCTTGTTTTTTGATTCCTTGCTTGATTCCTTTATTCTAGCTCTAATACATTCATTCTTTAGCTTGTTTCTTGATTCCTTGCTGTATTCCTTTTATTCTAGCTCTAATACCTTCTAACATTCATTCTTTAGCTTGTTTCTTGATTCCTTGCTTGATTCCTTTTATTCTAGCTCTAATACATTCATTCTTTAGCTTGTTGCTTGATTCCTTGCTGTATTCCTTTTATTCTAGCTCTAATACCTTCTAACATTCATTCTTTAACTTCTTTCTTGATTCCTTGCTTGATTCCTTGTATTCTAGCTCCAATACATTCATTCTTTAGCTTTTTGCTTGATTCCTTGCTGTATTCCTTTTATTCTAGCTCTATTACCTTCTAACATTCATTCTTTAGCTTGTTTCTTCATTCCATGCTTGATTCCTTTTATTCTAGCTCCAATACATTCATTCTTTAGCTTGTTTCTTGATTCCTTGCTTGATTCCTTTTATTCTAGCTCCAATACATTCATTCTTTAGCTTTTTTCTTGATTCCTTGCTGTATTCCTTTTATTCTAGCTCTCATAACTTCTAACATTCAGTCTTTAGCTTGTTTCTTGATTCCTTGCTTTCTAGCTCTAATACCTTCTAACATTCATTCTTTAGCTTGTTTCTTGATTCCTTGCCTGATTCCTTTTATTCTAGCTCTAATAAATTCATTCTTTAGCTTGTTGCTTGATTCCTTGCTGTATTCCTTTTATTCTAGCTCTATTATCTTCTAACATTCATTCTTAAGCTTGTTTCTTCATTCCTTGCTTGATTCCTTTTATTCTAGCTCCAATACATTCATTCTTTAGCTTGTTTCTTGATTTCTTGCTGAATTCCTTTTATTCTAGCTCTAATAACTTCTAACATTCATTCTTTAGCTTGAATCTTGATTCCTTGCTTGATTCCTCTTATTCTAGCTCTAATACATTCATTCTTTAGCTTGTTGCTTGATTCCTTGCTGTATTCCTTTCATTCTAGCTCTAATACCTTCTAACATTCATTCTTTAGCTTATTTCTTGATTCCTTGCTCTATTTTATTCTAGCTCTCTTACCTTCTAACATTCAATCTTTAGCTTGTTTCTTGATTCCTTGCTTGATTCCTTTTATTCTAGCTCCAATACATTCATTCTTTAGCTTCTTTCTGATTTCCTTGCTTGATTCCTTTTATTCTAGCTCTAACACCTTCTAACATTCATTCTTTAGCTTGTTTCTTGATTCCTTGCTTGATTCCTTTTATTCTACCTCTAATACTTTCATTATTTAGTTTGTTTCTTGATTCCGTGCTGTATTCCTTTTATTCTAGCTCTAATACCTTCTAACATTCATTCTTTAGCTTGTTTCTTGATTCCATGCTTGACTCCTATTATTCTAGCTCTAATACATTCATTTTTAGCTTGTTTCTTGATTACTTGCTTGATTCCTTTTATTCTAGCTCTAATACCTTCTAACATTCATTCTTTAGCTTGTTTCTTGATTCCTTGCCTGATTCCTTTTATTCTAGCTCTAATACATTCATTCTTTAGCTTGTTTGCTTGATTCCTTGCTGTATTCCTTTCATTCTAGCTCTAATACCTTCTAACATTCATTCTTTAGCTTCTTTCTTGATTCCTTGCTTGATTCCTTGTATTCTAGCTTCAATACATTCATTCTTTAGCTTATTTCTTGATTTCTTGCTCTATTTTATTCTAGCTCTCTTACCTTCTAACATTCATTCTTTAGCTTCTTTCTTGATTCCTTGCTTGATTCCTTGTATTCTAGCTCCAATACATTCATTCTTTAGCTTTTTGCTTGATTCCTTGCTGTATTCCTTTTATTCTAGCTCTATTACCTTCTAACATTCATTCTTTAGCTTGTTTCTTCATTCCATGCTTGATTCCTTTTATTCTAGCTCCAATACATTCATTCTTTAGCTTGTTTCTTGATTTCTTGCTGTATTCCTTTTATTCTAGCTCTCATAACTTCTAACATTCATTCTTTAGCTTGTTTCTTGATTCCTTGCTTGTTTCCTTTTATTCTAGCTATAATACATTCATTCTTTAGCTTGTTTCTTGATTCCTTGCTTGATTCCTTTTATTCTAGCTCCAATACATTCATTCTTTAGCTTTTTTCTTGATTCCTTGCTGTATTCCTTTTATTCTAGCTCTCATAACTTCTAACATTCATTCTTTAGCTTGTTTCTTGATTCCTTGCTTGATTCCTTTCATTCTAGCTCTACTACCTTCTAACATTCATTCTTTAGCTTGTTTCTTGATTCCTTGCTTGATTCCTTTTATTCTAGCTCCAATACATTCATTCTTTAGCTTGTTTCTTGATTAGGTGCTGTATTCCTTTTATTCTAGCTCTAATACCTTCTAACATTCATTCTTTAGCTTGTTTCTTGATTCCTTGCCTGATTCCTTTTATTCTAGCTCTAATACATTCATTCTTTAGCTTGTTGCTTGATTCCTTGCTGTATTCTTTTTATTCTAGCTCTATTACCTTCTAACATTCATTCTTTAGCTTGTTTCTTCATTCCTTGCTTGATTCCTTTTATTCTAGCTCCAATACATTCATTCTTTAGCTTGTTTCTTGATTTCTTGCTGTATTCCCTTTTATTCTAGCTCTTAAAACTTCTAACATTCATTCTTTAGCTTGTTTCTTGATTCCTTTCTTGATTCCTTTTATTCTAGCTATAACACATTCATTCTTTAGCTTGTTTCTTGATTCCTTGCTTGATTCCTTTTATTCTAGCTCAATACATTCATTCTTTAGCTTGTTTCTTGATTCCTTGCTGTATTCCTTTTATTCTAGCTCTCATAACTTCTAACATTCATTCTTTAGCTTGTTTCTTGATTCCTTGCTTGATTCCTTTCATTCTAGCTCTACTACCTTCTAACATTCATTCTTTAGCTTGTATCTTGATTCCTTGCTTGATTCCTCTTATTCTAGCTCTAATACATTAATTCTTTAGCTTGTTGCTTGATTCCTTGCTGTATTCCTTTCATTCTATCTCTAATAACTTCAAAAATTCATTCTTTAGCTTTTTTCTTGATTCCTTGCTGTATTCCTTTTTTTTTCTATCTCTATTACCTTCTAACATGTCATTCTTTAGCTTGTTTCTTGATTCCTTGTTGTATTCCTTTAATTCTAGCTCTAATACATTCATTCTTAGCTTGTTGCTTGATTCCTTGCTGTATACCTTTTATAATAGCTCTAAAACCTTCTAACATTCATTTTTTACCTTGTTTCTTGATTCCTTGCTTGATTCCTTTTATTCTAGCTCCAATTCATTCATTCTTTAGCTTGTTTCTTGATTCCTTGCTTGATTCCTTTTATTCTAGCTCTAGTACCTTCTAACATTCATACTTTAGCTTCTTTCTTGATTCCTTGCTTGATACCTTGTATTCTAGCTCCTGTACATTCATTCTTTAGCTTTGTTCTTGATTCCTTGATGTATTCCTTTTATTCTATCTCTATTACCTTCTAACATTCATTCTTTAGCTTGTTTCTTGATTCCTTGCTTGATTCCTTTTATTCTAGCTCCAATACATTCATGCTTTAGCTTGTTTCTTGATTCCTTGCTGTATTCCTTTTATTCTAGCTCTAATACATTCTAACATTCATTCTTTAGCTTCTCTCTTGATTCCTTGCTTGATTCCTTGTATTCTAGCTCCAATACATTCATTCTTTAACTTGTTTCTTGATTCCTTGCTGTATTCCTTTTATTCTAGCTCTATTACCTTCTAACATTCATTCTTTAGCTTGTTTCTTGATTCCTTTCTTGATTCCTTTTATTCTAGCTCCAATACATTCATTCTTTAGCTTGTTTTCTTGATTCCTTGCTGTATTCCTTTTATTCTAGCTCTAATACCTTCTAACATCATTCTTTATCTTGGTTTCTTGATTCCTTGCTTGATTCCTTTTATTCTAGCTCTAAAACATTCATTCTTGATCTTGTTTCTTGATTCCTTGCTGTATTCCTTTTATTCTAGCTCTAATATCTTCTAACATTCATTCTTTAGCTTGTTTTTTGATTCCTTGCTTGATTCCTTTTTATTCTAGCTCTAATACATTCATTCTTTAGCTTGTTTCTTGATTCCTTGCTGTATTCCTTTTATTCTAGCTCTAATACATTCTAACATTCATTCTTTAGCTTCTTTCTTGATTCCTTGCTTGATTCCTTGAATTCTAGATCCAATACATTCATTCTTTAGCTTGTTTCTTCATTCCTTGCTTGATTCCTTTTATTCTAGCTCTAAAACATTCATTCTTGATCCTCTTTCTTGATTCCTTGCTGTATTCCTTTTATTCTAGCTCTAATACCTTCTAACATGCATTCTTTAGCTTGTTTTTTGATTCCTTGCTTGATTCCTTTTATTCTAGCTCTAATACATTCATTCTTTAGCTTGTTTCTTGATTCCTTGCTGTATTCCTTTTATTCTAGCTCTAATACCTTCTAACATTCATTCTTTAGCTTGTTTCTTGATTCCTTGCTTGATTCCTTTTATTCTAGCTCTAATACATTCATTCTTTAGCTTGTTGCTTGATTCCTTGCTGTATTCCTTTTATTCTAGCTCTAATACCTTCTAACATTCATTCTTTAGCTTCTTTCTTGATTCCTTGCTTGATTCCTTGTATTCTAGCTCCAATACATTCATTCTTTAGCTTTTTGGCTTGATTCCTTGCTGTATTCCTTTTATTCTAGCTCTATTACCTTCTAACATTCATTCTTTAGCTTGTTTCTTCATTCCATGCTTGATTCCTTTTATTCTAGCTCCAATACATTCATTCTTTAGCTTGTTTCTTGATTTCTTGCTGTATTCCTTTTATTCTAGCTCTCATAACTTCTAACATTCATTCTTTAGCTTGTTTCTTGATTCCTTGCTTGTTTCCTTTTATTCTAGCTATAATACATTCATTCTTTAGCTTGTTTCTTGATTCCTTGCTTGATTCCTTTTATTCTAGCTCCAATACATTCATTCTTTAGCTTTTTTCTTGATTCCTTGCTGTATTCCTTTTATTCTAGCTCTCATAACTTCTAACATTCATTCTTTAGCTTGTTTCTTGATTCCTTGCTTGATTCCTTTCATTCTAGCTCTACTACCTTCTAACATTCATTCTTCAGCTTGTTTCTTGATTCCTTGCTTGATTCCTTTTATTCTAGCTCCAATACATTCATTCTTTAGCTTGTTTCTTGATTAGGTGCTGTATTCCTTTTATTCTAGCTCTAATACCTTCTAAGATTCATTCTTTAGCTTGTTTCTTGATTCCTTGCCTGATTCCTTTTATTCTAGCTCTAATACATTCATTCTTTAGCTTGTTGCTTGATTCCTTGCTGTATTCTTTTTATTCTAGCTCTATTACCTTCTAACATTCATTCTTTAGCTTGTTTCTTCATTCCTTGCTTGATTCCTTTTATTCTAGCTCCAATACATTCATTCTTTAGCTTGTTTCTTGATTTCTTGCTGTATTCCTTTTATTCTAGCTCTTAAAACTTCTAACATTCATTCTTTAGCTTGTTTCTTGATTCCTTGCTTGATTCCTTTTATTCTAGCTATAACACATTCATTCTTTAGCTTGTTTCTTGATTCCTTGCTGTATTCCTTTTATTCTAGCTCCAATACATTCATTCTTTAGCTTGTTTCTTGATTCCTTGCTGTATTCCTTTTATTCTAGCTCTCATAACTTCTAACATTCATTCTTTAGCTTGTTTCTTGATTCCTTGCTTGATTCCTTTCATTCTAGCTCTACTACCTTCTAACATTCATTCTTTAGCTTGTATCTTGATTCCTTGCTTGATTCCTTTTATTCTAGCTCCAATACATTCATTCTTTAGCTTGTTTCTTGATTAGGTGCTGTATTCCTTTTATTCTAGCTCTAATACCTTCTAACATTCATTCTTTAGCTTGTTTCTTGATTCCTTGCCTGATTCCTTTTATTCTAGCTCTAATAAATTCATTCTTTAGCTTGTTGCTTGATTCCTTGCTGTATTCCTTTTATTCTAGCTCTATTATCTTCTAACATTCATTCTTAAGCTTGTTTCTTCATTCCTTGCTTGATTCCTTTTATTCTAGCTCCAATACATTCATTCTTTAGCTTGTTTCTTGATTTCTTGCTGAATTCCTTTTATTCTAGCTCTAATAACTTCTAACATTCATTCTTTAGCTTGAATCTTGATTCCTTGCTTGATTCCTCTTATTCTAGCTCTAATACATTCATTCTTTAGCTTGTTGCTTGGATTCCTTGCTGTATTCCTTTCATTCTAGCTCTAATACCTTCTAACATTCATTCTTTAGCTTATTTCTTGATTCCTTGCTCTATTTTATTCTAGCTCTCTTACCTTCTAACATTCAATCTTTAGCTTGTTTCTTGATTCCTTGCTTGATTCCTTTTATTCTAGCTCCAATACATTCATTCTTTAGCTTCTTTCTTGATTCCTTGCTTGATTCCTTTTATTCTAGCTCTAACACCTTCTAACATTCATTCTTTAGCTTGTTTCTTGATTCCTTGCTTGATTCCTTTTATTCTACCTCTAATACTTTCATTATTTAGTTTGTTTCTTGATTCCGTGCTGTATTCCTTTTATTCTAGCTCTAATACCTTCTAACATTCATTCTTTAGCTTGTTTCTTGATTCCATGCTTGACTCCTATTATTCTAGCTCTAATACATTCATTTTTTAGCTTGTTTCTTGATTACTTGCTTGATTCCTTTTATTCTAGCTCTAATACCTTCTAACATTCATTCTTTAGCTTGTTTCTTGATTCCTTGCCTGATTCCTTTTATTCTAGCTCTAATACATTCATTCTTTAGCTTGTTGCTTGATTCCTTGCTGTATTCCTTTCATTCTAGCTCTAATACCTTCTAACATTCATTCTTTAGCTTCTTTCTTGATTCCTTGCTTGATTCCTTGTATTCTAGCTTCAATACATTCATTCTTAGCTTATTTCTTGATTTCTTGCTCTATTTTATTCTAGCTCTCTTACCTTCTAACATTCATTCTTTAGCTTCTTTCTTGATTCCTTGCTTGATTCCTTGTATTCTAGCTCCAATACATTCATTCTTTAGCTTTTTGCTTGATTCCTTGCTGTATTCCTTTTATTCTAGCTCTATTACCTTCTAACATTCATTCTTTAGCTTGTTTCTTCATTCCATGCTTGATTCCTTTTATTCTAGCTCCAATACATTCATTCTTTAGCTTGTTTCTTGATTTCTTGCTGTATTCCTTTTATTCTAGCTCTCATAACTTCTAACATTCATTCTTTAGCTTGTTTCTTGATTCCTTGCTTGTTTCCTTTTATTCTAGCTATAATACATTCAGTCTTTAGCTTGTTTCTTGATTCCTTGCTTGATTCCTTTTATTCTAGCTCCAATACATTCATTCTTTAGCTTTTTTCTTGATTCCTTGCTGTATTCCTTTTATTCTAGCTCTCATAACTTCTAACATTCATTCTTTAGCTTGTTTCTTGATTCCTTTGATTCCTTGCTGTATTCCTTTTATTCTAGCTCTCATAACTTCTAACATTCATTCTTTAGCTTGTTTCTTGATTCCTTGCTTGATTCCTGTCATTCTAGCTCTACTACCTTCTAACATTCATTCTTTAGCTTGTTTCTTGATTCCTTGCTTGATTCCTTTTATTCTAGCTCCAATACATTCATTCTTTAGCTTGTTTCTTGATTCCGTGCTGTATTCCTTTTATTCTAGCTCTAATAACTTCTAACATACATTCTTTAGCTTGTTTCTTGATTCCTTGCCTGATTCCTTTTATTCTAGCTCCAATACATTCATTCTTTAGCTTGTTACTTGATTCCGTTCTGTATTCCTTTTATTCTAGCTCTATTACCTTCTAACATTCATTCTTTAGCTTGTTTCTTGATTCCTTTCTTGATTCCTTTTATTCTAGCTCCAATACATTCATTCTTTATCTTGTTTCTTGATTCCATGCTGTATTCCTTCTATTCTAGCTCTAATACCTTCTAACATTCATTCTTTAGCTTGTTTCTTCATTCCCTGCTTGATTCCTTTTATTCTAGCTCTAAAACATTCATTCTTGATCTTGTTTCTTGATTCCTTGCTGTATTCCTTTTATTCTAGCTCTAATACCTTCTAACATTCATTCTTTAGCTTGTTTTTTGATTCCTTGCTTGATTCCTTTTATTCTAGCTCTAATACATTCATTCTTTAGCTTGTTTCTTGATTCCTTGCTGTATTCCTTTTATTCTAGCTCTAATACCTTCTAACATTCATTCTTTAGCTTGTTTCTTGATTCCCTGCTGTATTCCTTTTATTCTAGCTCTAATACCTTCTAACATTCATTCTTTAGCTTCTTTCTTGATTCCTTGCTTGATTCCTTGTATTCTAGCTCTAAAACATTCATTCTTGATCTTGTTTCTTGATTCCTTGCTGTATTCCTTTTATTCTAGCTCTAATATCTTCTAACCTTCATTCTTTTGCTTGTTTTTGATTCCTTGCTTGATTCCTTTTATTCTAGCTCTAATACATTCATTCTTTAGCTTGTTTCTTGATTCCTTGTTGTTTTCCTTTTATTCTAACTCTAATACCTTCTAACATTCATTCTTTAGCTTGTTTCTTGATTCCTTGCTTGAATCCTTTTATTCTAGCTCTAATACATTCATTCTTTAGCTTGTTGCTTGATTCCTTGCTGTATTCCTTTTATTCTAGCTCTAATACCTTCTAACATTCATTCTTTAGCTTCTTTCTTGATTCCTTGCTTGATTCCTTGTATTCTAGCTCCAATACATTCATTCTTTATCTTTTTGCTTGATTCTTTGCTGTATTCCTTTTATTCTAGCTCTATTACCTTCTAACATTCATTCTTCAGCTTGTTTCTTCATTCCTTGCTTGATTCCTTTTATTCTAGCTCCAATACAAATCATTCTTTAGCTTGTTTCTTGATTTCTTGCTGTATTCCTTTTATTCTAGCTCTAATAACTTCTAACATTCATTCTTTAGCTTGTTTCTTGATTCCTTGCTTGATTCCTTTTATTCTAGCTCCAATACATTCATTCTTTAGCTTGTTTCTTGATTCCGTGCTGTATTCCTTTTATTCTAGCTCTAATAACTTCTAACATACATTCTTTAGCTTGTTTCTTGATTCCTTGCCTGATTCCTTTTATTCTAGCTCCAATACATTCATTCTTTAGCTTGTTACTTGATTCCGTTCTGTATTCCTTTTATTCTAGCTCTATTACCTTCTAACATTCATTCTTTAGCTTGTTTCTTGATTCCTTTCTTGATTCCTTTTATTCTAGCTCCAATACATTCATTCTTTATCTTGTTTCTTGATTCCATGCTGTATTCCTTCTATTCTAGCTCTAATACCTTCTAACATTCATTCTTTAGCTTGTTTCTTCATTCCCTGCTTGATTCCTTTTATTCTAGCTCTAAAACATTCATTCTTGATCTTGTTTCTTGATTCCTTCCTGTATTCCTTTTATTCTAGCTCTAATACCTTCTAACATTCATTCTTTAGCTTGTTTTTTGATTCCTTGCTTGATTCCTTTTATTCTAGCTCTAATACATTCATTCTTTAGCTTGTTTCTTGATTCCTTGCTGTATTCCTTTTATTCTAGCTCTAATACCTTCTAACATTCATTCTTTAGCTTGTTTCTTGATTCCCTGCTGTATTCCTTTTATTCTAGCTCTAATACCTTCTAACATTCATTCTTTAGCTTCTTTCTTGATTCCTTGCTTGATTCCTTGTATTCTAGCTCTAAAACATTCATTCTTGATCTTGTTTCTTGATTCCTTGCTGTATTCCTTTTATTCTAGCTCTAATATCTTCTAACCTTCATTCTTTTGCTTGTTTTTGATTCCTTGCTTGATTCCTTTTATTCTAGCTCTAATACATTCATTCTTTAGCTTGTTTCTTGATTCCTTGTTGTTTTCCTTTTATTCTAACTCTAATACCTTCTAACATTCATTCTTTAGCTTGTTTCTTGATTCCTTGCTTGAATCCTTTTATTCTAGCTCTAATACATTCATTCTTTAGCTTGTTGCTTGATTCCTTGCTGTATTCCTTTTATTCTAGCTCTAATACCTTCTAACATTCATTCTTTAGCTTCTTTCTTGATTCCTTGCTTGATTCCTTGTATTCTAGCTCCAATACATTCATTCTTTATCTTTTTGCTTGATTCTTTGCTGTATTCCTTTTATTCTAGCTCTATTACCTTCTAACATTCATTCTTCAGCTTGTTTCTTCATTCCTTGCTTGATTCCTTTTATTCTAGCTCCAATACAAATCATTCTTTAGCTTGTTTCTTGATTTCTTGCTGTATTCCTTTTATTCTAGCTCTAATAACTTCTAACATTCATTCTTTAGCTTGTTTCTTGATTCCTTGCTTGATTCCTTTTATTCTAGCTCTAATACATTCATTCTTTAGCTTGTTTCTTGATTCCTTGCTTGATTCCTTTTATTCTAGCTCCAATACATTCATTCTTTAGCTTGTTTCTTGATTCCTTGCTGTATTCCTTTTATTCTAGCTCTAATACCTTCTAACATTCATTCTTTAGCTTGTTTTTTGATTCCTTGCTTGATTCCTTTTATTCTAGCTCTAATACATTCATTCTTTAGCTTGTTTCTTGATTCCTTGCTGTATTCCTTTTATTCTAGCTCTAATACCTTCTAACATTCATTCTTTAGCTTGTTTCTTGATTCCTTGCTGTATTCCTTTTATTCTAGCTCTAATACCTTCTAACATTCATTCTTTAGCTTCTTTCTTGATTCCTTGCTTGATTCCTTGTATTCTAGCTCTAAAACATTCATTCTTGATCTTGTTTCTTGATTCCTTGCTGTATTCCTTTTATTCTAGCTCTAATATCTTCTAACCTTCATTCTTTTGCTTGTTTTTGATTCCTTGCTTGATTCCTTTTATTCTAGCTCTAATACATTCATTCTTTAGCTTGTTTCTTGATTCCTTGTTGTTTTCCTTTTATTCTAACTCTAATACCTTCTAACATTCATTCTTTAGCTTGTTTCTTGATTCCTTGCTTGAATCCTTTTATTCTAGCTCTAATACATTCATTCTTTAGCTTGTTGCTTGATTCCTTGCTGTATTCCTTTTATTCTAGCTCTAATACCTTCTAACATTCATTCTTTAGCTTCTTTCTTGATTCCTTGCTTGATTCCTTGTATTCTAGCTCCAATACATTCATTCTTTATCTTTTTGCTTGATTCCTTGCTGTATTCCTTTTATTCTAGCTCTATTACCTTCTAACATTCATTCTTCAGCTTGTTTCTTCATTCCTTGCTTGATTCCTTTTATTCTAGCTCCAATACAAATCATTCTTTAGCTTGTTTCTTGATTTCTTGCTGTATTCCTTTTATTCTAGCTCTAATAACTTCTAACATTCATTCTTTAGCTTGTTTCTTGATTCCTTGCTTGATTCCTTTTATTCTAGCTCTAATACATTCATTCTTTAGCTTGTTTCTTGATTCCTTGCTTGATTCCTTGTATTCTAGCTCCAATACATTCATTCTTTATCTTTTTGCTTGATTCCTTGCTGTATTCCTTTTATTCTAGCTCTATTACCTTCTAACATTCATTCTTCAGCTTGTTTCTTCATTCCTTGCTTGATTCCTTTTATTCTAGCTCCAATACAAATCATTCTTTAGCTTGTTTCTTGATTTCTTGCTGTATTCCTTTTATTCTAGCTCTAATAACTTCTAACATTCATTCTTTAGCTTGTTTCTTGATTCCTTGCTTGATTCCTTTTATTCTAGCTCTAATACATTCATTCTTTAGCTTGTTTCTTGATTCCTTGCTTGATTCCTTTTATTCTAGCTCCAATACATTCATTCTTTAGCTTGTTTCTTGATTCCTTGCTTGATTCCTTTTATTCTAGCTCCAATACAAATCATTCTTTAGCTTGTTTCTTGATTTCTTGCTGTATTCCTTTTATTCTAGCTCTAATACCTTCTAACATTCATTCTTTAGCTTGTTTCTTCATTCCTTGCTTGATTCCTTTTATTCTAGCTTTAAAACATTCATTCTTGATCTTGTTTCTTGATTCCTTGCTGTTTTCCTTTTATTCTAGCTCTAATACCTTCTAACATTCATTCTTTAGTTTGTTTTTTGATTCCTTGCTTGATTCCTTTTATTCTAGCTCTAATACATTCATTCTTTAGCTTGTTTCTTGATTCCTTGCTTGATTCCTTTTATTCTAGCTCTAATACCTTCTAACATTCATTCTTTAGCTTGTTTCTTGATTCCTTGCTTGATTCCTTTTATTCTAGCTCTAATACATTCATTCTTTAGCTTGTTGCTTGATTCCTTGCTGTATTCCTTTTATTCTAGCTCTAATACCTTCTAACATTCATTCTTTAGCTTCTTTCTTGATTCCTTGCTTGATTCCTTGTATTCTAGCTCCAATACATTCATTCTTTAGCTTTTTGCTTGATTCCTTGCTGTTTTCCTTTTATTCTAGCTCTATTACCTTCTAACATTCATTCTTTAGCTTGTTTCTTGATTCCTTGCTTTATTCCTTTTATTCTTGCTCCAATACATTCATTCTTTCGCTTGTTTCTTGATTTCTTGCTGTATTCCTTTTATTCTAGCTCTAATAACTTATAACATTCATTCTTTAGCTTGTTTCTTGATTCCTTGCTTGATTCCTTTTATTCTAGCTCTAATACATTAATTCTTTAGCTTGTTTCTTGATTCCTTGCTTGATTCCTTTTATTCTAGCTCCAATACATTCATTCTTTAGCTTGTTTCTTGATTCCTTGCTGTATTCCTTTTATTCTAGCTCTCATAACTTCTAACATTCATTCTTTAGCTTGTTTCTTGATTCTTTGCTTGATTCCTGTCATTCTCGCTCTACTACCTTCTAACATTCATTCTTTAGCTTGTTTCTTGATTCCGTGCTTGATTCCTTTTATTCTAGCTCCAATACATTCATTCTTTAGCTTGTTTCTTGATTCCGTGCTGTATTCCTTTTATTCTAGCTCTAATAACTTCTAACATTCATTCTTTAGCTTGTTTCTTGATTCCTTGCCTGATTCCTTTTATTCTAGCTCCAATACATTCATTCTTTAGCTTGTTACTTGATTCCGTGTTGTATTCCTTTTATTCTAGCTCTATTACCTTCTAACATTCATTCTTTAGCTTGTTTCTTGATTCCTTTCTTGATTCCTTTTATTCTAGCTCCAAAACATTCATTCTTTATCTTGTTTCTTGATTCCATGCTGTATTCCTTTTATTCTAGCTCTAATACCTTCTATCATTCACTTTAGCTTGTTTCTTCATTCCTTGCTTGATTCCTTTTATTCTAGCTCTAAAACATTCATTCTTGATCTTGTTTCTTGATTCCTTGCTGTATTCCTTTTATTCTAGCTCTAATACCTTCTAACATTCATTCTTTAGCTTGTTTTTTGATTCCTTGCTTGATTCCTTTTATTCTAGCTCTAATACATTCATTCTTTAGCTTGTTTCTTGATTCCTTGCTGTATTCCTTTTTCTAGCTCTAATACCTTCTAACATTCATTCTTTAGCTTGTTTCTTGATTTCTTGCTGTATTCCTTTTATTCTAGCTCTAATAACTTCTAACATTCATTCTTTAGCTTGTTTCTTGATTCCTTGCTTGATTCCTTTTATTCTAGCTCTAATAGATTCATTCTTTAGCTTGTTTCTTGATTCCTTGCTTGATTCCTTTTATTCTAGCTCCAATACATTCATTCTTTAGTTTGTTTCTTGATTCCTTGCTGTATTCCTTTTATTCTAGCTCTCATAACTTTTAACATTCATTCTTTAGCTTGTTTCTTGATTCCTTGCTTGATTCCTTTCATTCTAGCTCTACTACCTTCTAACATTCATTCTTTAGCTTGTTTTTTGATTCCTTGCTTGATTCCTTTTATTCTAGCTCTAATACATTCATTCTTTAGCTTGTTTCTTGATTCCTTGCTGTATTCCTTTTATTCTAGCTCTAATACCTTCTAACATTCATTCTTTAGCTTGTTTCTTGATTTCTTGCTGTATTCCTTTTATTCTAGCTCTAATACCTTCTAACATTCATTCTTTAGCTTGTTTCTTCATTCCTTGCTTGATTCCTTTTATTCTAGCTCTAAAACATTCATTCTTGATCTTGTTTCTTCATTCCTTGCTCTATTCCTTTTATTCTAGCTCTAATACCTTCTAACATTCATTCTTTAGCTTGTTTTTTGATTCCTTGCTTGATTCCTTTTATTCTAGCTCTAATACATTCATTCTTTAGCTTATTTCTTGATTCCTTGCTGTATTCCTTTTATTCTAGCTCTAATACCTTCTAACATTCATTCTTTAGCTTGTTTCTTGATTCCTTGCTGTATTCCTTTTATTCTAGCTCTAATACCTTCTAACATTCATTCTTTAGCTTCTTTCTTGATTCCTTGCTTGATTCCTTGTATTCTAGCTCTAAAACATTCATTCTTGATCTTGTTTCTTGATTCCTTGCTGAATTCCTTTTATTCTAGCTCTAATATCTTCTAACCTTCATTCTTTAGCTTGTTTTTTGATTCCCTGCTTGATTCCTTTTATTCTAGCTCTAATACATTCATTCTTTAGCTTGTTTCTTGATTCCTTGCTGTATTCCTTTTATTCTAGCTCTAATACCTTCTAACATTCATTCTTTAGCTTGTTTCTTGATTCCTTGCTTGAATCCTTTTATTCTAGCGCTAATACATTCATTCTTTAGCTTGTTGCTTGATTCCTTGCTGTATTCCTTTTATTCTAGCTCTAATACCTTCTAACATTCATTCTTTAGCTTCTTTCTTGATTCCATGCTTGATTCCTTGTATTCTAGCTCCAATACATTCATTCTTTAGCTTTTTGCTTGATTCCTTGCTGTATTCCTTTTATTCTAGCTCTATTACCTTCTAACATTCATTCTTTAGCTTGTTTTTTGATTCCTTGCTTGATTCCTTCTATTCTAGCTCTAATACATTCATTCTTTAGCTTGTTTCTTGATTCCTTGCTTGATTCCTTTTATTCTAGCTCCAATACATTCATTCTTTAGCATTTCTTGATTCCTTGCTGTATTCCTTTTATTCTAGCTCTCATAACTTCTAACATTCATTCTTTAGCTTGTTTCTTGATTCCTTGCTTGATTCCTTTCATTCTAGCTCTAGTACCTTCTAACATTCATTCTTTAGCTTGTTTCTTGATTCCTTGCTTGATTCCTTTTATTCTAGCTCCAATACATTCATTCTTTAGCTTGTTTCTTGATTCCGTGCTGTATTCCTTTTATTCTAGCTCCAATAAATTCTAACATTCATTCTTTAGCTTGTTTCTTGATTCCTTTCTTGATTCCTTTTATTCTAGCTCCAATACATTCATTCTTTATCTTGTTTCTTGATTCCATGCTGTATTCCTTCTATTCTAGCTCTAATACCTTCTAACATTCATTCTTTAGCTTGTTTCTTCATTCCCTGCTTGATTCCTTTTATTCTAGCTCTAAAACATTCATTCTTGATCTTGTTTCTTGATTCCTTCCTGTATTCCTTTTATTCTAGCTCTAATACCTTCTAACATTCATTCTTTAGCTTGTTTTTTGATTCCTTGCTTGATTCCTTTTATTCTAGCTCTAATACATTCATTCTTTAGCTTGTTTCTTGATTCCTTGCTGTATTCCTTTTATTCTAGCTCTAATACCTTCTAACATTCATTCTTTAGCTTGTTTCTTGATTCCCTGCTGTATTCCTTTTATTCTAGCTCTAATACCTTCTAACATTCATTCTTTAGCTTCTTTCTTGATTCCTTGCTTGATTCCTTGTATTCTAGCTCTAAAACATTCATTCTTGATCTTGTTTCTTGATTCCTTGCTGTATTCCTTTTATTCTAGCTCTAATATCTTCTAACCTTCATTCTTTTGCTTGTTTTTGATTCCTTGCTTGATTCCTTTTATTCTAGCTCTAATACATTCATTCTTTAGCTTGTTTCTTGATTCCTTGTTGTTTTCCTTTTATTCTAACTCTAATACCTTCTAACATTCATTCTTTAGCTTGTTTCTTGATTCCTTGCTTGAATCCTTTTATTCTAGCTCTAATACATTCATTCTTTAGCTTGTTGCTTGATTCCTTGCTGTATTCCTTTTATTCTAGCTCTAATACCTTCTAACATTCATTCTTTAGCTTCTTTCTTGATTCCTTGCTTGATTCCTTGTATTCTAGCTCCAATACATTCATTCTTTATCTTTTTGCTTGATTCTTTGCTGTATTCCTTTTATTCTAGCTCTATTACCTTCTAACATTCATTCTTCAGCTTGTTTCTTCATTCCTTGCTTGATTCCTTTTATTCTAGCTCCAATACAAATCATTCTTTAGCTTGTTTCTTGATTTCTTGCTGTATTCCTTTTATTCTAGCTCTAATAACTTCTAACATTCATTCTTTAGCTTGTTTCTTGATTCCTTGCTTGATTCCTTTTATTCTAGCTCTAATACATTCATTCTTTAGCTTGTTTCTTGATTCCTTGCTTGATTCCTTTTATTCTAGCTCCAATACATTCATTCTTTAGCTTGTTTCTTGATTCCTTGCTGTATTCCTTTTATTCTAGCTCTAATACCTTCTAACATTCATTCTTTAGCTTGTTTTTTGATTCCTTGCTTGATTCCTTTTATTCTAGCTCTAATACATTCATTCTTTAGCTTGTTTCTTGATTCCTTGCTGTATTCCTTTTATTCTAGCTCTAATACCTTCTAACATTCATTCTTTAGCTTGTTTCTTGATTCCTTGCTGTATTCCTTTTATTCTAGCTCTAATACCTTCTAACATTCATTCTTTAGCTTCTTTCTTGATTCCTTGCTTGATTCCTTGTATTCTAGCTCTAAAACATTCATTCTTGATCTTGTTTCTTGATTCCTTGCTGTATTCCTTTTATTCTAGCTCTAATATCTTCTAACCTTCATTCTTTTGCTTGTTTTTGATTCCTTGCTTGATTCCTTTTATTCTAGCTCTAATACATTCATTCTTTAGCTTGTTTCTTGATTCCTTGTTGTTTTCCTTTTATTCTAACTCTAATACCTTCTAACATTCATTCTTTAGCTTGTTTCTTGATTCCTTGCTTGAATCCTTTTATTCTAGCTCTAATACATTCATTCTTTAGCTTGTTGCTTGATTCCTTGCTGTATTCCTTTTATTCTAGCTCTAATACCTTCTAACATTCATTCTTTAGCTTCTTTCTTGATTCCTTGCTTGATTCCTTGTATTCTAGCTCCAATACATTCATTCTTTATCTTTTTGCTTGATTCCTTGCTGTATTCCTTTTATTCTAGCTCTATTACCTTCTAACATTCATTCTTCAGCTTGTTTCTTCATTCCTTGCTTGATTCCTTTTATTCTAGCTCCAATACAAATCATTCTTTAGCTTGTTTCTTGATTTCTTGCTGTATTCCTTTTATTCTAGCTCTAATAACTTCTAACATTCATTCTTTAGCTTGTTTCTTGATTCCTTGCTTGATTCCTTTTATTCTAGCTCTAATACATTCATTCTTTAGCTTGTTTCTTGATTCCTTGCTTGATTCCTTGTATTCTAGCTCCAATACATTCATTCTTTATCTTTTTGCTTGATTCCTTGCTGTATTCCTTTTATTCTAGCTCTATTACCTTCTAACATTCATTCTTCAGCTTGTTTCTTCATTCCTTGCTTGATTCCTTTTATTCTAGCTCCAATACAAATCATTCTTTAGCTTGTTTCTTGATTTCTTGCTGTATTCCTTTTATTCTAGCTCTAATAACTTCTAACATTCATTCTTTAGCTTGTTTCTTGATTCCTTGCTTGATTCCTTTTATTCTAGCTCTAATACATTCATTCTTTAGCTTGTTTCTTGATTCCTTGCTTGATTCCTTTTATTCTAGCTCCAATACATTCATTCTTTAGCTTGTTTCTTGATTCCTTGCTTGATTCCTTTTATTCTAGCTCCAATACAAATCATTCTTTAGCTTGTTTCTTGATTTCTTGCTGTATTCCTTTTATTCTAGCTCTAATACCTTCTAACATTCATTCTTTAGCTTGTTTCTTCATTCCTTGCTTGATTCCTTTTATTCTAGCTTTAAAACATTCATTCTTGATCTTGTTTCTTGATTCCTTGCTGTTTTCCTTTTATTCTAGCTCTAATACCTTCTAACATTCATTCTTTAGTTTGTTTTTTGATTCCTTGCTTGATTCCTTTTATTCTAGCTCTAATACATTCATTCTTTAGCTTGTTTCTTGATTCCTTGCTTGATTCCTTTTATTCTAGCTCTAATACCTTCTAACATTCATTCTTTAGCTTGTTTCTTGATTCCTTGCTTGATTCCTTTTATTCTAGCTCTAATACATTCATTCTTTAGCTTGTTGCTTGATTCCTTGCTGTATTCCTTTTATTCTAGCTCTAATACCTTCTAACATTCATTCTTTAGCTTCTTTCTTGATTCCTTGCTTGATTCCTTGTATTCTAGCTCCAATACATTCATTCTTTAGCTTTTTGCTTGATTCCTTGCTGTTTTCCTTTTATTCTAGCTCTATTACCTTCTAACATTCATTCTTTAGCTTGTTTCTTGATTCCTTGCTTTATTCCTTTTATTCTTGCTCCAATACATTCATTCTTTCGCTTGTTTCTTGATTTCTTGCTGTATTCCTTTTATTCTAGCTCTAATAACTTATAACATTCATTCTTTAGCTTGTTTCTTGATTCCTTGCTTGATTCCTTTTATTCTAGCTCTAATACATTAATTCTTTAGCTTGTTTCTTGATTCCTTGCTTGATTCCTTTTATTCTAGCTCCAATACATTCATTCTTTAGCTTGTTTCTTGATTCCTTGCTGTATTCCTTTTATTCTAGCTCTCATAACTTCTAACATTCATTCTTTAGCTTGTTTCTTGATTCTTTGCTTGATTCCTGTCATTCTCGCTCTACTACCTTCTAACATTCATTCTTTAGCTTGTTTCTTGATTCCGTGCTTGATTCCTTTTATTCTAGCTCCAATACATTCATTCTTTAGCTTGTTTCTTGATTCCGTGCTGTATTCCTTTTATTCTAGCTCTAATAACTTCTAACATTCATTCTTTAGCTTGTTTCTTGATTCCTTGCCTGATTCCTTTTATTCTAGCTCCAATACATTCATTCTTTAGCTTGTTACTTGATTCCGTGTTGTATTCCTTTTATTCTAGCTCTATTACCTTCTAACATTCATTCTTTAGCTTGTTTCTTGATTCCTTTCTTGATTCCTTTTATTCTAGCTCCAAAACATTCATTCTTTATCTTGTTTCTTGATTCCATGCTGTATTCCTTTTATTCTAGCTCTAATACCTTCTATCATTCACTTTAGCTTGTTTCTTCATTCCTTGCTTGATTCCTTTTATTCTAGCTCTAAAACATTCATTCTTGATCTTGTTTCTTGATTCCTTGCTGTATTCCTTTTATTCTAGCTCTAATACCTTCTAACATTCATTCTTTAGCTTGTTTTTTGATTCCTTGCTTGATTCCTTTTATTCTAGCTCTAATACATTCATTCTTTAGGTTGTTTCTTGATTCCTTGCTTGATTCCTTTTATTCTAGCTCTAATACATTCATTCTTTAGCTTGTTTCTTGATTCCTTGCTTGATTCCTTTTATTCTAGCTCCAATACATTCATTCTTGATCTTGTTTCTTGATTCCTTGCTGTATTCCTTTTATTCTAGCTCTAATACCTTCAAACATTCATTCTTTAGCTTGTTTTTTGATTCCTTGCTTGATTCCTTTTATTCTAGCTCTAATACATTCATTCTTTAGCTTGTTTCTTGATTCCTTGCTGTATTCCTTTTATTCTAGCTCTAATACCTTCTAACATTCATTCTTTAGCTTGTTTCTTGATTACTTCCCTGATTCCTTTTATTCTAGCTCTAATACATTCATTCTTTAGCTGGTTGCTTGATTCCCTGCTGTATTCCTTTTATTCTAGCTCTATTACCTTCTAACATTCATTCTTTAGCTTGTTTCTTCATTCCTTGCTTGATTCCTTTTATTCTAGCTCCAATACATTCATTCTTTAGCTTGTTGCTTGATTACTTGCTGTATTCCTTTCATTCTAGCTCTACCCTCTAACATTCATTCTTTAGCTTCTTCCTTCATTCCTTGCTTGATTCCTTGTATTCTAGCTTCAATACATTCATTCTTTAGCTTATTTCTTGATTCCTTGCTCTATTTTATTCTAGCTCTCTTACCTTCTAACATTCATTCTTTAGCTTGTTTCTTGATTCCTTGCTTGATTCCTTTTATTCTAGCTCCAATACATTCATTCTTTAGCTTGTTTCTTCATTCCTTGCTTGATTCCTTGTATTCTAGCTTCAATACATTCATTCTTTAGCTTATTTCTTGATTCCTTGCTCTATTTTATTCTAGCTCTCTTAACTTCTAACATTCATTCTTTAGCTTGTTTCTTGATTCCTTGCTTGATTCCTTTTATTCTAGCTCCAATACATTCATTCTTTAGCTTGTTTCTTGATTCCGTGCTGTATTCCTTTTATTCTAGCTCTAATACCTTCTAACATTCATTCTTTAGCTTGTTTCTTGATTCCTTGCTTGACTCCTTTTATTCTAGCTCTAATACATTCATTTTTTAGCTTGTTTCTTGATTACTTGCTTGATTCCTTTTATTCTAGCTCTAATACCTTCTAACATTCATTCTTTAGCTTGTTTCTTGATTCCTTGCTTGATTCCTTTTATTCTAGCTCTAATGCATTCATTCTTTAGCTTGTTGCTTGATTCCTTGCTGTATTCCTTTTATTCTAGCTCTATTACCATCTAACATTCATTCTTTAGCTTGTTTCTTCATTCCTTGCTTGATTCCTTTTATTCTAGCTCCAATACATTCATTCTTTAGCTTGTTTCTTGATTTCTTGTTGTATTCCTTTTATTCTAGCTCTAATATCTTCTAACATTCATTCTTTAGCTTGTTTCTTGATTCCTTGCTTGATTCCTCTTATTCTAGCTCTAATAAATTTATTCTTTTGCTTGTTGCTTGATTCCTTGCTGTATTCCTTTCATTCTATCTCTAATAACTTCAAACGTTCATTCTTTAGCTTTTTTCTTGATTCCTTGCTGTATTCCTTTTTTTCTATCTCTATTACCTTCTAACATTCATTCTTTAGCTTGTTTCTTGATTCCTTGTTGTATTCCTTTTATTCTAGCTCTAATACATTCATTCTTTAGCTTGTTGCTTGATTCCTTGCTGTATACCTTTTATAATAGCTCTAAAACCTTCTAACATTCATTTTTTAGCTTTTTTCTTGATTCCTTGCTTGATTCCTTTTATTCTAGCTCCAATACATTCATTCTTTAGCTTGTTGCTTGATTCCTTGCTGTATTCCTTTTATTCTAGCTCTAATACCTTCTAAAATTCGTTCTTTAGCTTGTTTCTTGATTCCTTGCTGTATTCCATTTATTCTAGTTCTAATACCTTCTAACATTCATTCTTTAGCTTGTTTCTTGATTCCTTTCTGTATTCCTTTTATTTTAGCTCTAATACCTTCTATAATTCATTCTTTAGCTTGTTTCTTGATTCCTTGCTGTACTCCTTTTATTCTAGCTCTAATACATTCATTCTTTAGCTTGTTTCTTGATTCCTTGCTGTATTCCTTTTATTCTAGCTCTAATACCTTCTAAAATTCATTCTTTAGCTTGTTTCTTGATTTCTTGCTGTATTCCTTTTATTCTAGCTCTAATACCTTCTAACATTCATTTTTTAGCTTGTTTCTTGATTCCTTGCTTGATTCCTTTTATTCTAGCTCCAATACATTCATTCTTTAGCTTGTTTCTTGATTCCTTGCTGTATTCCTTTTATTCTTGCTCTAATACCTTCTAAAATTCGCTCTTTAGCTTGTTTCTTGATTCCTTGCTGTATTCCATTTATTCTAGTTCTAATACCTTCTAACATTCATTCTTTAGCTTGTTTCTTGATTCCTTTCTGTATTCCTTTTATTTTAGCTCTAATACCTTCTGTTATTCATTCTTTAGCTTGTTTCTTGATTCCTTGCTGTATTCCTTTTATTCTAGCTCTAATACCTTCTAACATTCATTCTTTAGCTTATTTCTTGATTCCTTGCTTGATTCCTTTTATTCTAGCTCTAATACATTCATTCCTTAGCTTGTTTCTTGATTCCTTGCTGTATTCCTTTTATTCTAGCTCTAATACCTTCTAACATTCATTCTTTAGCTTGTTTCTTGATTCCTTGCTTGATTCTTTTTATTCTAGCTGCAATACATTCATTCTTTAGCTTGTTTCTTGATTCCTTGCTTGATTCCTTTTATTCTAGCTCTAATACCTTCTAACATTCATTCTTTAGCTTATTTCTTGATTCCTTGCTTGATTCCTTTTATTCTAGCTCCAATACAATCATTCTTTAGCTTGTTACTTGATTCCTTGCTGTATTCCATTTATTCTAGCTCTAATACCTTCTAACATTCATTCTTTAGCTTATTTATTGATTACTTGCTCTATTTTATTCTAGCTCTCTTACCTTCTAACATTCATTCTTTAGCTTGTTTCTTGATTCCTTGCTTGATTCCTTTTATTCTAGCTCCAATACATTCATTCTTTAGCTTGTTTCTTGATTCCTTGCTTGATTCCTTTTATTCTAGCTCTAACACCTTCTAACATTCATTCTTTAGGTTGTTTCTTGATTCCTTGCTTGATTCCTTTTATTCTAGCTCTAATACATTCATTCTTTAGCTTGTTTCTTGATTCCTTGCTTGATTCCTTTTATTCTAGCTCCAATACATTCATTCTTGATCTTGTTTCTTGATTCCTTGCTGTATTCCTTTTATTCTAGCTCTAATACCTTCAAACATTCATTCTTTAGCTTGTTTTTTGATTCCTTGCTTGATTCCTTTTATTCTAGCTCTAATACATTCATTCTTTAGCTTGTTTCTTGATTCCTTGCTGTATTCCTTTTATTCTAGCTCTAATACCTTCTAACATTCATTCTTTAGCTTGTTTCTTGATTACTTCCCTGATTCCTTTTATTCTAGCTCTAATACATTCATTCTTTAGCTGGTTGCTTGATTCCCTGCTGTATTCCTTTTATTCTAGCTCTATTACCTTCTAACATTCATTCTTTAGCTTGTTTCTTCATTCCTTGCTTGATTCCTTTTATTCTAGCTCCAATACATTCATTCTTTAGCTTGTTGCTTGATTACTTGCTGTATTCCTTTCATTCTAGCTCTACCCTCTAACATTCATTCTTTAGCTTCTTCCTTCATTCCTTGCTTGATTCCTTGTATTCTAGCTTCAATACATTCATTCTTTAGCTTATTTCTTGATTCCTTGCTCTATTTTATTCTAGCTCTCTTACCTTCTAACATTCATTCTTTAGCTTGTTTCTTGATTCCTTGCTTGATTCCTTTTATTCTAGCTCCAATACATTCATTCTTTAGCTTGTTTCTTCATTCCTTGCTTGATTCCTTGTATTCTAGCTTCAATACATTCATTCTTTAGCTTATTTCTTGATTCCTTGCTCTATTTTATTCTAGCTCTCTTAACTTCTAACATTCATTCTTTAGCTTGTTTCTTGATTCCTTGCTTGATTCCTTTTATTCTAGCTCCAATACATTCATTCTTTAGCTTGTTTCTTGATTCCGTGCTGTATTCCTTTTATTCTAGCTCTAATACCTTCTAACATTCATTCTTTAGCTTGTTTCTTGATTCCTTGCTTGACTCCTTTTATTCTAGCTCTAATACATTCATTTTTTAGCTTGTTTCTTGATTACTTGCTTGATTCCTTTTATTCTAGCTCTAATACCTTCTAACATTCATTCTTTAGCTTGTTTCTTGATTCCTTGCTTGATTCCTTTTATTCTAGCTCTAATGCATTCATTCTTTAGCTTGTTGCTTGATTCCTTGCTGTATTCCTTTTATTCTAGCTCTATTACCATCTAACATTCATTCTTTAGCTTGTTTCTTCATTCCTTGCTTGATTCCTTTTATTCTAGCTCCAATACATTCATTCTTTAGCTTGTTTCTTGATTTCTTGTTGTATTCCTTTTATTCTAGCTCTAATATCTTCTAACATTCATTCTTTAGCTTGTTTCTTGATTCCTTGCTTGATTCCTCTTATTCTAGCTCTAATAAATTTATTCTTTTGCTTGTTGCTTGATTCCTTGCTGTATTCCTTTCATTCTATCTCTAATAACTTCAAACGTTCATTCTTTAGCTTTTTTCTTGATTCCTTGCTGTATTCCTTTTTTTCTATCTCTATTACCTTCTAACATTCATTCTTTAGCTTGTTTCTTGATTCCTTGTTGTATTCCTTTTATTCTAGCTCTAATACATTCATTCTTTAGCTTGTTGCTTGATTCCTTGCTGTATACCTTTTATAATAGCTCTAAAACCTTCTAACATTCATTTTTTAGCTTTTTTCTTGATTCCTTGCTTGATTCCTTTTATTCTAGCTCCAATACATTCATTCTTTAGCTTGTTGCTTGATTCCTTGCTGTATTCCTTTTATTCTAGCTCTAATACCTTCTAAAATTCGTTCTTTAGCTTGTTTCTTGATTCCTTGCTGTATTCCATTTATTCTAGTTCTAATACCTTCTAACATTCATTCTTTAGCTTGTTTCTTGATTCCTTTCTGTATTCCTTTTATTTTAGCTCTAATACCTTCTATAATTCATTCTTTAGCTTGTTTCTTGATTCCTTGTTTTTTGATTCCTTGCTTGATTCCTTTTATTCTAGCTCTAATACATTCATTCTTTAGCTTGTTTCTTGATTCCTTGCTGTATTCCTTTTATTCTAGCTCTAATACCTTCTAACATTCATTCTTTAGCTTGTTTCTTGATTCCTTGCCTGATTCCTTTTATTCTAGCTCTAATACATTCATTCTTTAGCTTGTTGCTTGATTCCTTGCTGTATTCCTTTTATTCTAGCTCTATTACCTTCTAACATTCATTCTTTAGCTTGTTTCTTCATTCCTTGCTTGATTCCTTTTATTCTAGCTCCAATACATTCATTCTTTAGCTTGTTTCTTGATTTCTTGCTGTATTCCTTTTATTCTATCTCTAATAACTTCTAACATTCATTCTTTAGCTTGTTTCTTGATTCCTTGCTTGATTCCTCTAATTCTAGCTCTAAAACATTCATTCTTGATCTTGTTTCTTGATTCCTTGCTGTATTCCTTTTATTCTAGCTCTAATACCTTCAAACATTCATTCTTTAGCTTGTTTTTTGATTCCTTGCTTGATTCCTTTTATTCTAGCTCTAATACATTCATTCTTTAGCTTGTTTCTTGATTCCTTGCTGTATTCCTTTTATTCTAGCTCTAATACCTTCTAACATTCATTCTTTAGCTTGTTTCTTGATTCCTTGCCTGATTCCTTTTATTCTAGCTCTAATACATTCATTCTTTAGCTTCTTGCTTGATTCCTTGCTGTATTCCTTCTATTCTAACTCTATTACCTTCTAACATTCATTCTTTAGCTTGTTTCTTCATTCCTTGCTTGATTCCTTTTATTCTAGCTCCAATACATTCATTCTTTAGCTTGTTTCTTCATTTCTTGCTGTATTCCTTTTATTCTAGCTCTAATAACTTCTAACATTCATTCTTTAGCTTGTTTCTTGATTCCTTGCTTGATTCCTCTTATTCTAGCTCTAAAACATTCATTCTTGATCTTGTTTCTTGATTCCTTGCTGTATTCCTTTCATTCTAGCTCTAATACCTTCAAACATTCATTCTTTAGCTTGTTTTTTGATTCCTTGCTTGATTCCTTTTATTCTAGCTCTAATACATTCATTCTTTAGCTTGTTTCTTGATTCCTTGCTGTATTCCTTTTATTCTAGCTCTAATACCTTCTAACATTCATTCTTTAGTTTGTTTCTTGATTCCTTGCCTGATTTCTTTTATTCTAGCTCTAATACATTCATTCTTTAGCTTGTTGCTTGATTCCTTGCTGTATTCCTTTTATTCTAGCTCTATTACCTTCTAACATTCATTCTTTAGCTTGTTTCTTCATTCCTTGCTTGATTCCTTTTATTCTAGCTCCAATACATTCATTCTTTAGCTTGTTTCTTGATTTCTTGCTGTATTCCTTTTATTCTAGCTCTAATAACTTCTAACATTCATTCTTTAGCTTGTTTCTTGATTCCTTGCTTGATTCCTCTTATTCTAGCTCTAAAACATTCATTCTTGATCTTGTTTCTTGATTCCTTGCTGTATTCCTTTCATTCTAGCTCTAATACCTTCTAACATTCATTCTTTAGCTTGTTTCTTGATTCCTTGCTTGATTCCTTGTATTCTAGCTTCAATACATTCATTCTTTAGCTTATTTCTTGATTCCTTGCTCTATTTTATTCTAGCTCTCTTACCTTCTAACATTCATTCTTTAGCTTGTTTCTTGATTCCTTGCTTGATTCCTTTTATTCTAGCTCCAATACATTCATTCTTTAGCTTTTTGCTTGATTCCTTGCTGTATTCCTTTTATTCTACCTCTAACACCTTCTAACATTCATTCTTTAGCTTGTTTCTTGATTCCTTGCTTTTCCTTTTATTCTAGCTCTAATACATTCATTATTTAGTTTGTTTCTTGATTCCTTGCTGTATTCCTTTTATTCTAGCTCTAATACCTTCTAACATTCATTCTTTAGCTTGTTTCTTGATTCCTTGCTTGACTCCTTTTATTCTAGCTCTAATACATTCATTTTTTAGCTTGTTTCTTGATTACTTGCTTGATTCCTTTTATTCTAGCTCTAATACATTCTAACATTCATTCTTTAGCTTGTTTCTTGATTCCTTGCCTGATTCCTTTTATTCTAGCTCTAATACATTCATTCCTTAGCTTGTTGCTTGATTCCTTGCTGTATTCCTTTCATTCTAGCTCTACCTTCTAACATTCATTCTTTAGCTTGTTTCTTCATTCCTTGCTTGATTCCTTGTATTCTAGCTTCAATACATTCATTCTTTAGCTTATTTCTTGATTCCTTGCTCTATTTTATTCTAGCTCTCTTACCTTCTAACATTCATTCTTTAGCTTGTTTCTTGATTTCTTGCTTGATTCCTTTTACTCTAGCTCCAATACATTCATTCTTTAGCTTGTTTCTTCATTCCTTGCTTGATTCCTTTTATTCTAGCTCCAATACATTCATTCTTGATCTTGTTTCTTGATTCCTTGCTGTATTCCTTTTATTCTAGCTCTAATACCTTCAAACATTCATTCTTTAGCTTGTTTTTTGATTCCTTGCTTGATTCCTTTTATTCTAGCTCTAATACATTCATTCTTTAGCTTGTTTCTTGATTCCTTGCTGTATTCCTTTTATTCTAGCTCTAATACCTGTCTAACATTCATTCTTTAGCTTGTTTCTTGATTCCTTGCCTGATTCCTTTTATTCTAGCTCTAATACATTCATTCTTTAGCTTGTTGCTTGATTCCTTGCTGTATTCCTTTTATTCTAGCTCTATTACCTTCTAACATTCATTCTTTAGCTTGTTTCTTGATTCCTTGCTTGATTCCTTGTATTCTAGCTTCAATACATTCATTCTTTAGCTTATTTCTTGATTCCTTGCTCGATTTTATTCTAGCTCTCTTACCTTCTAACATTCATTCTTTAGCTTGTTTCTTGATTCCTTGCTTGATTCCTTTTATTCTAGCTCTAATACCTTCTAACATTCATTCTTTAGCTTGTTTCTTGATTCCTTGCCTGATTCCTTTTATTCTAGCTCTAATACATTCATTCTTTAGCTTGTTGCTTGATTCCTTGCTGTATTCCTTTTATTCTAGCTCTATTACCTTCTAACATTCATTCTTTAGCTTGTTTCTTCATTCCTTGCTTGATTCCTTTTATTCTAGCTCCAATACATTCATTCTTTAGCTTGTTTCTTGATTTCTTGCTGTATTCCTTTTATTCTAGCTCTAATAACTTCTAACATTCATTCTTTAGCTTGTTTCTTGATTCCTTGCTTGATTCCTCTAATTCTAGCTCTAAAACATTCATTCTTGATCTTGTTTCTTGATTCCTTGCTGTATTCCTTTTATTCTAGCTCTAATACCTTCAAACATTCATTCTTTAGCTTGTTTTTTGATTCCTTGCTTGATTCCTTTTATTCTAGCTCTAATACATTCATTCTTTAGCTTGTTTCTTGATTCCTTGCTGTATTCCTTTTATTCTAGTTCTAATACCTTCTAACATTCATTCTTTAGCTTGTTTCTTGATTCCTTGCCTGATTCCTTTTATTCTAGCTCTAATACATTCATTCTTTAGCTTCTTGCTTGATTCCTTGCTGTATTCCTTCTATTCTAACTCTATTACCTTCTAACATTCATTCTTTAGCTTGTTTCTTCATTCCTTGCTTGATTCCTTTTATTCTAGCTCCAATACATTCATTCTTTAGCTTGTTTCTTGATTTCTTGCTGTATTCCTTTTATTCTAGCTCTAATAACTTCTAACATTCATTCTTTAGCTTGTTTCTTGATTCCTTGCTTGATTCCTCTTATTCTAGCTCTAAAACATTCATTCTTGATCTTGTTTCTTGATTCCTTGCTGTATTCCTTTCATTCTAGCTCTAATACCTTCAAACATTCATTCTTTAGCTTGTTTTTTGATTCCTTGCTTGATTCCTTTTATTCTAGCTCTAATACATTCATTCTTTAGCTTGTTTCTTGATTCCTTGCTGTATTCCTTTTATTCTAGCTCTAATACCTTCTAACATTCATTCTTTAGCTTGTTTCTTGATTCCTTGCCTGATTCCTTTTATTCTAGCTCTAATACATTCATTCTTTAGCTTGTTGCTTGATTCCTTGCTGTATTCCTTTTATTCTAGCTCTATTACCTTCTAACATTCATTCTTTAGCTTGTTTCTTCATTCCTTGCTTGATTCCTTTTATTCTAGCTCCAATACATTCATTCTTTAGCTTGTTTCTTGATTTCTTGCTGTATTCCTTTTATTCTAGCTCTAATAACTTCTAACATTCATTCTTTAGCTTGTTTCTTGATTCCTTGCTTGATTCCTCTTATTCTAGCTCTAAAACATTCATTCTTGATCTTGTTTCTTGATTCCTTGCTGTATTCCTTTCATTCTAGCTCTAATACCTTCTAACATTCATTCTTTAGCTTGTTTCTTGATTCCTTGCTTGATTCCTTGTATTCTAGCTTCAATACATTCATTCTTTAGCTTATTTCTTGATTCCTTGCTCTATTTTATTCTAGCTCTCTTACCTTCTAACATTCATTCTTTAGCTTGTTTCTTGATTCCTTGCTTGATTCCTTTTATTCTAGCTCCAATACATTCATTCTTTAGCTTTTTGCTTGATTCCTTGCTGTATTCCTTTTATTCTACCTCTAACACCTTCTAACATTCATTCTTTAGCTTGTTTCTTGATTCCTTGCTTTTCCTTTTATTCTAGCTCTAATACATTCATTATTTAGTTTGTTTCTTGATTCCTTGCTGTATTCCTTTTATTCTAGCTCTAATACCTTCTAACATTCATTCTTTAGCTTGTTTCTTGATTCCTTGCTTGACTCCTTTTATTCTAGCTCTAATACATTCATTTTTTAGCTTGTTTCTTGATTACTTGCTTGATTCCTTTTATTCTAGCTCTAATACCTTCTAACATTCATTCTTTAGCTTGTTTCTTGATTCCTTGCCTGATTCCTTTTATTCTAGCTCTAATACATTCATTCCTTAGCTTGTTGCTTGATTCCTTGCTGTATTCCTTTCATTCTAGCTCTACCTTCTAACATTCATTCTTTAGCTTGTTTCTTCATTCCTTGCTTGATTCCTTGTATTCTAGCTTCAATACATTCATTCTTTAGCTTATTTCTTGATTCCTTGCTCTATTTTATTCTAGCTCTCTTACCTTCTAACATTCATTCTTTAGCTTGTTTCTTGATTTCTTGCTTGATTCCTTTTACTCTAGCTCCAATACATTCATTCTTTAGCTTGTTTCTTCATTCCTTGCTTGATTCCTTTTATTCTAGCTCCAATACATTCATTCTTGATCTTGTTTCTTGATTCCTTGCTGTATTCCTTTTATTCTAGCTCTAATACCTTCAAACATTCATTCTTTAGCTTGTTTTTTGATTCCTTGCTTGATTCCTTTTATTCTAGCTCTAATACATTCATTCTTTAGCTTGTTTCTTGATTCCTTGCTGTATTCCTTTTATTCTAGCTCTAATACCTTCTAACATTCATTCTTTAGCTTGTTTCTTGATTCCTTGCCTGATTCCTTTTATTCTAGCTCTAATACATTCATTCTTTAGCTTGTTGCTTGATTCCTTGCTGTATTCCTTTTATTCTAGCTCTATTACCTTCTAACATTCATTCTTTAGCTTGTTTCTTCATTCCTTGCTTGATTCCTTTTATTCTAGCTCCAATACATTCATTCTTTAGCTTGTTTCTTGATTTCTTGCTGTATTCCTTTTATTCTAGCTCTAATAACTTCTAACATTCATTCTTTAGCTTGTTTCTTGATTCCTTGCTTGATTCCTCTTATTCTAGCTCTAAAACATTCATTCTTGATCTTGTTTCTTGATTCCTTGCTGTATTCCTTTCATTCTAGCTCTAATACCTTCTAACATTCATTCTTTAGCTTGTTTCTTGATTCCTTGCTTGATTCCTTGTATTCTAGCTTCAATACATTCATTCTTTAGCTTATTTCTTGATTCCTTGCTCGATTTTATTCTAGCTCTCTTACCTTCTAACATTCATTCTTTAGCTTGTTTCTTGATTCCTTGCTTGATTCCTTTTATTCTAGCTCCAATACATTCATTCTTTAGCTTTTTGCTTGATTCCTTGCTGTATTCCTTTTATTCTACCTCTAACACCTTCTAACATTCATTCTTTAGCTTGTTTCTTGATTCCTTGCTTGATTCCTTTTATTCTAGCTCTAATACATTCATTATTTAGTTTGTTTCTTGATTCCTTGCTGTATTCCTTTTATTCTAGCTCTAATACCTTCTAACATTCATTCTTTAGCTTGTTTCTTGATTCCTTGCTTGACTCCTTTTATTCTAGCTCTAATACATTCATTTTTTAGCTTGTTTCTTGATTACTTGCTTGATTCCTTTTATTCTAGCTCTAATACCTTCTAACATTCATTCTTTAGCTTGTTTCTTGATTCCTTGCCTGATTCCTTTTATTCTAGCTCTAATACATTCATTCCTTAGCTTGTTGCTTGATTCCTTGCTGTATTCCTTTCATTCTAGCTCTACCTTCTAACATTCATTCTTTAGCTTGTTTCTTCATTCCTTGCTTGATTCCTTGTATTCTAGCTTCAATACATTCATTCTTTAGCTTATTTCTTGATTCCTTGCTCTATTTTATTCTAGCTCTCTTAGCTTCTAACATTCATTCTTTAGCTTGTTTCTTGATTCCTTGCTTGATTCCTTTTATTCTAGCTCCAATACATTCATTCTTTAGCTTGTTTCTTGATTCCTTGCTTGATTCCTTTTATTCTAGCTCCAATACATTCATTCTTGATCTTGTTTCTTGATTCCTTGCTGTATTCCTTTTATTCTAGCTCTAATACCTTCAAACATTCATTCTTTAGCTTGTTTTTTGATTCTTTGCTTGATTCCTTTTATTCTAGCTCTAATACATTCATTCTTTAGCTTGTTTCTTGATTCCTTGCTGTATTCCTTTTATTCTAGCTCTAATACCTTCTAACATTCATTCTTTAGCTTGTTTCTTGATTCCTTGCCTGATTCCTTTTATTCTAGCTCTAATACATTCATTCTTTAGCTTGTTACTTGATTCCGTGCTGTATTCCATTTATTCCAGCTCTAATACCTTCTAACATTCATTCTTTAGCTTATTTCTTCATTACTTGCTCTATTTTATTCTAGCTCTCTTACCTTCTAACATTCATTCTTTAGCTTGTTTCTTGATTCCTTGCTTGATTCTTTTATTCTAGCTCCAATACATTCATTCTTTAGCTTGTTTCTTGATTCCTTGCTTGATTCCTTTTATTCTAGCTCTAACACCTTCTAACATTCATTCTTTAGGTTGATTCTTGATTCCTTGCTTGATTCCTTTTATTCTAGCTCTAATACATTCATTCTTTAGTTTGTTTCTTGATTCCTTGCTTGATTCCTTTTATTCTAGCTCCAATACATTCATTCTTGATCTTGTTTCTTGATTCCTTGCTGTATTCCTTTTATTCTAGCTCTAATACCTTCAAACATTCATTCTTTAGCTTGTTTTTTGATTCCTTGCTTGATTCCTTTTATTCTAGCTCTAATACATTCATTATTTAGCTTGTTTCTTGATTCCTTGCTGTATTCCTTTTATTCTAGCTCTAATACCTTCTAACATTCATTCTTTAGCTTGTTTCTTGATTACTTGCCTGATTCCTTTTATTCTAGCTCTAATACATTCATTCTTTAGCTGGTTGCTTGATTCCCTGCTGTATTCCTTTTATTCTAGCTCTATTACCTTCTAACATTCATTCTTTAGCTTGTTTCTTCATTCCTTGCTTGATTCCTTTTATTCTAGCTCCAATACATTCATCCTTTAGCTTGCTTCTTGATTTCTTGCTGTATTCCTTTTATTCTAGCTCTAATAACTTCTAACATTCATTCTTTAGCTTGTTTCTTGATTCCTTGCTTGATTCCTCTTATTCTAGATCTAAAACATTCATTCTTGATCTTGTTTCTTGATTCCTTGCTGTATTCCTTTCATTCTAGCTCTAATACCTTCTAACATTCATTCTTTAGCTTGTTTCTTGATTCCTTGCTTGATTCCTTGTATTCTAGCTTCAATACATTCATTCTTTAGCTTATTTCTTGATTCCTTGCTCTATTTTATTCTAGCTCTCTTACCTTCTAACATTCATTCTTTAGCTTGTTTCTTGATTCCTTGCTTGATTCCTTTTATTCTAGCTCCAATACATTCATTCTTTAGCTTTTTGCTTGATTCCTTGCTGTATTCCTTTTATCTACCTCTAACACCTTCTAACATTCATTCTTTAGCATGTTTCTTGATTCTTGCTTGATTCCTTTTATTCTAGCTCTAATACATTCATTATTTAGTTTGTTTCTTGATTCCTTGCTGTATTCCTTTTATTCTAGCTCTATTACCTTCTAACATTAATTCTTTAGCTTGTTTCTTGATTCCTTGCTTGACTCCTTTTATTCTAGCTCTAATACATTCATTTTTTAGCTTGTTTCTTGATTACTTGCTTGATTCCTTTTATTCTAGCTCTAATACCTTCTAACATTCATTCTTTAGCTTGTTTCTTGATTCCTTGCCTGATTCCTTTTATTCTAGCTCTAATACATTCATTCCTTAGCTTGTTGCTTGATTCCTTGCTGTATTCCTTTCATTCTAGCTCTACCTTCTAACATTCATTCTTTAGCTTGTTTCTTCATTCCTTGCTTGATTCCTTGTATTCTAGCTTCAATACATTCATTCTTTAGCTTATTTCTTGATTCCTTGCTCTATTTTATTCTAGCTCTCTTACCTTCTAACATTCATTCTTTAGCTTGTTTCTTCATTCCTTGCTTGATTCCTTTTATTCTAGCTCCAAAACATTCATTCTTTAGCTTGTTTCTTGATTCCTTGCTTGATTCCTTTTATTCTAGCTCTAACACCTTCTAACATTCATTCTTTAGCTTGTTTCTTGATTCCTTGCTTGATTCCTTTTATTGTAGCTCTAATACATTCATTATTTAGTTTGTTTCTTGATTCCTTGCTGTATTCCTTTTATTCTAGCTCTAATACCTTCTAACATTCATTCTTTAGCTTGTTTCTTGATTCCTTGCTTGACTCCTTTTATTATAGCTCTAATACATTCATTTTTTAGCTTGTTCCTTGATTACTTGCTTGATTCCTTTTATTTAAGCTCTAATACCTTCTAACATTCATTCTTTAGCTTGTTTCATGATTCCTTGCTTGATTCCTTTTATTCTAGCTCTAATGCATTCATTCTTTAGCTTGTTGCTTGATTCCTTGCTGTATTCCTTTTATTCTAGCTCTATTACCTTTTAACATTCATTCTTTAGCTTGTTTCTTCATTCCTTGCTTGATTCCTTTTATTCTAGCTCCAATACATTCATTCTTTAGCTTGTTTCTTGATTTCTTGTTGTATTCCTTTTATTCTAGCTCTAATAACTTCTAACATTCATTCTTTAGCTTGTTTCTTGATTCCTTGCTTGATTCCTCTTATTCTAGCTCTAATACATTCATTCTTTAGCTTGATGCTTGATTCCTTGCAGTATTCCTTTCATTCTATCTCTAATAACTTCAAACATTCATTCTTTAGCTTTTTTCTTGATTCCTTGCTGTATTCCTTTTTTTCTATCTCTATTACCTTCTAACATTCATTCTTTAGCTTGTTTCTTGATTCCTTGTTGTATTCCTTTTATTCTAGCTCTAATACATTCATTCTTTAGCTTGTTGCTTGATTCCTTGCTGTATACCTTTTATAATAGCTCTAAAACCTTCTAACATTCATTCTTTAGCTTGTTTCTTGATTCCTTTCTGTATTCCTTTTATTTTAGCTCTAATACCTTCTATAATTCATTCTTTAGCTTGTTTCTTCATTCCTTGCTGTATTCCTTTTATTCTAGCTCTAATACCTTCTAACATTCATTTTTTAGCTTGTTTCTTGTTTCCTTGCTTGATTCCTTTTATTCTAGCTCTAATACATTCATTCTTTAGCTTGTTTCTTGATTCCTTACTGTTTTCCTTTATTCTAGCTCTAATACCTTCTAAAATTCATTCTTTAGCTTGTTTCTTGATTCCTTGCTTGATTCGTTTTATTCTAGCTCCAATACATTCATTCTTTAGCTTGTTTCTTGATTCCTTGCTGTATTCCTTTTATTCTAGCTCTAATACCTTCTAAAATTCGTTCTTTAGCTTGTTTCTTGATTCCTTGCTGTATTCCATTTATTCTAGTTCTAATACCTTCTAACATTCATTCTTTAGCTTGTTTCTTGATTCCTTTCTGTATTCCTTTTATTTTAGCTCTAATACCTTCTATAATTCATTCTTTAGCTTGTTTCTTGATTCCTTGCTGTATTCCTTTTATTCTAGCTCTAAAACCTTCTAACATTCATTCTTTAGCTTGTTTCTTGATTCCTTTCTGTATTCCTTTTATTTTAGCTCTAATACCTTCTATAATTCATTCTTTAGCTTGTTTCTTGATTCCTTGCTGTATTCCTTTTATTCTAGCTCTAATACCTTCTAACATTCATTTTTAGCTTGTTTCTTGTTTCCTTGCTTGATTCCTTTTATTCTAGCTCTAATACACTAATTCTTTAGCTTGTTTCTTGATTCCTTGCTGTATTCCTTTTATTCTAGCTCTAATACCTTCTAAAATTCATTCTTTAGCTTGTTTCTTGATTCCTTGCTGTATTCCTTTTATTCTAGCTCTAATACCTTCTAACATTCATTTTTTAGCTTGTTTCTTGATTCCTTGCTTGATTCCTTTTATTCTACCTCCAATACATTCATTCTTTAGCTTGTTTCTTGATTCCTTGCTGTATTCCTTTTATTCTAGCTCTAATACCTTCTAAAATTCGTTCTTTAGCTTGTTTCTTGATTCCTTGCTGTATTCCATTTATTCTAGTTCTAATACCTTCTAACATTCATTCTTTAGCTTGTTTCTTGATTCCTTTCTATATTCCTTTTATTTTAGCTCTAATACCTTCTATAATTCATTCTTTAGCTTGTTTCTTGATTCCTTGCTGTATTCCTTTTATTCTAGCTCTAATACCTTCTAACATTCATTTTTTAGCTTGTTTCTTGTTTCCTTGCTTGATTCCTTTTATTCTAGCTCTAATACATTCATTCTTTAGCTTGTTTCTTGATTCCTTGCTGTATTCCTTTTATTCTAGCTCTAATACCTTCTAACATTCATTTTTTAGCTTGTTTCTTGATTCCTTGCTTGATTCCTTTTATTCTAGCTCCAATACATTCATTCTTTAGCTTGTTTCTTGATTCCTTGCTGTATTCCTTTTATTCTAGCTCTAATACCTTCTAAAATTCGTTCTTTAGCTTGTTTCTTGATTCCTTGCTGTATTCCATTTATTCTAGTTCTAATACCTTCTAACATTCATTCTTTAGCTTGTTTCTTGATTCCTTTCTGTATTCCTTTTATTTTAGCTCTAATACCTTCTATAATTCATTCTTTAGCTTGTTTCTTGATTCCTTGCTGTATTCCTTTTATTCTAGCTCTAATACCTTCTAACATTCATTTTTAGCTTGTTTCTTGTTTCCTTGCTTGATTCCTTTTATTCTAGCTCTAATACACTAATTCTTTAGCTTGTTTCTTGATTCCTTGCTGTATTCCTTTTATTCTAGCTCTATTACCTTCTAACATTCATTCTTTAGCTTGTTTCTTTATTCCTTGCTTGATTCCTTTTATTCTAGCTCCAATACATTCATTCTTTAGCTTGTTTCTTGATTTCTTGCTGTATTCCTTTTATTCTAGCTCTAATAACTTTTAACATTCATTCTTTAGCTTGTTTCTTGATTCCTTGCTTGATTCCTTTTATTCTAGCTCTAATACATTCATTATTTAGTTTGTTTCTTGATTCCTTGCTGTATTCCTTTTATTCTAGCTCTAATACCTTCTAACATTCATTTTTTAGCTTGTTTCTTGATTCCGTGCTGTATTCCTTTTATTCTAGCTCTAATACCTTCTAACATTCATTCTTTAGCTTGTTTCTTGATTCCTTGCCTGATTCCTTTTATTCTAGCTCTAATACATTCATTCTTTAGCTTGTTGCTTGATTCCTTGCTGTATTCCTTTTATTCTAGCTCTATTACCTTCTAACATTCATTCTTTAGCTTGTTTCTTTATTCCTTGCTTGATTCCTTTTATTCTAGCTCCAATACATTCATTCTTTAGCTTGTTTCTTGATTTCTTGCTGTATTCCTTTTATTCTAGCTCTAATAACTTTTAACATTCATTCTTTAGCTTGTTTCTTGATTCCTTGCTTGATTCCTTTTATTCTAGCTCTAATACATTCATTATTTAGTTTGTTTCTTGATTCCTTGCTGTATTCCTTTTATTCTAGCTCTAATACCTTCTAACATTCATTCTTTAGCTTGTTTCTTGATTCCTTGCTTGACTCCTTTTATTCTAGCTCTAATACATTCATTTTTTAGCTTGTTTCTTGATTACTTGCTTGATTCCTTTTATTCTAGCTCTAATACCTTCTAACATTCATTCTTTAGCTTGTTTCTTGATTCCTTGCCTGATTCCTTTTATTCTAGCTCTAATACATTCATTCCTTAGCTTGTTGCTTGATTCCTTGCTGTATTCCTTTCATTCTAGCTCTACCTTCTAACATTCATTCTTTAGCTTGTTTCTTCATTCCTTGCTTGATTCCTTGTATTCTAGCTTCAATACATTCATTCTTTAGCTTATTTCTTGATTCCTTGCTCTATTTTATTCTAGCTCTCTTACCTTCTAACATTCATTCTTTAGCTTGTTTCTTGATTCCTTGCTTGATTCCTTTTATTCTAGCTCCAATACATTCATTCTTTAGCTTGTTTCTTCATTCCTTGCTTGATTCCTTGTATTCTAGCTTCAATACATTCATTCTTTAGCTTATTTCTTGATTCCTTGCTCTATTTTATTCTAGCTCTCTTACCTTCTAACATTCATTCTTTAGCTTGTTTCTTGATTCCTTGCTTGATTCCTTTTATTCTAGCTCCAATACATTCATTCTTTAGCTTGTTTCTTGATTCCGTGCTGTATTCCTTTTATTCTAGCTCTAATACCTTCTAACATTCATTCTTTAGCTTGTTTCTTGATTCCTTGCTTGACTCCTTTTATTCTAGCTCTAATACATTCATTTTTTAGCTTGTTTCTTGATTACTTGCTTGATTCCTTTTATTCTAGCTCTAATACCTTCTAACATTCATTCTTTAGCTTGTTTCTTGATTCCTTGCTTGATTCCTTTTATTCTAGCTCTAATGCATTCATTCTTTAGCTTGTTGCTTGATTCCTTGCTGTATTCCTTTTATTCTAGCTCTATTACCATCTAACATTCATTCTTTAGCTTGTTTCTTCATTCCTTGCTTGATTCCTTTTATTCTAGCTCCAATACATTCATTCTTTAGCTTGTTTCTTGATTTCTTGTTGTATTCCTTTTATTCTAGCTCTAATATCTTCTAACATTCATTCTTTAGCTTGTTTCTTGATTCCTTGCTTGATTCCTCTTATTCTAGCTCTAATAAATTCATTCTTTTGCTTGTTCCTTGATTCCTTGCTGTATTCCTTTCATTCTATCTCTAATAACTTCAAATATTCATTCTTTAGCTTTTTTCTTGATTCCTTGCTGTATTCCTTTTTTTCTATCTCTATTACCTTCTAACATTCATTCTTTAGCTTGTTTCTTGATTCCTTGTTGTATTCCTTTTATTCTAGCTCTAATACATTCATTCTTTAGCTTGTTGCTTGATTCCTTGCTGTATACCTTTTATAATAGCTCTAAAACCTTCTAACATCCATTTTTTTAGCTTTTTTCTTGATTCCTTGCTTGATTCCTTTTATTCTAGCTCCAATACATTCATTCTTTAGCTTGTTGCTTGATTCCTTGCTGTATTCCTTTTATTCTAGCTCTAATACCTTCTAAAATTCGTTCTTTAGCTTGTTTCTTGATTCCTTGCTGTATTCCATTTCTTCTAGTTCTAATACCTTCTAACATTCATTCTTTAGCTTGTTTCTTGATTCCTTTCTGTATTCCTTTTATTTTAGCTCTAATACCTTCTATAATTCATTCTTTAGCTTGTTTCTTGATTCCTTGCTGTATTCCTTTTATTCTAACTCTAATACCTTCTAACATTCATTTTTTAGCTTGTTTCTTGTTTCCTTGCTTGATTCCTTTTATTCTAGCTCTAATACATTCATTCTTTAGCTTGTTTCTTGATTCCTTGCTGTATTCCTTTTATTCTAGCTCTAATACCTTCTAAAATTCATTCTTTAGCTTGTTTCTTGATTTCTTGCTGTATTCCTTTTATTCTAGCTCTAATACCTTCTAACATTCATTAATTAGCTTGTTTCTTGATTCCTTGCTTGATTCCTTTTATTCTAGCTCCAATACATTCATTCTTTAGCTTGTTTCTTGATTCCTTGCTGTATTCCTTTTATTCTTGCTCTAATACCTTCTAAAATTCGTTCTTTAGCTTGTTTCTTGATTCCTTGCTGTATTCCATTTATTCTAGTTCTAATACCTTCTAACATTCATTCTTTAGCTTGTTTCTTGATTCCTTTCTGTATTCCTTTTATTTTAGCTCTAATACCTTCTATTATTCATTCTTTAGCTTGTTTCTTGATTCCTTGCTGTATTCCTTTTATTCTAGCTCTAATACCTTCTAACATTCATTTTTTAGCTTGTTTCTTGTTTCCTTGCTTGATTGCTTTTATTCTAGCTCTAATACATTCATTCTTTAGCTTGTTTCTTGATTCCTTGCTGTATTCCTTTTATTCTAGCTCTAATAACTTCTAGCATTCATTGTTTAGCTTATTTCTTGATTCCTTGCTTGATTCCTTTTATTCTACCTCCAATACATTCATTCTTTAGCTTGTTACTTGATTCCGTGCTGTATTCCTTTTATTCTAGCTCTAATACCTTCTAACATTCATTCTTTAGCTTATTTCTTGATTCCTTGCTTGATTCCTTTTATTCTAGCTCTAATACATTCATTCCTTAGCTTGTTTCTTGATTCCTTGCTGTATTCCTTTTATTCTAGCTCTAATACCTTCTAACATTCATTCTTTAGCTTGTTTCTTGATTCCTTGCTTGATTCTTTTTATTCTAGCTGCAATACATTCATTCTTTAGCTTGTTTCTTGATTCCTTGCTTGATTCCTTTTATTCTAGCTCTAATACCTTCTAACATTCATTCTTTAGCTTATTTCTTGATTCCTTGCTTGATTCCTTTTATTCTAGCTCCAATACAATCATTCTTTAGCTTGTTACTTGATTCCGTGCTGTATTCCATTTATTCTAGCTCTAATACCTTCTAAAATTCATTCTTTAGCTTATTTCTTGATTACTTGCTCTATTTTATTCTAGCTCTCTTACTTTCTAACATTCATTCTTTAGCTTGTTTCTTGATTCCTTGCTTGATTCCTTTTATTCTAGCTCCAATACATTCATTCTTTAGCTTGTTTCTTGATTCCTTGCTTGATTCCTTTTATTCTAGCTCTAACACCTTCTAACATTCATTCTTTAGGTTGTTTCTTGATTCCTTGCTTGATTCCTTTTATTCTAGCTCTAATACATTCATTCTTTAGCTTGTTTCTTGATTCCTTGCTTGATTCCTTTTATTCTAGCTCCAATACATTCATTCTTGATCTTGTTTCTTGATTCCTTGCTGTATTCCTTTTATTCTAGCTCTAATACCTTCAAACATTCATTCTTTAGCTTGTTTTTTGATTCCTTGCTTGATTCCTTTTATTCTAGCTCTAATACATTCATTCTTTAGCTTGTTTCTTGATTCCCTTGCTGTATTCCTTTTATTCTAGCTCTAATTCCTTCTAACATTCATTCTTTAGCTTGTTTCTTGATTACTTGCCTGATTCCTTTTATTCTAGCTCTAATACATTCATTCTTTAGCTGATTGCTTGATTCCCTGCTGTATTCCTTTTATTCTAGCTCTATTACCTTCTAACATTCATTCTTTAGCTTGTTTCTTCATTCCTTGCTTGATTCCTTTTATTCTAGCTCCAATACATTCATTCTTTAGCTTGTTTCTTGATTTCTTGCTGTATTCCTTTTATTCTAGCTCTAATAACTTCTAACATTCATTCTTGATCTTGTTTCTTGATTCCTTGCTGTATTCCTTTCATTCTAGCTCTAATACCTTCTAACATTCATTCTTTAGCTTGTTTCTTGATTCCTTGCTTGATTCCTTGTATTCTAGCTTCAATACATTCATTCTTTAGCTTATTTCTTGATTCCTTGCTCTATTTTATTCTAGCTCTCTTACCTTCTAACATTCATTCTTTAGCTTGTTTCTTGATTCCTTGCTTGATTCCTTTTATTCTAGCTCCAATACATTCATTCTTTAGCTTGTTTCTTGATTCCGTGCTGTATTCCTTTTATTCTAGCTCTAATACCTTCTAACATTCATTCTTTAGCTTGTTTCTTGATTCCTTGCTTGACTCCTTTTATTCTAGCTCTAATACATTCATTTTTAGCTTGTTTCTTGATTACTTGCTTGATTCCTTTTATTCTAGCTCTAATACCTTCTAACATTCATTCTTTAGCTTGTTTCTTGATTCCTTGCTTGATTCCTTTTATTCTAGCTCTAATGCATTCATTCTTTAGCTTGTTGCTTGATTCCTTGCTGTATTCCTTTTATTCTAGCTCTATTACCATCTAACATTCATTCTTTAGCTTGTTTCTTCATTCCTTGCTTGATTCCTTTTATTCTAGCTCCAATACATTCATTCTTTAGCTTGTTTCTTGATTTCTTGTTGTATTCCTTTTATTCTAGCTCTAATATCTTCTAAACATTCATTCTTTAGCTTGTTTCTTGATTCCTTGCTTGATTCCTCTTATTCTAGCTCTAATAAATTCATTCTTTTGCTTGTTGCTTGATTCCTTGCTGTATTCCTTTCATTCTATCTCTAATAACTTCAAACATTCATTCTTTAGCTTTTTTCTTGATTCCTTGCTGTATTCCTTTTTTTTCTATCTCTATTACCTTCTAACATTCATTCTTTAGCTTGTTTCTTGATTCCTTGTTGTATTCCTTTTATTCTAGCTCTAATACATTCATTCTTTAGCTTGTTGCTTGATTCCTTGCTGTATACCTTTTATAATAGCTCTAAAACCTTCTAACATTCATTTTTTTAGCTTTTTTCTTGATTCCTTGCTTGATTCCTTTTATTCTAGCTCCAATACATTCATTCTTTAGCTTGTTGCTTGATTCCTTGCTGTATTCCTTTTATTCTAGCTCTAATACCTTCTAAAATTCGTTCTTTAGCTTGTTTCTTGATTCCTTGCTGTATTCCATTTCTTCTAGTTCTAATACCTTCTAACATTCATTCTTTAGCTTGTTTCTTGATTCCTTTCTGTATTCCTTTTATTTTAGCTCTAATACCTTCTATAATTCATTCTTTAGCTTGTTTCTTGATTCCTTGCTGTATTCCTTTTATTCTAACTCTAATACCTTCTAACATTCATTTTTTAGCTTGTTTCTTGTTTCCTTGCTTGATTCCTTTTATTCTAGCTCTAATACATTCATTCTTTAGCTTGTTTCTTGATTCCTTGCTGTATTCCTTTTATTCTAGCTCTAATACCTTCTAAAATTCATTCTTTAGCTTGTTTCTTGATTTCTTGCTGTATTCCTTTTATTCTAGCTCTAATACCTTCTAACATTCATTAATTAGCTTGTTTCTTGATTCCTTGCTTGATTCCTTTTATTCTAGCTCCAATACATTCATTCTTTAGCTTGTTTCTTGATTCCTTGCTGTATTCCTTTTATTCTTGCTCTAATACCTTCTAAAATTCGTTCTTTAGCTTGTTTCTTGATTCCTTGCTGTTTTCCATTTATTCTAGTTCTAATACCTTCTAACATTCATTCTTTAGCTTGTTTCTTGATTCCTTTCTGTATTCCTTTTATTTTAGCTCTACTACCTTCTATTATTCATTCTTTAGCTTGTTTCTTGATTCCTTGCTGTATTCCTTTTATTCTAGCTCTAATACCTTCTAACATTCATTTTTTAGCTTGTTTCTTGTTTCCTTGCTTGATTGCTTTTATTCTAGCTCTAATACATTCATTCTTTAGCTTGTTTCTTGATTCCTTGCTGTATTCCTTTTATTCTAGCTCTAATAACTTCTAGCATTCATTGTTTAGCTTATTTCTTGATTCCTTGCTTGATTCCTTTTATTCTACCTCCAATACATTCATTCTTTAGCTTGTTACTTGATTCCGTGCTGTATTCCTTTTATTCTAGCTCTAATACCTTCTAACATTCATTCTTTAGCTTATTTCTTGATTCCTTGCTCTATTTTATTCTAGCTCTCTTACCTTCTAACATTCATTCTTTAGCTTGTTTCTTGATTCCTTGCTTGATTCCTTTTATTCTAGCTCCAATACATTCATTCTTTAGCTTGTTTCTTGATTCCTTGCTTGATTCCTTTTATTCTAGCTCTAACACCTTCTAACATTCATTCTTTAGGTTGTTTCTTGATTCCTTGCTTGATTCCTTTTATTCTAGCTCTAATACATTCATTCTTTAGCTTGTTTCTTGATTCCTTGCTTGATTCCTTTTATTCTAGCTCCAATACATTCATTCTTGATCTTGTTTCTTGATTCCTTGCTGTATTCCTTTTATTCTAGCTCTAATACCTTCAAACATTCATTCTTTAGCTTGTTTTTTGATTCCTTGCTTGATTCCTTTTATTCTAGCTCTAATACATTCATTCTTTAGCTTGTTTCTTGATTCCTTGCTGTATTCCTTTTATTCTAGCTCTAATACCTTCTAACATTCATTCTTTAGCTTGTTTCTTGATTACTTGCCTGATTCCTTTTATTCTAGCTCTAATACATTCATTCTTTAGCTGGTTGCTTGATTCCCTGCTGTATTCCTTTTATTCTAGCTCTATTACCTTCTAACATTCATTCTTTAGCTTGTTTCTTCATTCCTTGCTTGATTTCTTTTATTCTAGCTCCAATACATTCATTCTTTAGCTTGTTTCTTGATTTCTTGCTGTATTCCTTTTATTCTAGCTCTAATAACTTCTAACATTCATTCTTGATCTTGTTTCTTGATTCCTTGCTGTATTCCTTTCATTCTAGCTCTAATACCTTCTAACATTCATTCTTTAGCTTGTTTCTTGATTCCTTGCTTGATTCCTTGTATTCTAGCTTCAATACATTCATTCTTTAACTTATTTCTTGATTCCTTGCTCTATTTTATTCAAGCTCTCTTACCTTCTAACATTCATTCTTTAGCTTGTTTCTTGATTCCTTGCTTGATTCCTTTTATTCTAGCTCCAATACATTCATTCTTTAGCTTTTTGCTTGATTCCTTGCTGTATTCCTTTTATTCTACCTCTAACACCTTCTAACATTCATTCTTTAGCTTGTTTCTTGATTCCTTGCTTGACTCCTTTTATTCTAGCTCTAATACATTCATTTTTTAGCTTGTTTCTTGATTACTTGCTTGATTCCTTTTATTCTAGCTCTAATACCTTCTAACATTCATTCTTTAGCTTGTTTCTTGATTCCTTGCCTGATTCCTTTTATTCTAGCTCTAATACATTCATTCCTTAGCTTGTTGCTTGATTCCTTGCTGTATTCCTTTCATTCTAGCTCTACCTTCTAACATTCATTCTTTAGCTTGTTTCTTCATTCCTTGCTTGATTCCTTGTATTCTAGCTTCAATACATTCATTCTTTAGCTTATTTCTTGATTCCTTGCTCTATTTTATTCTAGCTCTCTTACCTTCTAACATTCATTCTTTAGCTTGTTTCTTGATTCCTTGCTTGATTCCTTTTATTCTAGCTCCAATACATTCATTCTTTAGCTTGTTTCTTGATTCCTTGCTTGATTCCTTTTATTCTTGCTCCAATACATTCATTCTTGATCTTGTTTCTTGATTCCTTGCTGTATTCCTTTTATTCTAGCTCTAATACCTTCAAACATTCATTCTTTAGCTTGTTTTTTGATTCCTTGCTTGATTCCTTTTATTCTAGCTCTAATACATTCATTCTTTAGCTTGTTTCTTGATTCCTTGCTGTATTCCTTTTATTCTAGCTCTAATACATTCATTTTTTAGCTTGTTTCTTGATTACTTGCCTGATTCCTTTTATTCTAGCTCTAATACCTTCTAACATTCATTCTTTAGCTTGTTTCTTGATTCCTTGCTTGATTCCTTTTATTCTAGCTCTAATGCATTCATTCTTTAGCTTGTTGCTTGATTCCTTGCTGTATTCCTTTTATTCTAGCTCTATTACCATCTAACATTCATTCTTTAGCTTGTTTCTTCATTCCTTGCTTGATTCCTTTTATTCTAGCTCCAATACATTCATTCTTTAGCTTGTTTCTTGATTTCTTGTTGTATTCCTTTTATTCTAGCTCTAATACCTTCTAACATTCATTCTTTAGCTTGTTTCTTGATTCCTTGCTTGATTCTTTTTATTCTAGCTGCAATACATTCATTCTTTAGCTTGTTTCTTGATTCCTTGCTTGATTCCTTTTATTCTAGCTCTAATACCTTCTAACATTCATTCTTTAGCTTATTTTCTTGATTCCTTGCTTGATTCCTTTTATTCTAGCTCCAATACAATCATTCTTTAGCTTGTTACTTGATTCCGTGCTGTATTCCATTTATTCTAGCTCTAATACCTTCTAACATTCATTCTTTAGCTTATTTCTTGATTACTTGCTCTATTTTATTCTAGCTCTCTTACCTTCTAACATTCATTCTTTAGCTTGTTTCTTGATTCCTTGCTTGATTCCTTTTATTCTAGCTCCAATACATTCATTCTTTAGCTTGTTTCTTGATTCCTTGCTAGATTCCTTTTATTCTAGCTCTAACACCTTCTAACATTCATTATTTAGGTTGTTTCTTGATTCCTTGCTTGATTCCTTTTATTCTAGCTCTAATACATTCATTCTTTAGCTTGTTTCTTGATTCCTTGCTTGATTCCTTTTATTCTAGCTCCAATACATTCATTCTTGATCTTGTTTCTTGATTCCTTGCTGTATTCCTTTTATTCTAGCTCTAATACCTTCAAAACATTCATTCTTTAGCTTGTTTTTTGATTCCTTGCTTGATTCCTTTTATTCTAGCTCTAATACATTCATTCTTTAGCTTGTTTCTTGATTCCTTGCTGTATTCCTTTTATTCTAACTCTAATACCTTCTAACATTCATTCTTTAGCTTGTTTCTTGATTACTTGCCTGATTCCTTTTATTCTAGCTCTAATACATTCATTCTTTAGCTGGTTGCTTGATTCCCTGCTGTATTCCTTTTATTCTAGCTCTATTACCTTCTAACATTCATTCTTTAGCTTGTTTCTTCATTCCTTGCTTGATTCCTTTTATTCTAGCTCCAATACATTCATTCTTTAGCTTGTTTCTTGATTTCTTGCTGTATTCCTTTTATTCTAGCTCTAATAACTTCTAACATTCATTCTTGATCTTGTTTCTTGATTCCTTGCTGTATTCCTTTCATTCTAGCTCTAATACCTTCTAACATTCATTCTTTAGCTTGTTTCTTGATTCCTTGCTTGATTCCTTGTATTCTAGCTTCAATACATTCATTCTTTAGCTTATTTCTTGATTCCTTGCTCTATTTTATTCTAGCTCTCTTACCTTCTAACATTCATTCTTTAGCTTGTTTCTTGATTCCTTGCTTGATTCCTTTTATTCTAGCTCCAATACATTCATTCTTTAGCTTCTTGCTTGATTCCTTGCTGTATTCGTTTTATTCTACCTCTAACACCTTCTAACATTCATTCTTTTGCTTGTTTCTTGATTCCTTGCTTGATTCCTTTTATTCTAGCTCTAATACATTCATTATTTAGTTTGTTTCTTGATTCCTTGCTGTATTCCTTTTATTCTAGCTCTAATACCTTCTAACATTCATTCTTTAGCTTGTTTCTTGATTCCTTGCTTGACTCCTTTTATTCTAGCTCTAATACATTCATTTTTTAGCTTGTTTCTTGATTACTTGCTTGATTCCTTTTATTCTAGCTCTAATACCTTCTAACATTCATTCTTTAGCTTGTTTCTTGATTCCTTGCCTGATTCCTTTTATTCTAGCTCTTACATTCATTCCTTAGTTTGTTGCTTGATTCCTTGCTGTATTCCTTTCATTCTAGCTCTACCTTCTAACATTCATTCTTTAGCTTGTTTCTTCATTCCTTGCTTGATTCCTTGTATTCTAGCTTCAATACATTCATTCTTTAGCTTATTTCTTGATTCCTTGCTCTATTTTATTCTAGCTCTCTTACCTTCTAACATTCATTCTTTAGCTTGTTTCTTGATTCCTTGCTTGATTCCTTTTCTTCTAGCTCCAATACATTCATTCTTTAGCTTGTTTCTTGATTCCTTGCTTGATTCATTTTATTCTTGCTCCAATACATTCATTCTTGATCTTGTTTCTTGATTCCTTGCTGTATTCCTTTTATTCTAGCACTAATACCTTCAAACATTCATTCTTTAGCTTGTTTTTTGATTCCTTGCTTGATTCCTTTTATTCTAGCTCTAATACATTCATTCTTTAGCTTGTTTCTTGATTCCTTGCTGTATTCCTTTTATTCTAGCTCTAATACCTTCTAACATTCATTCTTTAGCTTGTTTCTTGATTCCTTGCCTGATTCCTTTTATTCTAGCTCTAATACATTCATTCTTTAGCTTGTTGCTTGATTCCTTGCTGTATTCCTTTTATTCTAGCTCTATTACCTTCTAACATTCATTCTTTAGCTTGTTACTTGATTCCGTGCTGTATTCCTTTTATTCTAGCTCTAATACCTTCTAACATTCATTCTTTAGCTTATTTCTTGATTCCTTGCTTGATTCCTTTTATTCTAGCTCTAATAATTTCATTCTTAGCTTGTTTCTTGATTCCTTGCTGTATTCCTTTTATTCTAGCTCTAATACCTTCTAACATTCATTCTTTAGCTTGTTTCTTGATTCCTTGCTTGATTCTTTTTATTCTAGCTGCAATACATTCATTCTTTAGCTTGTTTCTTGATTCCTTGCTTGATTCCTTTTATTCTAGCTCTAATACCTTCTAACATTCATTCTTTAGCTTATTTCTTGATTCCTTGCTTGATTCCTTTTATTCTAGCTCCAATACAATCATTCTTTAGCTTGTTACTTGATTCAGTGCTGTATTCCATTTATTCTAGCTCTAATACCTTCTAACATTCATTCTTTAGCTTATTTCTTGATTACTTGCTCTAACTGTATTACTTTTATTCTTGCTCTAATACCTCCTAACATTCATTCTTTAGCTTGTTTCTTGATTCCTTGCTTGATTTCCTTTATTCTAGCTCTAATACCTTCTAACATTCATTCCTTAGCTTCTTTCTTGATTCCTTGCTGTATTTCTTTTATTCTAGCTCTAATACCTTCTAACATTCATTCTTTAGCTTATTTCTTGATTCCTTGCCTGATTCCTTTTATTCTAGCTCTAATACATTCATTCTTTAGTTTCTTTCCTGATTCCTTGCTGTATTCCCTTTATTCTAGCTCTAATACCTTCTAACATTCATTCTTTAGCTTATTTCTTGATTCCTTGCTTCATTCCTTTTATTCTAGCTCTAATACATTTATTCTTTAGCTTCTTTCCTGATTCCTTGCTTGATTCCTTTTATTCTAGCTCTAATAACTTCTAACATTCATTTTTTAGCTTGTTTCTTGATTGCTTGCTTGATTCCTTTTATTCCAGCTCTAATACCTTCTAACATTCATTCTTTAGCTTTTTTCTTGATTAATTGATTGATTCCTTTTATTCTAGCTCTAATACATTCATTCTTTAGCTTGTTTCTTGGTTCCTTGCTGTACTCCTTTTATTCTAGCTCTAATACCTTCTAACATTCATTCTTTATCTTGTTTCCTGATTCCTTGCTTGATTCCTTTTATTCTAGCTCTTATAACATCTAACATTCATTCTTTTGCTTGTTTCTTAATTTCTTGCGTGATTCCTTTTATTCTAGCTCTAATACCTTCTAACATTCATTCTTTACCTTGTTTCTTGATTCCTTGCTTGATTCCTTTTATTCTAGCTCTAATACATTCATTCTTTAGCTTTTTTCTTGATTCCTTCCTGTATTCCTTTTATTCTAGCTCTAATACCTTCTAACGTTCATTCTTTAGCTTCTTTCTTGCTTCCTTGCTTCATTCCTTTTATTCTAGCTCTAATACCTTCTAACATTCATTCATTAGCTTGTTTCTTGATTCCTTGCTGTATTCCTTTTATTCTAGCTCTAATACCTTCTAACATTCATTCTTTAGCTTGTTTCTTGATTCCTTACTGTATTACTTTTATTCTTGCTCTAATACCTCCTAACATTCATTCTTTAGCTTGTTTCTTGATTCCTTGCTTGATTTCCTTTATTCTAGCTCTAATACCTTCTAACATTCATTCCTTAGCTTCTTTCTTGATTCCTTGCTGTATTTCTTTTATTCTAGCTCTAATAACTTCTAACATTCATTCTTTAGCTTATTTCTTGATTCCTTGCTTGATTCCTTTTATTCTAGCTCTAATACATTCATTCTTTAGCTTCTTTCCTGATTCCTTGCTTGATTCCTTTTATTCTAGCTCTAATACCTTCTAACATTCATTCTCTAGCTTGTTTCATCGTTTCTTGCTTGATTCCTTTTATTCTAGCTCTTATACATTCATTCTTTAGCTTCTTTCCTGATTCATTGCTTGATTCCTTTTATTCTAGCTCTAATACCTTCTAACATTCATTTTTTAGCTTGTTTCTTGATTGCTTGCTTGATTCCTTTTATTCCAGCTCTAATACCTTCTAACATTCATTCTTTAGCTTTTTTCTTGATTAATTGATTGATTCCTTTTATTCTAGCTCTAATATATTCATTCTTTTGCTTGTTTCTTGGTTCCTTGCTGTACTCCTTTTATTCTAGCTCTAATACCTTCTAACATTCATTCTTTAGCTTATTTCTTGATTCCTTGCTGAATTCCTTTCATACTAGCTCTAATACATTCTAACTTCATTCTTTAGCTTATTTCTTAATTCCTTATTCATTCCTTTGATTCTAGCTCTAATACCTTCTAACATTCATTCTTTAGCTTTTTCTGGATTCCTTGCTTTATTCCTTTTATTCTACCTCTAATACCTTCTAACATTCATTCTTTAGCTTGTTTATTGATTCCTTACTTGATTCCTTTTATTCTAGCTCTAATACCTTCTAACATTCATTCTTTAGCTTGTTTCTTGATTCCTTGCTTGATTCCTTTTATTCTAGCTCTAATACCTTCTAACATTCATTCTTTAGCTTGTTTCTTGATTCCTAGCTTGATTACTTTTATTCTAGCTCTAATACCTTCTAACATTCATTCTTTAGCTTGTTTCTTGATTCCTTGCTTGATTCCTTTTATTCTAGTTCTAATACATTCATTCTTTACTTCATTCTTCATTCCTTGCTGTATTCCTTTTATTCTAGATCTAATACCTTCTAACATTCATTCGTTAGCTTGTTTCTTGATTCCTTGCTTGATTCCTTTTATTCAAGCTCTAATACATTCATTCTTTAGCTTGTTTCTTGATTCCTTCCTTGATTCCTTTTATTCTAGATCTAATACATTCATTCTTTAGCTTGTTTCTTGATTCCTTGCTTGATTCCTTTTATTCCAGCTCTAATACCTCCTAACATTCATTCTTCAGCTTGTTTCTTGATTCCTTGCTTGATTTCTTTTATTCTAGCTCTAATACCTTCTAACATTCATTCTTTAGCTTCTTTCTTGATTCCTTGCTTGATTCCTTTTATTCAAGCTCTAATACATTCATTCTTTAGCTTGTTTCCTGATTCCTTGCTTGATTCCTTTTATTCTAGCTCAAATACCTTCTAACATTCATTCTTTAGCTTGTTTCTTGATTCCTTGCTTGAGTCCTTTTATTCCAGCTCTAATACCTTCTAACATTCATTCTTTATCTTGTTTCTTGATTCCTTGCTTGATTCCTTTTATTCTAGCTCTAATAACATCTAACATTCATTCTTTAGCTTGTTTCTTAATTTCTTGCTTGATTCCTTTTATTCTAGCTCTAATACCTTCTAACATTCATTCTTTAGCTTCTTTCTTGATTCCTTGCTTGATTCCTTTTATTCTAGCTCTAATACATTCATTCTTTAGCTTGTTTCCTGATTCCTTGCTTGATTCCTTTTATTCTAGCTCAAATACCTTCTAACATTCATTCTTTAGCTTGTTTCTTGATTCCTTGCTTGATTCCTTTTATTCCATCTCTAATACCTTCTAACATTCATTCTTTATCTTGTTTCTTGATTCCTTGCTTGATTCCTTTTATTCTAGCTCTTATAACATCTAACATTCATTCTTTTGCTTGTTTCTTAATTTCTTGCGTGATTCCTTTTATTCTAGCTCTAATACCTTCTAACATTCATTCTTTACCTTGTTTCTTGATTCCTTGCTTGATTCCTTTTATTCTAGCTCTAATACATTCATTCTTTAGCTTTTTTCTTGATTCCTTCCTGTATTCCTTTTATTCTAGCTCTAATACCTTCTAACGTTCATTCTTTAGCTTCTTTCTTGCTTCCTTGCTTCATTCCTTTTATTCTAGCTCTAATACCTTCTAACATTCATTCATTAGCTTGTTTCTTGATTCCTTGCTGTATTCCTTTTATTCTAGCTCTAATACCTTCTAACATTCATTCTTTAGCTTGTTTCTTGATTCCTTACTGTATTACTTTTATTCTTGCTCTAATACCTCCTAACATTCATTCTTTAGCTTGTTTCTTGATTCCTTGCTTGATTTCCTTTATTCTAGCTCTAATACCTTCTAACATTCATTCCTTAGCTTCTTTCTTGATTCCTTGCTGTATTTCTTTTATTCTAGCTCTAATAACTTCTAACATTCATTCTTTAGCTTATTTCTTGATTCCTTGCTTGATTCCTTTTATTCTAGCTCTAATACATTCATTCTTTAGCTTCTTTCCTGATTCCTTGCTTGATTCCTTTTATTCTAGCTCTAATACCTTCTAACATTCATTCTCTAGCTTGTTTCATCGTTTCTTGCTTGATTCCTTTTATTCTAGCTCTTATACATTCATTCTTTAGCTTCTTTCCTGATTCATTGCTTGATTCCTTTTATTCTAGCTCTAATACCTTCTAACATTCATTTTTTAGCTTGTTTCTTGATTGCTTGCTTGATTCCTTTTATTCCAGCTCTAATACCTTCTAACATTCATTCTTTAGCTTTTTTCTTGATTAATTGATTGATTCCTTTTATTCTAGCTCTAATATATTCATTCTTTAGCTTGTTTCTTGGTTCCTTGCTGTACTCCTTTTATTCTAGCTCTAATACCTTCTAACATTCATTCTTTAGCTTATTTCTTGATTCCTTGCTGAATTCCTTTCATACTAGCTCTAATACATTCTAACTTCATTCTTTAGCTTATTTCTTAATTCCTTATTCATTCCTTTGATTCTAGCTCTAATACCTTCTAACATTCATTCTTTAGCTTTTTCTGGATTCCTTGCTTTATTCCTTTTATTCTACCTCTAATACCTTCTAACATTCATTCTTTAGCTTGTTTATTGATTCCTTACTTGATTCCTTTTATTCTAGCTCTAATACCTTCTAACATTCATTCTTTAGCTTGTTTCTTGATTCCTTGCTTGATTCCTTTTATTCTAGCTCTAATACCTTCTAACATTCATTCTTTAGCTTGTTTCTTGATTCCTAGCTTGATTACTTTTATTCTAGCTCTAATACCTTCTAACATTCATTCTTTAGCTTGTTTCTTGATTCCTTGCTTGATTCCTTTTATTCTAGTTCTAATACATTCATTCTTTACTTCATTCTTCATTCCTTGCTGTATTCCTTTTATTCTAGATCTAATACCTTCTAACATTCATTCGTTAGCTTGTTTCTTGATTCCTTGCTTGATTCCTTTTATTCAAGCTCTAATACATTCATTCTTTAGCTTGTTTCTTGATTCCTTCCTTGATTCCTTTTATTCTAGATCTAATACATTCATTCTTTAGCTTGTTTCTTGATTCCTTGCTTGATTCCTTTTATTCCAGCTCTAATACCTCCTAACATTCATTCTTCAGCTTGTTTCTTGATTCCTTGCTTGATTTCTTTTATTCTAGCTCTAATACCTTCCAACATTCATTCTTTAGCTTCTTTCTTGATTCCTTGCTTGATTCCTTTTATTCAAGCTCTAATACATTCATTCTTTAGCTTGTTTCCTGATTCCTTGCTTGATTCCTTTTATTCTAGCTCAAATACCTTCTAACATTCATTCTTTAGCTTGTTTCTTGATTCCTTGCTTGAGTCCTTTTATTCCAGCTCTAATACCTTCTAACATTCATTCTTTATCTTGTTTCTTGATTCCTTGCTTGATTCCTTTTATTCTAGCTCTAATAACATCTAACATTCATTCTTTAGCTTGTTTCTTAATTTCTTGCTTGATTCCTTTTATTCTAGCTCTAATACCTTCTAACATTCATTCTTTAGCTTCTTTCTTGATTCCTTGCTTGATTCCTTTTATTCTAGCTCTAATACATTCATTCTTTAGCTTGTTTCCTGATTCCTTGCTTGATTCCTTTTATTCTAGCTCAAATACCTTCTAACATTCATTCTTTAGCTTGTTTCTTGATTCCTTGCTTGATTCCTTTTATTCCATCTCTAATACCTTCTAACATTCATTCTTTATCTTGTTTCTTGATTCCTTGCTTGATTCCTTTTATTCTAGCTCTTATAACATCTAACATTCATTCTTTTGCTTGTTTCTTAATTTCTTGCGTGATTCCTTTTATTCTAGCTCTAATACCTTCTAACATTCATTCTTTACCTTGTTTCTTGATTCCTTGCTTGATTCCTTTTATTCTAGCTCTAATACATTCATTCTTTAGCTTTTTTCTTGATTCCTTCCTGTATTCCTTTTATTCTAGCTCTAATACCTTCTAACGTTCATTCTTTAGCTTCTTTCTTGCTTCCTTGCTTCATTCCTTTTATTCTAGCTCTAATACCTTCTAACATTCATTCATTAGCTTGTTTCTTGATTCCTTGCTGTATTCCTTTTATTCTAGCTCTAATACCTTCTAACATTCATTCTTTAGCTTGTTTCTTGATTCCTTACTGTATTACTTTTATTCTTGCTCTAATACCTCCTAACATTCATTCTTTAGCTTGTTTCTTGATTCCTTGCTTGATTTCCTTTATTCTAGCTCTAATACCTTCTAACATTCATTCCTTAGCTTCTTTCTTGATTCCTTGCTGTATTTCTTTTATTCTAGCTCTAATACCTTCTAACATTCATTCTTTAGCTTATTTCTTGATTCCTTGCCTGATTCCTTTTATTCTAGCTCTAATACATTCATTCTTTAGTTTCTTTCCTGATTCCTTGCTGTATTCCCTTTATTCTAGCTCTAATACCTTCTAACATTCATTCTTTACCTTATTTCTTGATTCCTTGCTTCATTCCTTTTATTCTAGCTCTAATACATTTATTCTTTAGCTTCTTTCCTGATTCCTTGCTTGATTCCTTTTATTCTAGCTCTAATAACTTCTAACATTCATTTTTTAGCTTGTTTCTTGATTGCTTGCTTGATTCCTTTTATTCCAGCTCTAATACCTTCTAACATTCATTCTTTAGCTTTTTTCTTGATTAATTGATTGATTCCTTTTATTCTAGCTCTAATACATTCATTCTTTAGCTTGTTTCTTGGTTCCTTGCTGTACTCCTTTTATTCTAGCTCTAATACCTTCTAACATTCATTCTTTAGCTTATTTCTTGATTCCTTCCTGAATTCCTTTCATACTAGCTCTAATACATTCTAACTTCATTCTTTAGCTTATTTCTTAATTCCTTATTTATTCCTTTGATTCTAGCTCTAATACCTTCTAACATTCATTCTTTAGCTTGTTTCTTGATTCCTTGCTGTATTCCTTTTATTCTAGCTCTAATACATTCTAACATTCATTCTTTAGCTTGTTTCTTGATTCCTTGCTGTATTCCTTTTATTCTAGCTCTAATACCTCCTAACATTCATTCTTTAGCTTGTATCTTGATTCCTTGCTTGATTTCTTTTATTCTAGCTCTAATACCTTCTAACATTCATTCTTTAGCTTCTTTCTTGATTACTTGCTTGATTCCTTTTATTCTAGCTCTAATACATTCATTCTTTAGCTTGTTTCCTGATTCCTTGCTTGATTCCTTTTATTCTAGCTCAAATACCTTCTAACATTCATTCTTTAGCTTGTTTCTTGATTCCTTGCTTGATTCCTTTTATTCCAGCTCTAATACCTTCTAGCATTCATTATTTATCTTGTTTCTTGATTCCTTGCTTGATTCCTTTTATTCTAGCTCTAATAACATCTAACATTCATTCTTTAGCTTGTTTCTTAATTTCTTGCTTGCTTCCGTTTATTCTTGCTCTAATACCTTCTAACATTCATTCTTTACCTTGTTTCTTGATTCCTTGCTTGTTTGCTTTTATTCTAGCTCTAATACATTCATTCTTTAGCTTGTTTCTTGATTCCTTGCTGTATTCCTTTTTTTCTAGCTCTAATACCTTCTAACATCATTCTTTAGCTTATTTCTTAATTCCTTATTCATTCCTTTGATTCTAGCTCTAATACTTTCTAACATTCATTCTTTAGCTTGTTTCTTGATTCCTTGCTGTATTCCTTTTATTCTAGCTCTAATACCTTCTAACATTCATTCTTTAGCTTGTTTCTTGCTTCCTTGCTTGATTGCTTTTATTCTAGCTCTAATACATTCATTCTTTAGCTTGTTTCTTGATTCCTTGCTGTATTCCTTTTATTCTAGCTCTAATACCTTCTAACGTTCATTCTTTAGCTTCTTTCTTGCTTCCTTGCTTGATTCCTTTTATTCTAGCTCTAATACCTTCTAACATTCATTCTTTAGCTTATTTCTTGATTCCTTGCTTCATTCCTTTTATTCTAGCTCTAATACATTTATTCTTTAGCTTCTTTCCTGATTCCTTGCTTGATTCCTTTTATTCTAGCTCTAATACCTTCTAACATTCATTTTTTAGCTTGTTTCTTGATTCCTTGCTTGATTCCTTTTATTCCAGCTCTAATATCTTCTAACATTCATTCTTTAGCTTTTTTCTTGATTCCTTGCTTGATTCCTTTTATTCTAGCTCTAATACATTCATTCTTTAGCTTGTTTCTTGGTTCCTTGCTGTACTCCTTTTAAATTAGCTCTAATACCTTCTAACATTCATTCTTTAGCTTATTTCTTGATTCCTTGCTGAATTCCTTTCATACTAGCTCTAATACATTCTAACATCATTCTTTAGCTTATTTCTTAATTCCTTATTCATTACTTTTATTCTAGCTCTAATACCTTCTAACATTAATTCTTTAGCTTGTTTCTTGATTCCTTGCTGTATTCCTTTCATTCTAGCTCCAATACATAAATTCTTTAGCTTGTTTCTTGATTCCTTGCTGTATTCCTTTTATTCTACCTCTAATACCTTCTTACATTCATTCTTTAGATTGTTTCTTGATTCCTTGCTTCATTCCTTTTATTCTAGCTCTAATACATTCATTCTTTAGCTTGTTTCTTGATTCCTTGCTTGGTTCCTTTTATTCTTGCTCTAATACCTTCTAACATTCATTCTTCAGCTTGTTTCTTGATTCCTAACTTGATTCCTTTTATTCTAGCTCTAATACTTTCTAACATTCATTCTTTAACTTTTTTCTTGATTCCTTGCTTGATTCCTTTTATTCTAGATCTAATACATTTATTCTTTAGCTTGTTTCTTGATTCCTTCTTGTCTTCCTTTTATTCTAGCTCTAATACATTCATTCTTTAGCTTGTTTCTTGATTCCTTGCATGATTCCTTTTATTCTAGGTCTAATACATTCATTCTTCAGCTTGTTTCTTCATTCCTTGCTTGATTCTTTTTATTCTAGCTCTAATACCTTCTAACATTCATTCTTTAGCTTGTTTCTTGCTTCCTTGCTTGATTCCTTTTATTCTAGCTCTAATACCTTTTAACATTCATTCTTTAGCTTGTTTCTTGATTCCTTGCTGTATTCCTTTTATTCTAGCTCTAATACATTCTAACATTCATTCTTTAACTTTTTTCTTGATTCCTTGCTTGATTCCTTTTATTCTAGATCTAATACATTTATTCTTTAGCTTCTTTCTTGATTCCTTGCTGTATTCCATTTATTCTAGCTCTAATACCTCCTAACATTCATTCTTTAGCTTGTTTCTTGATTCCTTGCTTGATTTCTTTTATTCTAGCACTAATACCTTCTAACATTCATTCTTTAGCTTCTTTCTTGATTTCTTGCTTGATTCCTTTTATTCTAGCTCTAATACCTTCTAACATTCATTCTTTAGCTTGATTCTTGATTCCTTGCTTGATTCCTTTTATTCTAGCTCTAATACATTCATTCTTTAGTTTGTTTCATGATTCCTTGCTTGATTCCATTTATTCTAGCTCTAATACCTTCTAACATTCATTCTTTAGCTTGTTTCTTGATTCCTTCCTTGATTCCTTTTATTCCAGCTCTAATACCTTCTAACATTCATTCTTTAGCTTGTTTCTTGATTCCTAGCTTGATTCCTTTTATTCTAGCTCTAATACCTTCTAACATTCATTCTTTAGCTTGTTTCTTGATTCCTTGCTTCATTCCTTTTATTTTAGTTCTAATACATTCATTCTTTACTTGTTTCTTGATTCCTTGCTGTATTCCTTTTATTCTAGCTCTAATACCTTCTAACATTCATTCTTTAGCTTGTTTCTTGATTCCTTGCTGTATTCCTTTTATTCTAGCTCTAATACCTTCTAACATTCATTCTTTAGCTTGTTTCTTGATTCCTTCCTGTCTTCCTTTTATTCTAGCTCTAATACATTCATTCTTTAGCTTGTTTCTTGATTCCTTGCTTGATTCCTTTTATTCTAGGTCTAATACATTCATTCTTTAGCTTGTTTCTTCATTCCTTGCTTGATTCCTTTTATTCCAGCTCTAATACCTTCTAACATTCATTCTTTAGCTTGTTTCTTGATTCCTTGCTTGATTCCTTTTATTCTAGCTCTAATACATTCATTCTTTAGCTTGTTTCTTGATTCCTTGCTGTATTCCTTTTATTCTATCTCTAATACCTCCTAACATTCATTCTTTAGCTTGTTTCTTGATTCCTTGCTTGATTTCTTTTATTCTAGCTCTAATACCTTCTAACATTCATTCTTTAGCTTGTTTCTTGATTCCTTGCTGTATTCCTTTTATTCTAGCTCTAATACCTTCTAACATTCATTCTTTAGCTTGTTTCTTGATTCCTTGCTGTATTCCTTTTATTCTAGCTCTAATACATTCATTCTTTAGCTTGCTTCCTCATTCCTTGCTTGATTCCTTTTATTCCAGCTCTAATACCTTCTAACATTCATTTTTTAGCTTGTTTCTTGATTCCTTGCTTGATTCCTTTTATTCCAGCTCTAATACCTTCTAACATTCATTCTTTACCTTGTTTCTTGATTCCTTGCTTGATTCCTTTTATTCTAGCTCTAATACATTCATTCTTTAGCTTGTTTCTTGATTCCTTGCTGTACTCCTTTTATTTTAGCTCTAATAACTTCTAACATTCATTCTTTAGCTTATTTCTTGATTCCTTGCTGTATTCCTTTTATTCTAGCTCCAATACATTCACTCTTTAGCTTGTTTCTTGATTCCTTGCTGTATTCCTTTTATTCTAGCTCTAATACCTTCTAACATTCATTCTTTAGCTCGTTTCTTGATTCTTTGCTTGATTCCTTTTATTATGGCTCTAAAACCTTCTAACATTCATTCTTTAGCTTTTTCTGGATTCCTTGCATTATTCCTTTTATTCTACCTCTAATACCTTCTAACATTCATTCTTTAGCTTGTTTATTGATTCCTTACTTGATTCCTTTTATTCTAGCTCTAATACCTTCTAACATTCATTCTTTAGCTTGTTTCTTGATTCCTAGCTTGATTCCTTTTATTCTAGCTCTAATACCTTCTAACATTCATTCTTTAGCTTTTCTTGATTCCTTCCTGTATTCCTTTTATTCTAGCTCTAATACCTTCTAACGTTCATTCTTTAGCTTCTTTCTTGCTACCTTGCTTCATTCCTTTTATTCTAGCTCTAATACCTTCTAACATTCATTCATTAGCTTGTTTCTTGATTCCTTGCTGTATTCCTTTTATTCTAGCTCTAATACCTTCTAACATTCATTCTTTAGCTTGTTTCTTGATTCCTTACTGTATTACTTTTATTCTTGCTCTAATACCTCCTAACATTCATTCTTTAGCTTGTTTCTTGATTCCTTGCTTGATTTCCTTTATTCTAGCTCTAATACCTTCTAACATTCATTCCTTAGCTTCTTTCTTGATTCCTTGCTGTATTTCTTTTATTCTAGCTCTAATACCTTCTAACATTCATTCTTTAGCTTATTTCTTGATTCCTTGCCTGATTCCTTTTATTCTAGCTCTAATACATTCATTCTTTAGTTTCTTTCCTGATTCCTTGCTGTATTCCCTTTATTCTAGCTCTAATACCTTCTAACATTCATTCTTTAGCTTATTTCTTGATTCCTTGCTTCATTCCTTTTATTCTAGCTCTAATACATTTATTCTTTAGCTTCTTTCCTGATTCCTTGCTTGATTCCTTTTATTCTAGCTCTAATAACTTCTAACATTCATTTTTTAGCTTGTTTCTTGATTGCTTGCTTGATTCCTTTTATTCCAGCTCTAATACCTTCTAACATTCATTCTTTAGCTTTTTTCTTGATTAATTGATTGATTCCTTTTATTCTAGCTCTAATACATTCATTCTTTAGCTTGTTTCTTGGTTCCTTGCTGTACTCCTTTTATTCTAGCTCTAATACCTTCTAACATTCATTCTTTAGCTTATTTCTTGATTCCTTCCTGAATTCCTTTCATACTAGCTCTAATACATTCTAACTTCATTCTTTAGCTTATTTCTTAATTCCTTATTTATTCCTTTGATTCTAGCTCTAATACCTTCTAACATTCATTCTTTAGCTTGTTTCTTGATTCCTTGCTGTATTCCTTTTATTCTAGCTCTAATACATTCTAACATTCATTCTTTAGCTTGTTTCTTGATTCCTTGCTGTATTCCTTTTATTCTAGCTCTAATACCTCCTAACATTCATTCTTTAGCTTGTATCTTGATTCCTTGCTTGATTTCTTTTATTCTAGCTCTAATACCTTCTAACATTCATTCTTTAGCTTCTTTCTTGATTACTTGCTTGATTCCTTTTATTCTAGCTCTAATACATTCATTCTTTAGCTTGTTTCCTGATTCCTTGCTTGATTCCTTTTATTCTAGCTCAAATACCTTCTAACATTCATTCTTTAGCTTGTTTCTTGATTCCTTGCTTGATTCCTTTTATTCCAGCTCTAATACCTTCTAGCATTCATTATTTATCTTGTTTCTTGATTCCTTGCTTGATTCCTTTTATTCTAGCTCTAATAACATCTAACATTCATTCTTTAGCTTGTTTCTTAATTTCTTGCTTGCTTCCGTTTATTCTTGCTCTAATACCTTCTAACATTCATTCTTTACCTTGTTTCTTGATTCCTTGCTTGTTTGCTTTTATTCTAGCTCTAATACATTCATTCTTTAGCTTGTTTCTTGATTCCTTGCTGTATTCCTTTTTTCTAGCTCTAATACCTTCTAACATTCATTCTTTAGCTTCTTTCTTGCTTCCTTGCTTGATTCCTTTTATTCTAGCTCTAATACCTTCTAACATTCATTCCTTAGCTTCTTTCTTGATTCCTTGCTGTATTCCCTTTATTCTAGCTCTAATACCTTCTAACATTCATTCTTTAGCTTATTTCTTGATTCCTTGCTTGATTCCTTTTATTCTAGCTCTAATACATTCATTCTTTAGCTTGTTTCTTGATTCCTTGCTGAATTCCTTTCATACTAGCTCTAATACATTCTAACATCATTCTTTAGCTTATTTCTTAATTCCTTATTCATTCCTTTGATTCTAGCTCTAATACTTTCTAACATTCATTCTTTAGCTTGTTTCTTGATTCCTTGCTGTATTCCTTTTATTCTAGCTCTAATACCTTCTAACATTCATTCTTTAGCTTGTTTCTTGCTTCCTTGCTTGATTGCTTTTATTCTAGCTCTAATACATTCATTCTTTAGCTTGTTTCTTGATTCCTTGCTGTATTCCTTTTATTCTAGCTCTAATACCTTCTAACGTTCATTCTTTAGCTTCTTTCTTGCTTCCTTGCTTGATTCCTTTTATTCTAGCTCTAATACCTTCTAACATTCATTCTTTAGCTTATTTCTTGATTCCTTGCTTCATTCCTTTTATTCTAGCTCTAATACATTTATTCTTTAGCTTCTTTCCTGATTCCTTGCTTGATTCCTTTTATTCTAGCTCTAATACCTTCTAACATTCATTTTTTAGCTTGTTTCTTGATTCCTTGCTTGATTCCTTTTATTCCAGCTCTAATATCTTCTAACATTCATTCTTTAGCTTTTTTCTTGATTCCTTGCTTGATTCCTTTTATTCTAGCTCTAATACATTCATTCTTTAGCTTGTTTCTTGGTTCCTTGCTGTACTCCTTTTAAATTAGCTCTAATACCTTCTAACATTCATTCTTTAGCTTATTTCTTGATTCCTTGCTGAATTCCTTTCATACTAGCTCTAATACATTCTAACATCATTCTTTAGCTTTTTCTTAATTCCTTATTCCATTACTTTTATTCTAGCTCTAATACCTTCTAACATTAATTCTTTAGCTTGTTTCTTGATTCCTTGCTGTATTCCCTTTCATTCTAGCTCCAATACATAAATTCTTTAGCTTGTTTCTTGATTCCTTGCTGTATTCCTTTTATTCTACCTCTAATACCTTCTTACATTCATTCTTTAGATTGTTTCTTGATTCCTTGCTTCATTCCTTTTATTCTAGCTCTAATACATTCATTCTTTAGCTTGTTTCTTGATTCCTTGCTTGGTTTCCTTTTATTCTTGCTCTAATACCTTCTAACATTCATTCTTCAGCTTGTTTCTTGATTCCTACTTGATTCCTTTTATTCTAGCTCTAATACTTTCTAACATTCATTCTTTAACTTTTTTTCTTGATTCCTTGCTTGATTCCTTTTATTCTAGATCTAATACATTTATTCTTTAGCTTGTTTCTTGATTCCTTCTTGTCTTCCTTTTATTCTAGCTCTAATACATTCATTCTTTAGCTTGTTTCTTGATTCCTTGCATGATTCCTTTTATTCTAGGTCTAATACATTCATTCTTCAGCTTGTTTCTTCATTCCTTGCTTGATTCTTTTTATTCTAGCTCTAATACCTTCTAACATTCATTCTTTAGCTTGTTTCTTGCTCCTTGCTTGATTCCTTTTATTCTAGCTCTAATACCTTTTAACATTCATTCTTTAGCTTGTTCTTGATTCCTTGCTGTATTCCTTTTATTCTAGCTCTAATACATTCTAACATTCATTCTTTAACTTTTTCTTGATTCCTTGCTTGATTCCTTTTATTCTAGATCTAATACATTTATTCTTTAGCTTCTTTCTTGATTCCTTGCTGTATTCCATTTATTCTAGCTCTAATACCTCCTAACATTCATTCTTTAGCTTGTTTCTTGATTCCTTGCTTGATTTCTTTTATTCTAGCACTAATACCTTCTAACATTCATTCTTTAGCTTCTTTCTTGATTTCTTGCTTGATTCCTTTTATTCTAGCTCTAATACCTTCTAACATTCATTCTTTAGCTTGATTCTTGATTCCTTGCTTGATTCCTTTTATTCTAAGCTCTAATACATTCATTCTTTAGTTTGTTTCATGATTCCTTGCTTGATTCCATTTATTCTAGCTCTAATACCTTCTAACATTCATTCTTTAGCTTGTTTCTTGATTCCTTCCTTGATTCCTTTTATTCCAGCTCTAATACCTTCTAACATTCATTCTTTAGCTTGTTTCTTGATTCCTAGCTTGATTCCTTTTATTCTAGCTCTAATACCTTCTAACATTCATTCTTTAGCTTGTTTCTTGATTCCTTGCTTCATTCCTTTTATTTTAGTTCTAATACATTCATTCTTTACTTGTTTCTTGATTCCTTGCTGTATTCCTTTTATTCTAGCTCTAATACCTTCTAACATTCATTCTTTAGCTTGTTTCTTGATTCCTTGCTGTATTCCTTTTATTCTAGCTCTAATACCTTCTAACATTCATTCTTTAGCTTGTTTCTTGATTCCTTCCTGTCTTCCTTTTATTCTAGCTCTAATACATTCATTCTTAGCTTGTTTCTTGATTCCTTGCTTGATTCCTTTTATTCTAGGTCTAATACATTCATTCTTTAGCTTGTTTCTTCATTCCTTGCTTGATTCCTTTTATTCCAGCTCTAATACCTTCTAACATTCATTCTTTAGCTTGTTTCTTGATTCCTTGCTTGATTCCCTTTTATTCTAGCTCTAATACATTCATTCTTTAGCTTGTTTCTTGATTCCTTGCTGTATTCCTTTTATTCTATCTCTAATACCTCCTAACATTCATTCTTTAGCTTGTTTCTTGATTCCTTGCTTGATTTCTTTTATTCTAGCTCTAATACCTTCTAACATTCATTCTTTAGCTTGTTTCTTGATTCCTTGCTGTATTCCTTTTATTCTAGCTCTAATAAGTTCTAACATTCATTCTTTAGCTTGTTTCTTGATTCCTTGCTGTATTCCTTTTATTCTAGCTCTAATACATTCATTCTTTAGCTTGCTTCCTCATTCCTTGCTTGTATTCCTTTTATTCCAGCTCTAATACCTTCTAACATTCATTTTTAGCTTGTTTCTTGATTCCTTGCTTGATTCCTTTTATTCCAGCTCTAATACCTTCTAACATTCATTCTTTACCTTGTTTCTTGATTCCTTGCTTGATTCCTTTTATTCTAGCTCTAATACATTCATTCTTTAGCTTGTTTCTTGATTCCTTGCTGTACTCCTTTTATTTTAGCTCTAATAACTTCTAACATTCATTCTTTAGCTTATTTCTTGATTCCTTGCTGTATTCCTTTTATTCTAGCTCCAATACATTCACTCTTAGCTTGTTTCTTGATTCCTTGCTGTATTCCTTTTATTCTAGCTCTAATACCTTCTAACATTCATTCTTTAGCTCGTTTCTTGATTCTTTGCTTGATTCCTTTTATTATGGCTCTAAAACCTTCTAACATTCATTCTTTAGCTTTTCTGGATTCCTTGCATTATTCCTTTTATTCTACCTCTAATACCTTCTAACATTCATTCTTTAGCTTGTTTATTGATTCCTTACTTGATTCCTTTTATTCTAGCTCTAATACCTTCTAACATTCATTCTTTAGCTTGTTTCTTGATTCCTAGCTTGATTCCCTTTTATTCTAGCTCTAATACCTTCTAACATTCATTCTTTAGCTTTTCTTGATTCCTTGCTTGATTCCTTTTATTCTAGCTCTAATACCTTCTAACATTCATTCTTTAGCTTGTTTCTTGATTCCTAGCTTGATTACTTTTATTCTAGCTCTAATACCTTCTAACATTTCATTCTTTAACTTGTTTCTTGATTCCTTGCTTGATTCCTTTTATTCTAGCTCTAATACATTCATTCTTTACTTCATTCTTCATTCCTTGCTGTATTCCTTTTATTCTAGATCTAATACCTTCTAACATTCATTCGTTAGCTTGTTTCTTGATTCCTTGCTGATTCCTTTTATTCAAGCTCTAATACATTCATTCTTTAGCTTGTTTCTTGATTCCTTCCTTGATTCCTTTAATTCTAGATCTAATACATTCATTCTTTAGCTTGTTTCTTGATTCCTTGCTTGATTCCTTTTATTCCAGCTCTAATACCTCCTAACATTCATCTTTAGCTTGTTTCTTGATTCCTTGCTTGATTTCTTTTATTCTAGCTCTAATACCTTCTAACATTCATTCTTAGCTTCTTTCTTGATTCCTTGCTTGATTCCTTTTATTCTAGCTCTAATAAAATTCATTCTTTAGCTTGTTTCCTGATTCCTTGCTTGATTCCTTTTATTCTAGCTCAAATACCTTCTAACATTCATTCTTTAGCTTGTTTCTTGATTCCTTGCTTGATTCCTTTTATTCCAGCTCTAATACCTTCTAACATTCATTCTTTATCTTGTTTCTTGATTCCTTGCTTGATTCCTTTTATTCTAGCTCTAATAACATCTAACATTTCATTCTTTAGCTTGTTTCTTAATTTCTTGCTTGATTCCTTTTATTCTAGCTCTAATACCTTCTAACATTCAGTCTTTAGCTTCTTTCTTGATTCCTTGCTTGATTCCTTTTATTCTAGCTCTAATACATTCATTCTTTAGCTTGTTTCCTGATTCCTTGCTTGATTCCTTTTATTCTATCTCAAATACCTTCTAACATTCATTCTTTAGCTTGTTTCTTGATTCCTTGCTTGATTCCTTTTATTCCAGCTCTAATACCTTCTAACATTCATTCTTTATCTTGTTTCCTGATTCCTTGCTTGATTCCTTTTATTCTAGCTCTTATAACATCTAACATTCATTCTTTTGCTTGTTTCTTAATTTCTTGCGTGATTCCTTTTATTCTAGCTCTAATACCTTCTAACATTCATTCTTTACCTTGTTTCTTGATTCCTTGCTTGATTCCTTTTATTCTAGCTCTAATACATTCATTCTTTAGCTTTTTTCTTGATTCCTTCCTGTATTCCTTTTATTCTAGCTCTAATACCTTCTAACGTTCATTCTCTTAGCTTCTTTCTTGCTTCCTTGCTTCATTCCTTTTATTCTAGCTCTAATACCTTCTAACATTCATTCATTAGCTTGTTTCTTGATTCCTTGCTGTATTCCTTTTATTCTAGCTCTAATACCTTCTAACATTCATTCTTTAGCTTGTTTCTTGATTCCTTACTGTATTACTTTTATTCTTGCTCTAATACCTCCTAACATTCATTCTTTAGCTTGTTTCTTGATTCCTTGCTTGATTTCCTTTATTCTAGCTCTAATACCTTCTAACATTCATTCCTTAGCTTCTTTCTTGATTCCTTGCTGTATTTCTTTTATTCTAGCTCTAATAACTTCTAACATTCATTCTTTAGCTTATTTCTTGATTCCTTGCTTGATTCCTTTTATTCTAGCTCTAATACATTCATTCTTTAGCTTCTTTCCTGATTCCTTGCTTGATTCCTTTTATTCTAGCTCTAATACCTTCTAACATTCATTCTCTAGCTTGTTTCATCGTTTCTTGCTTGATTCCTTTTATTCTAGCTCTTATACATTCATTCTTTAGCTTCTTTCCTGATTCATTGCTTGATTCCTTTTATTCTAGCTCTAATACCTTCTAACATTCATTTTTTAGCTTGTTTCTTGATTGCTTGCTTGATTCCTTTTATTCCAGCTCTAATACCTTCTAACATTCATTCTTTAGCTTTTTTCTTGATTAATTGATTGATTCCTTTTATTCTAGCTCTAATATATTCATTCTTTAGCTTGTTTCATTGGTTCCTTGCTGTACTCCTTTTATTCTAGCTCTAATACCTTCTAACATTCATTCTTTAGCTTATTTCTTGATTCCTTGCTGAATTCCTTTCATACTAGCTCTAATACATTCTAACTTCATTCTTTAGCTTATTTCTTAATTCCTTATTCATTCCTTTGATTCTAGCTCTAATACCTTCTAACATTCATTCTTTAGCTTGTTTCTTGATTCCTTGCTGTATTCCTTTTATTCTAGCTCTAATACCTTCTAACATTCATTCTTTAGCTTGTTTCTTGATTCCTTGCTGTATTCCTTTTATTCTAGCTCTCATACCTCCTAACATTCATTCTTTAGCTTGTATCTTGATTCCTTCCTTGATTTCTTTTATTCTAGCTCTAATACGTTCTAACATTCATTCTTTAGCTTCTTTCTTGATTACTTGCTTGATTCCTTTTATTCTAGCTCTAATACATTCATTCTTTAGCTTGTTTCCTGAATCCTTGCTTGATTCCTTTTATTCTAGCTCAAATACCTTCTAACATTCATTCTTTAGCTTGTTTCTTGATTCCTTGCTTGATTCCTTTTATTCCAGCTCTAATACCTTCTAGCATTCATTATTTATCTTGTTTCTTGATTCCTTGCTTGATTGCTTTTATTCTAGCTCTAATACATTCATTCTTTAGCTTGTTTCTTGATTCCTTGCTGTATTCCTTTTATTCTAGCTCTAATACCTTCTAACGTTCATTCTTTAGCTTCTTTCTTGCTTCCTTGCTTGATTCCTTTTATTCTAGCTCTAATACCTTCTAACATTCATTCCTTAGCTTCTTTCTTGATTCCTTGCTGTATTCCCTTTATTCTAGCTCTAATACCTTCTAACATTCATTCTTTAGCTTATTTTCTTGTTTCCTTGCTTCATTCCTTTTATTCTAGCTCTAATACATTCATTCTTTAGCTTCTTTCCTGATTCCTTGCTTGATTCCTTTTTATTCTAGCTCTAATACCTTCTAACATTCATTTTTAGCTTGTTTCTTGATTCCTTGCTTGATTCCTTTTATTCCAGCTCTAATACCTTCTAACATTCATTCTTCATCTTGTTTCTTGATTCCTTGCTTGATTCCTTTTATTCTAGCTCTTATAACATCTAACATTCATTCTTTTGCTTGTTTCTTAATTTCTTGCGTGATTCCTTTTATTCTAGCTCTAATACCTTCTAACATTCATTCTTTACCTTGTTTCTTGATTCCTTGCTTGATTCCTTTTATTCTAGCTCTAATACATTCATTCTTTAGCTTTTTTCTTGATTCCTTGCTGTATTCCTTTTATTCTAGCTCTAATACCTTCAAACGTTCATTCTTTAGCTTCTTTCTTGCTTCCTTGCTTCATTCCTTTTATTCTAGCTCTAATACCTTCTAACATTCATTCATTAGCTTGTTTCTTGATTCCTTGCTGTATTCCTTTTATTCTAGCTCTAATACCTTCTAACATTCATTCGTTAGCTTGTTTCTTGATTCCTTGCTTGATTCCTTTTATTCAAGCTCTTATACATTCATTCTTTAGCTTTCTTGATTCCTTCCTTGATTCCTTTTATTCTAGATCTAATACATTCATTCTTTAGCTTGTTTCTTGATTCCTTGCTTGATTCCTTTTATTCCAGCTCTAATACCTCCTAACATTCATTCTTTAGCTTGTTTCTTGATTCCTTGCTTGATTCCTTTTATTCTAGCTCTAATACATTCATTCTTTACTTCATTCTTCAATCCTTGCTGTATTCCTTTTATTCTAGATCTAATACCTTCTAACATTCATTCGTTAGCTTGTTTCTTGATTCCTTGCTTGATTCCTTTTATTCAAGCTCTAATACATTCATTCTTTAGCTTGTTTCTTGATTCCTTCCTTGATTCCTTTTATTCTAGATCTAATACATTCATTCTTTAGCTTGTTTCTTGATTCCTTGCTTGATTCCTTTTATTCCAGCTCTAATACCTCCTAACATTCATTCTTTAGCTTGTTTCTTGATTCCTTGCTTGATTCCTTTTATTCTAGCTCTAATACATTCATTCTTTACTTCATTCTTCAATCCTTGCTGTATTCCTTTTATTCTAGATCTAATACCTTCTAACATTCATTCGTTAGCTTGTTTCTTGATTCCTTGCTTGATTCCTTTTATTCAAAGCTCTAATACATTCATTCTTTAGCTTGTTTCTTGATTCCTTCCTTGATTCCTTTTATTCTAGATCTAATACATTCATTCTTTAGCTTGTTTCTTGATTCCTTGCTTGATTCCTTTTATTCCAGCTCTAATACCTCCTAACATTCATTCTTTAGCTTGTTTCTTGATTCCTTGCTTGATTTCTTTATTCTAGCTCTAATACCTTCTAACATTCATTCTTTATCTTGTTTCTTGATTCCTTGCTTGATTCCTTTTATTCTAGCTCTAATACATTCATTCTTTAGCTTGTTTCCTGATTCCTTGCTTGATTCCTTTTATTCTAGCTCAAATACCTTCTATACATTCATTCTTTAGCTTGTTTCTTGATTCCTTGCTTGATTCCTTTTATTCCAGCTCTAATACCTTCTAACATTCATTCTTTATCTTGTTTCTTGATTCCTTGCTTGATTCCTTTTATTCTAGCTCTAATAACATCTAACATTCATTCTTTAGCTTGTTTCTTAATTTCTTGCTTGATTCCTTTTATTCTAGCTCTAATACCTTCTAACATTCAGTCTTTAGCTTCTTTCTTGATTCCTTGCTTGATTCCTTTTATTCTAGCTCTAATACATTCATTCTTTAGCTTGTTTCCTGATTCCTTGCTTGATTCCTTTTATTCTATCTCAAATACCTTCTAACATTCATTCTTTAGCTTGTTTCTTGATTCCTTGCTTGATTCCTTTTATTCCAGCTCTAATACCTTCTAACATTCATTCTTTATCTTGTTTCTTGATTCCTTGCTTGATTCCTTTTATTCTAGCTCTTATAACATCTAACATTCATTCTTTTGCTTGTTTCTTAATTTCTTGCGTGATTCCTTTTATTCTAGCTCTAATACCTTCTAACATTCATTCTTTACCTTGTTTCTTGATTCCTTGCTTGATTGCTTTTATTCTACCTCTAATACATTCATTCTTTAGCTTGTTTCTTGATTCCTTGCTGTATTCCTTTTATTCTAGCTCTAATACCTTCTAACGTTCATTCTTTAGCTTCTTTCTTGCTTCCTTGCTTCATTCCTTTTATTCTAGCTCTAATACCTTCTAACATTCATTCATTAGCTTGTTTCTTGATTCCTTGCTGTATTCCTTTTATTCTAGCTCTAATACCTTCTAACATTCATTCTTTAGCTTGTTTCTTGATTCCTTACTGTATTACTTTTATTCTTGCTCTAATACCTCCTAACATTCATTCTTTAGCTTGTTTCTTGATTCCTTGCTTGATTTCCTTTATTCTAGCTCTAATACCTTCTAACATTCATTCCTTAGCTTCTTTCTTGATTCCTTGCTGTATTTCATTTATTCTAGCTCTAATACCTTCTAACATTCATTCTTTAGCTTATTTCTTGATTACTTGCTTGATTCCTTTTATTCTAGCTCTAATACATTCATTCTTTAGCTTGTTTCCTGAATCCTTGCTTGATTCCTTTTATTCTAGCTCAAATACCTTCTAACATTCATTCTTTAGCTTGTTTCTTGATTCCTTGCTTGATTCCTTTTATTCCAGCTCTAATACCTTCTAGCATTCATTATTTATCTTGTTTCTTGATTCCTTGCTTGATTCCTTTTATTCTAGCTCTAATACATTCATTCTTTAGCTTCTTTCCTGATTCATTGCTTGATTCCTTTTATTCTAGCTCTAATACATTCATTCTTTAGCTTCTTTCCTGATTCCTTGCTTGATTCCTTTTATTCTAGCTCTAATACATTCTAACATTCATTCTCTAGCTTGTTTCATCGTTTCTTGCTTGATTCCTTTTATTCTAGCTCTAATACATTCATTCTTTAGCTTCTTTCCTGATTCATTGCTTGATTCCTTTTATTCTAGCTCTAATACCTTCTAACATTCATTTTTTAGCTTGTTTCTTGATTGCTTGCTTGATTCCTTTTATTCCAGCTCTAATACCTTCTAACATTCATTCTTTAGCTTTTTTCTTGATTAATTGATTGATTCCTTTTATTCTAGCTCTAATACATTCATTCTTTAGCTTGTTTCTTGGTTCCTTGCTGTACTCCTTTTATTCTAGCTCTAATACCTTCTAACATTCATTCTTTAGCTTATTTCTTGATTCCTTGCTGAATTCCTTTCATACTAGCTCTAATACATTCTAACTTCATTCTTTAGCTTATTTCTTAATTCCTTATTCATTCCTTTGATTCTAGCTCTAATACCTTCTAACATTCATTCTTTAGCTTGTTTCTTGATTCCTTGCTGTATTCCTTTTATTCTAGCTCTAATACCTTCTAACATTCATTCTTTAGCTTGTTTCTTGATTCCTTGCTGTATTCCTTTTATTCTAGCTCTAATACCTCCTAACATTCATTCTTTAGCTTGTATCTTGATTCCTTGCTTGATTTCTTTTATTCTAGCTCTAATACCTTCTAACATTCATTCTTTAGCTTCTTTCTTGATTACTTGCTTGATTCCTTTTATTCTAGCTCTAATACATTCATTCTTTAGCTTGTTTCCTGAATCCTTGCTTGATTCCTTTTATTCTAGCTCAAATACCTTCTAACATTCATTCTTTAGCTTGTTTCTTGATTCCTTGCTTGATTCCTTTTATTCCAGCTCTAATACCTTCTAGCATTCATTATTTATCTTGTTTCTTGATTCCTTGCTTGATTCCTTTTATTCTAGCTCTAATACATTCATTCTTTAGCTTGTTTCTTGATTCCTTGCTGTATTCCTTTTATTCTAGCTCTAATACCTTCTAACGTTCATTCTTTAGCTTCTTTCTTGCTTCCTTGCTTGATTCCTTTTATTCTAGCTCTAATACCTTCTAACATTCATTCCTTAGCTTCTTTCTTGATTCCTTGCTGTATTCCCTTTATTCTAGCTCTAATACCTTCTAACATTCATTCTTTAGCTTATTTCTTGATTCCTTGCTTCATTCCTTTTATTCTAGCTCTAATACATTCATTCTTTAGCTTCTTTCCTGATTCCTTGCTTGATTCCTTTTATTCTAGCTCTAATACCTTCTAACATTCATTTTTAGCTTGTTTCTTGATTCCTTGCTTGATTCCTTTTATTCCAGCTCTAATACCTTCTAACATTCATTCTTCATCTTGTTTCTTGATTCCTTGCTTGATTCCTTTTATTCTAGCTCTTATAACATCTAACATTCATTCTTTTGCTTGTTTCTTAATTTCTTGCGTGATTCCTTTTATTCTAGCTCTAATACCTTCTAACATTCATTCTTTACCTTGTTTCTTGATTCCTTGCTTGATTCCTTTTATTCTAGCTCTAATACATTCATTCTTTAGCTTTTTTCTTGATTCCTTGCTGTATTCCTTTTATTCTAGCTCTAATACCTTCTAACGTTCATTCTTTAGCTTCTTTCTTGCTTCCTTGCTTCATTCCTTTTATTCTAGCTCTAATACCTTCTAACATTCATTCATTAGCTTGTTTCTTGATTCCTTGCTGTATTCCTTTTCTTCTAGCTCTAATACCTTCTAACATTCATTCGTTAGCTTGTTTCTTGATTCCTTGCTTGATTCCTTTTATTCAAGCTCTAATACATTCATTCTTTAGCTTGTTTCTTGATTCCTTCCTTGATTCCTTTTATTCTAGATCTAATACATTCATTCTTTAGCTTGTTTCTTGATTCCTTGCTTGATTCCTTTTATTCCAGCTCTAATACCTCCTAACATTCATTCTTTAGCTTGTTTCTTGATTCCTTGCTTGATTCCTTTTATTCTAGCTCTAATACATTCATTCTTTACTTCATTCTTCAATCCTTGCTGTATTCCTTTTATTCTAGATCTAATACCTTCTAACATTCATTCGTTAGCTTGTTTCTTGATTCCTTGCTTGATTCCTTTTATTCAAGCTCTAATACATTCATTCTTTAGCTTGTTTCTTGATTCCTTCCTTGATTCCTTTTATTCTAGATCTAATACATTCATTCTTTAGCTTGTTTCTTGATTCCTTGCTTGATTCCTTTTATTCCAGCTCTAATACCTCCTAACATTCATTCTTTAGCTTGTTTCTTGATTCCTTGCTTGATTCCTTTTATTCTAGCTCTAATACATTCATTCTTTACTTCATTCTTCAATCCTTGCTGTATTCCTTTTATTCTAGATCTAATACCTTCTAACATTCATTCGTTAGCTTGTTTCTTGATTCCTTGCTTGATTCCTTTTATTCAAGCTCTAATACATTCATTCTTTAGCTTGTTTCTTGATTCCTTCCTTGATTCCTTTTATTCTAGATCTAATACATTCATTCTTTAGCTTGTTTCTTGATTCCTTGCTTGATTCCTTTTATTCCAGCTCTAATACCTCCTAACATTCATTCTTTAGCTTGTTTCTTGATTCCTTGCTTGATTTCTTTTATTCTAGCTCTAATACCTTCTAACATTCATTCTTTAGCTTCTTTCTTGATTCCTTGCTTGATTCCTTTTATTCTAGCTCTAATACATTCATTCTTTAGCTTGTTTCCTGATTCCTTGCTTGATTCCTTTTATTCTAGCTCAAATACCTTCTAACATTCATTCTTTAGCTTGTTTCTTGATTCCTTGCTTGATTCCTTTTATTCCAGCTCTAATACCTTCTAACATTCATTCTTTATCCTGTTTCTTGATTCCTTGCTTGATTCCTTTTATTCTAGCTCTAATAACATCTAACATTCATTCTTTAGCTTGTTTCTTAATTTCTTGCTTGATTCCTTTTATTCTAGCTCTAATACCTTCTAACATTCAGTCTTTAGCTTCTTTCTTGATTCCTTGCTTGATTCCTTTTATTCTAGCTCTAATACATTCATTCTTTAGCTTGTTTCCTGATTCCTTGCTTGATTCCTTTTATTCTATCTCAAATACCTTCTAACATTCATTCTTTAGCTTGTTTCTTGATTCCTTGCTTGATTCCTTTTATTCCAGCTCTAATACCTTCTAACATTCATTCTTTATCTTGTTTCTTGATTCCTTGCTTGATTCCTTTTATTCTAGCTCTTATAACATCTAACATTCATTCTTTTGCTTGTTTCTTAATTTCTTGCGTGATTCCTTTTATTCTAGCTCTAATACCTTCTAACATTCATTCTTTACCTTGTTTCTTGATTCCTTGCTTGATTGCTTTTATTCTAGCTCTAATACATTCATTCTTTAGCTTGTTTCTTGATTCCTTGCTGTATTCCTTTTATTCTAGCTCTAATACCTTCTAACGTTCATTCTTTAGCTTCTTTCTTGCTTCCTTGCTTCATTCCTTTTATTCTCGCTCTAATACCTTCTAACATTCATTCATTAGCTTGTTTCTTGATTCCTTGCTGTATTCCTTTTATTCTAGCTCTAATACCTTCTAACATTCATTCTTTAGCTTGTTTCTTGATTCCTTACTGTATTACTTTTATTCTTGCTCTAATACCTCCTAACATTCATTCTTTAGCTTGTTTCTTGATTCCTTGCTTGATTTCCTTTATTCTAGCTCTAATACCTTCTAACATTCATTCCTTAGCTTCTTTCTTGATTCCTTGCTGTATTTCATTTATTCTAGCTCTAATACCTTCTAACATTCATTCTTTAGCTTCTTTCTTGATTCCTTGCTTGATTCCTTTTATTCTAGCTCTAATACATTCATTCTTTAGCTTGTTTCCTGATTCCTTGCTTGATTCCTTTTATTCTAGCTCAAATACCTTCTAACATTCATTCTTTAGCTTGTTTCTTGATTCCTTGCTTGATTCCTTTTATTCCATCTCTAATACCTTCTAACATTCATTCTTTATCTTGTTTCTTGATTCCTTGCTTGATTCCTTTTATTCTAGCTCTTATAACATCTAACATTCATTCTTTTGCTTGTTTCTTAATTTCTTGCGTGATTCCTTTTATTCTAGCTCTAATACCTTCTAACATTCATTCTTTACCTTGTTTCTTGATTCCTTGCTTGATTCCTTTTATTCTAGCTCTAATACATTCATTCTTTAGCTTTTTTCTTGATTCCTTCCTGTATTCCTTTTATTCTAGCTCTAATACCTTCTAACGTTCATTCTTTAGCTTCTTTCTTGCTTCCTTGCTTCATTCCTTTTATTCTAGCTCTAATACCTTCTAACATTCATTCATTAGCTTGTTTCTTGATTCCTTGCTGTATTCCTTTTATTCTAGCTCTAATACCTTTTAACATTCATTCTTTAGCTTGTTTCTTGATTCCTTACTGTATTACTTTTATTCTTGCTCTAATACCTCCTAACATTCATTCTTTAGCTTGTTTCTTGATTCCTTGCTTGATTTCCTTTATTCTAGCTCTAATACCTTCTAACATTCATTCCTTAGCTTCTTTCTTGATTCCTTGCTGTATTTCTTTTATTCTAGCTCTAATACCTTCTAACATTCATTCTTTAGCTTATTTCTTGATTCCTTGCCTGATTCCTTTTATTCTAGCTCTAATACATTCATTCTTTAGTTTCTTTCCTGATTCCTTGCTGTATTCCCTTTATTCTAGCTCTAATACCTTCTAACATTCATTCTTTAGCTTATTTCTTGATTCCTTGCTTCATTCCTTTTATTCTAGCTCTAATACATTTATTCTTTAGCTTCTTTCCTGATTCCTTGCTTGATTCCTTTTATTCTAGCTCTAATAACTTCTAACATTCATTTTTTAGCTTGTTTCTTGATTGCTTGCTTGATTCCTTTTATTCCAGCTCTAATACCTTCTAACATTCATTCTTTAGCTTTTTTCTTGATTAATTGATTGATTCCTTTTATTCTAGCTCTAATACATTCATTCTTTAGCTTGTTTCTTGGTTCCTTGCTGTACTCCTTTTATTCTAGCTCTAATACCTTCTAACATTCATTCTTTAGCTTATTTCTTGATTCCTTCCTGAATTCCTTTCATACTAGCTCTAATACATTCTAACTTCATTCTTTAGCTTATTTCTTAATTCCTTATTTATTCCTTTGATTCTAGCTCTAATACCTTCTAACATTCATTCTTTAGCTTGTTTCTTGATTCCTTGCTGTATTCCTTTTATTCTAGCTCTAATACATTCTAACATTCATTCTTTAGCTTGTTTCTTGATTCCTTGCTGTATTCCTTTTATTCTAGCTCTAATACCTCCTAACATTCATTCTTTAGCTTGTATCTTGATTCCTTGCTTGATTTCTTTTATTCTAGCTCTAATACCTTCTAACATTCATTCTTTAGCTTCTTTCTTGATTACTTGCTTGATTCCTTTTATTCTAGCTCTAATACATTCATTCTTTAGCTTGTTTCCTGATTCCTTGCTTGATTCCTTTTATTCTAGCTCAAATACCTTCTAACATTCATTCTTTAGCTTGTTTCTTGATTCCTTGCTTGATTCCTTTTATTCCAGCTCTAATACCTTCTATCATTCATTATTTATCTTGTTTCTTGATTCCTTGCTTGATTCCTTTTATTCTAGCTCTAATAACATCTAACATTCATTCTTTAGCTTGTTTCTTAATTTCTTGCTTGCTTCCGTTTATTCTTGCTCTAATACCTTCTAACATTCATTCTTTACCTTGTTTCTTGATTCCTTGCTTGATTCCTTTTATTCTAGCTCTAATACATTCATTCTTTAGCTTGTTTCTTGATTCCTTGCTGTATTCCTTTTTTTCTAGCTCTAATACCTTCTAACATTCATTCTTTAGCTTCTTTCTTGCTTCCTTGCTTGATTCCTTTTATTCTAGCTCTAATACCTTCTAACATTCATTCCTTAGCTTCTTTCTTGATTCCTTGCTGTATTCCCTTTATTCTAGCTCTAATACCTTCTAACATTCATTCTTTAGCTTATTTCTTGATTCCTTGCTTGATTCCTTTTATTCTAGCTCTAATACATTCATTCTTTAGCTTGTTTCTTGATTCCTTGCTGAATTCCTTTCATACTAGCTCTAATACATTCTAACATCATTCTTTAGCTTATTTCTTAATTCCTTATTCATTCCTTTGATTCTAGCTCTAATACTTTCTAACATTCATTCTTTAGCTTGTTTCTTGATTCCTTGCTGTATTCCTTTTATTCTAGCTCTAATACCTTCTAACATTCATTCTTTAGCTTGTTTCTTGCTTCCTTGCTTGATTGCTTTTATTCTAGCTCTAATACATTCATTCTTTAGCTTGTTTCTTGATTCCTTGCTGTATTCCTTTTATTCTAGCTCTAATACCTTCTAACGTTCATTCTTTAGCTTCTTTCTTGCTTCCTTGCTTGATTCCTTTTATTCTAGCTCTAATACCTTCTAACATTCATTCTTTAGCTTATTTCTTGATTCCTTGCTTCATTCCTTTTATTCTAGCTCTAATACATTTATTCTTTAGCTTCTTTCCTGATTCCTTGCTTGATTCCTTTTATTCTAGCTCTAATACCTTCTAACATTCATTTTTTAGCTTGTTTCTTGATTCCTTGCTTGATTCCTTTTATTCCAGCTCTAATATCTTCTAACATTCATTCTTTAGCTTTTTTCTTGATTCCTTGCTTGATTCCTTTTATTCTAGCTCTAATACATTCATTCTTTAGCTTGTTTCTTGGTTCCTTGCTGTACTCCTTTTAAATTAGCTCTAATACCTTCTAACATTCATTCTTTAGCTTATTTCTTGATTCCTTGCTGAATTCCTTTCATACTAGCTCTAATACATTCTAACATCATTCTTTAGCTTATTTCTTAATTCCTTATTCATTACTTTTATTCTAGCTCTAATACCTTCTAACATTAATTCTTTAGCTTGTTTCTTGATTCCTTGCTGTATTCCTTTCATTCTAGCTCCAATACATAAATTCTTTAGCTTGTTTCTTGATTCCTTGCTGTATTCCTTTTATTCTACCTCTAATACCTTCTTACATTCATTCTTTAGATTGTTTCTTGATTCCTTGCTTCATTCCTTTTATTCTAGCTCTAATACATTCATTCTTTAGCTTGTTTCTTGATTACTTGCTTGGTTCCTTTTATTCTTGCTCTAATACCTTCTAACATTCATTCTTCAGCTTGTTTCTTGATTCCTAACTTGATTCCTTTTATTCTAGCTCTAATACTTTCTAACATTCATTCTTTAGCTTGTTTCTTGATTCCTTGCTTCATTCCTTTTATTTTAGCTCTAATACATTCATTCTTTACTTGTTTCTTGATTCCTTGCTGTATTCCTTTTATTCTAGCTCTAATACCTTCTAACATTCATTCTTTAGCTTGTTTCTTGATTCCTTCTTGTCTTCCTTTTATTCTAGCTCTAATACATTCATTCTTTAGCTTGTTTCTTGATTCCTTGCATGATTCCTTTTATTCTAGGTCTAATACATTCATTCTTCAGCTTGTTTCTTCATTCCTTGCTTGATTCTTTTTATTCTAGCTCTAATACCTTCTAACATTCATTCTTTAGCTTGTTTCTTGCTTCCTTGCTTGATTCCTTTTATTCTAGCTCTAATACCTTTTAACATTCATTCTTTAGCTTGTTTCTTGATTCCTTGCTGTATTCCTTTTATTCTAGCTCTAATACATTCTAACATTCATTCTTTAACTTTTTTCTTGATTCCTTGCTTGATTCCTTTTATTCTAGATCTAATACATTTATTCTTTAGCTTCTTTCTTGATTCCTTGCTGTATTCCATTTATTCTAGCTCTAATACCTCCTAACATTCATTCTTTAGCTTGTTTCTTGATTCCTTGCTTGATTTCTTTTATTCTAGCACTAATACCTTCTAACATTCATTCTTTAGCTTCTTTCTTGATTTCTTGCTTGATTCCTTTTATTCTAGCTCTAATACCTTCTAACATTCATTCTTTAGCTTGATTCTTGATTCCTTGCTTGATTCCTTTTATTCTAGCTCTAATACATTCATTCTTTAGTTTGTTTCATGATTCCTTGCTTGATTCCATTTATTCTAGCTCTAATACCTTCTAACATTCATTCTTTAGCTTGTTTCTTGATTCCTTCCTAGATTCCTTTTATTCCAGCTCTAATACCTTCTAACATTCATTCTTTAGCTTGTTTCTTGATTCCTAGCTTGATTCCTTTTATTCTAGCTCTAATACCTTCTAACATTCATTCTTTAGCTTGTTTCTTGATTCCTTGCTTCATTCCTTTTATTTTAGTTCTAATACATTCATTCTTTACTTGTTTCTTGATTCCTTGCTGTATTCCTTTTATTCTAGCTCTAATACCTTCTAACATTCATTCTTTAGCTTGTTTCTTGATTCCTTGCTGTATTCCTTTTATTCTAGCTCTAATACCTTCTAACATTCATTCTTTAGCTTGTTTCTTGATTTCTACCTGTATTCCTTTTATTCTAGCTCTAATACATTCATTCTTTAGCTTGTTTCTTGATTCCTTGCTTGATTCCTTTTATTCTAGGTCTAATACATTCATTCTTTAGCTTGTTTCTTCATTCCTGCTTGATTCCTTTTATTCCAGCTCTAATACCTTCTAACATTCATTCTTTAGCTTGTTTCTTGATTCCTTGCTTGATTCCTTTTATTCTAGCTCTAATACATTCATTCTTTAGCTTGTTTCTTGATTCCTTGCTGTATTCCTTTTATTCTATCTCTAATACCTCCTAACATTCATTCTTTAGCTTGTTTCTTGATTCCTTGCTTGATTTCTTTTATTCTAGCTCTAATACCGTCTAACATTCATTCTTTAGCTTGTTTCTTGATTCCTTGCTGTATTCCTTTTATTCTAGCTCTAATACCTTCTAACATTCATTCTTTAGCTTGTTTCTTGATTCCTTGCTGTATTCCTTTTATTCTAGCTCTAATACATTCATTCTTTAGCTTGCTTCCTCATTCCTTGCTTGATTCCTTTTATTCCAGCTCTAATACCTTCTAACATTCATTTTTTAGCTTGTTTCTTGATTCCTTGCTTGATTCCTTTTATTCCAGCTCTAATACCTTCTAACATTTTCTTTACCTTGTTTCTTGATTCCTTGCTTGATTCCTTTTATTCTAGCTCTAATACATTCATTCTTTAGCTTGTTTCTTGATTCCTTGCTGTACTCCTTTTATTTAGCTCTAATAACTTCTAACATTCATTCTTTAGCTTATTTCTTGATTCCTTGCTGTATTCCTTTTATTCTAGCTCCAATACATTCACTCTTTAGCTTGTTTCTTGATTCCTTGCTGTATTCCTTTTATTCTAGCTCTAATACCTTCTAACATTCATTCTTTAGCTTGTTTCTTGATTCTTTGCTTGATTCCTTTTATTATGGCTCTAAAACCTTCTAACATTCATTCTTTAGCTTTTTCTGGATTCCTTGCATTATTCCTTTTATTCTACCTCTAATACCTTCTAACATTCATTCTTTAGCTTGTTTATTGATTCCCTTACTTGATTCCTTTTATTCTAGCTCTAATACCTTCTAACATTCATTCTTTAGCTTGTTTCTTGATTCCTAGCTTGATTCCTTTTATTCTAGCTCTAATACCTTCTAACATTCATTCTTTAGCTTTTCTTCATTCCTTGCTTGATTCCTTTTATTCTAGCTCTAATACCTTCTAACATTCATTCTTTAGCTTGTTTCTTGATTCCTAGCTTGATTACTTTTATTCTAGCTCTAATACCTTCTAACATTCATTCTTTAACTTGTTTCTTGATTCCTTGCTTGATTCCTTTTATTCTAGCTCTAATACATTCATTCTTTACTTCATTCTTCATTCCTTGCTGTATTCCTTTTATTCTAGATCTAATACCTTCTAACATTCATTCGTTAGCTTGTTTCTTGATTCCTTGCTTGATTCCTTTTATTCAAGCTCTAATACATTCATTCTTTAGCTTGTTTCTTGATTCCTTCCTTGATTCCTTTTATTCTAGATCTAATACATTCATTCTTTAGCTTGTTTCTTGATTCCTTGCTTGATTCCTTTTATTCCAGCTCTAATACCTCCTAACATTCATTCTTTAGCTTGTTTCTTGATTCCTTGCTTGATTTCTTTTATTCTAGCTCTAATACCTTCTAACATTCATTCTTTAGCTTCTTTCTTGATTCCTTGCTTGATTCCTTTTATTCTAGCTCTAATAAATTCATTCTTTAGCTTGTTTCCTGATTCCTTGCTTGATTCCTTTTATTCTAGCTCAAATACCTTCTAACATTCATTCTTTAGCTTGTTTCTTGATTCCTTGCTTGATTCCTTTTATTCCAGCTCTAATACCTTCTAACATTCATTCTTTATCTTGTTTCTTGATTCCTTGCTTGATTCCTTTTATTCTAGCTCTAATAACATTAACATTCATTCTTTAGCTTGTTTCTTAATTTCTTGCTTGATTCCTTTTATTCTAGCTCTAATACCTTCTAACATTCAGTCTTTAGCTTCTTTCTTGATTCCTTGCTTGATTCCTTTTATTCTAGCTCTAATACATTCATTCTTTAGCTTGTTTCCTGATTCCTTGCTTGATTCCTTTTATTCTATCTCAAATACCTTCTAACATTCATTCTTTAGCTTGTTTCTTGATTCCTTGCTTGATTCCTTTTATTCCAGCTCTAATACCTTCTAACATTCATTCTTTATCTTGTTTCCTGATTCCTTGCTTGATTCCTTTTATTCTAGCTCTTATAACATCTAACATTCATTCTTTTGCTTGTTTCTTAATTTCTTGCGTGATTCCTTTTATTCTAGCTCTAATACCTTCTAACATTCATTCTTTACCTTGTTTCTTGATTCCTTGCTTGATTCCTTTTATTCTAGCTCTAATACATTCATTCTTTAGCTTTTTTCTTGATTCCTTCCTGTATTCCTTTTATTCTAGCTCTAATACCTTCTAACGTTCATTCTTTAGCTTCTTTCTTGCTTCCTTGCTTCATTCCTTTTATTCTAGCTCTAATACCTTCTAACATTCATTCATTAGCTTGTTTCTTGATTCCTTGCTGTATTCCTTTTATTCTAGCTCTAATACCTTCTAACATTCATTCTTTAGCTTGTTTCTTGATTCCTTACTGTATTACTTTTATTCTTGCTCTAATACCTCCTAACATTCATTCTTTAGCTTGTTTCTTGATTCCTTGCTTGATTTCCTTTATTCTAGCTCTAATACCTTCTAACATTCATTCCTTAGCTTCTTTCTTGATTCCTTGCTGTATTTCTTTTATTCTAGCTCTAATAACTTCTAACATTCATTCTTTAGCTTATTTCTTGATTCCTTGCTTGATTCCTTTTATTCTAGCTCTAATACATTCATTCTTTAGCTTCTTTCCTGATTCCTTGCTTGATTCCTTTTATTCTAGCTCTAATACCTTCTAACATTCATTCTCTAGCTTGTTTCATCGTTTCTTGCTTGATTCCTTTTATTCTAGCTCTTATACATTCATTCTTTAGCTTCTTTCCTGATTCATTGCTTGATTCCTTTTATTCTAGCTCTAATACCTTCTAACATTCATTCTTTAGCTTGTTTCTTGATTCCTTGCTTCATTCCTTTTATTTTAGTTCTAATACATTCATTCTTTACTTGTTTCTTGATTCCTTGCTGTATTCCTTTTATTCTAGCTCTAATACCTTCTAACATTCATTCTTTAGCTTGTTTCTTGATTCCTTGCTGTATTCCTTTTATTCTAGCTCTAATACCTTCTAACATTCATTCTTTAGCTTGTTTCTTGATTTCTACCTGTATTCCTTTTATTCTAGCTCTAATACATTCATTCTTTAGCTTGTTTCTTGATTCCTTGCTTGATTCCTTTTATTCTAGGTCTAATACATTCATTCTTTAGCTTGTTTCTTCATTCCTTGCTTGATTCCTTTTATTCCAGCTCTAATACCTTCTAACATTCATTCTTTAGCTTGTTTCTTGATTCCTTGCTTGATTCCTTTTATTCTAGCTCTAATACATTCATTCTTTAGCTTGTTTCTTGATTCCTTGCTGTATTCCTTTTATTCTATCTCTAATACCTCCTAACATTCATTCTTTAGCTTGTTTCTTGATTCCTTGCTTGATTTCTTTTATTCTAGCTCTAATACCTTCTAACATTCATTCTTTAGCTTGTTTCTTGATTCCTTGCTGTATTCCTTTTATTCTAGCTCTAATACCTTCTAACATTCATTCTTTAGCTTGTTTCTTGATTCCTTGCTGTATTCCTTTTATTCTAGCTCTAATACATTCATTCTTTAGCTTGCTTCCTCATTCCTTGCTTGATTCCTTTTATTCCAGCTCTAATACCTTCTAACATTCATTTTTTAGCTTGTTTCTTGATTCCTTGCTTGATTCCTTTTATTCCAGCTCTAATACCTTCTAACATTCATTCTTTACCTTGTTTCTTGATTCCTTGCTTGATTCCTTTTATTCTAGCTCTAATACATTCATTCTTTAGCTTGTTTCTTGATTCCTTGCTGTACTCCTTTTATTTTAGCTCTAATAACTTCTAACATTCATTCTTTAGCTTATTTCTTGATTCCTTGCTGTATTCCTTTTATTCTAGCTCCAATACATTCACTCTTTAGCTTGTTTCTTGATTCCTTGCTGTATTCCTTTTATTCTAGCTCTAATACCTTCTAACATTCATTCTTTAGCTCGTTTCTTGATTCTTTGCTTGATTCCTTTTATTATGGCTCTAAAACCTTCTAACATTCATTCTTTAGCTTTTTCTGGATTCCTTGCATTATTCCTTTTATTCTACCTCTAATACCTTCTAACATTCATTCTTTAGCTTGTTTATTGATTCCTTACTTGATTCCTTTTATTCTAGCTCTAATACCTTCTAACATTCATTCTTTAGCTTGTTTCTTGATTCCTAGCTTGATTCCTTTTATTCTAGCTCTAATACCTTCTAACATTCATTCTTTAGCTTTTCTTGATTCCTTGCTTGATTCCTTTTATTCTAGCTCTAATACCTTCTAACATTCATTCTTTAGCTTGTTTCTTGATTCCTAGCTTGATTACTTTTATTCTAGCTCTAATACCTTCTAACATTCATTCTTTAACTTGTTTCTGATTCCTTGCTTGATTCCTTTTATTCTAGCTCTAAATACATTCATCTCTTTACTTCATTCTTCAATCCTTGCTGTATTCCTTTTATTCTAGATCTAATACCTTCTAACATTCATTCGTTAGCTTGTTTCTTGATTCCTTGCTTGATTCCTTTTATTCAAGCTCTAATACATTCATTCTTTAGCTTGTTTCTTGATTCTTTCCTTGATTCCTTTTATTCTAGATCTAAGACATTCATTCTTTAGCTTGTTTCTTGATTCCTTGCTTGATTCCTTTTATTCCAGCTCTAATACCTCCTAACATTCATTCTTTAGCTTGTTTCTTGATTCCTTGCTTGATTTCTTTTATTCTAGCTCTAATACCTTCTAACATTCATTCTTTAGCTTCTTTCTTGATTCCCTTGCTTGATTCCTTTTATTCTAGCTCTAATACATTCATTCTTTAGCTTGTTTCCTGATTCCTTGCTTGATTCCTTTTATTCTAGCTCAAATACCTTCTAACATTCATTCTTTAGCTTGTTTCTTGATTCCTTGCTTGATTCCTTTTATTCCAGCTCTAATACCTTCTAACATTCATTCTTTATCTTGTTTCTTGATTCCTTGCTTGATTCCTTTTATTCTAGCTCTAATAACATCTAACATTCATTCTTTAGCTTGTTTCTTAATTTCTTGCTTGATTCCTTTTATTCTAGCTCTAATACCTTCTAACATTCAGTCTTTAGCTTCTTTCTTGATTCCTTGCTTGATTCCTTTTATTCTAGCTCTAATACATTCATTCTTTAGCTTGTTTCCTGATTCCTTGCTTGATTCCTTTTATTCTATCTCAAATACCTTCTAACATTCATTCTTTAGCTTGTTTCTTGATTCCTTGCTTGATTCCTTTTATTCCAGCTCTAATACCTTCTAACATTCATTCTTTATCTTGTTCTCTTGATTCCTTGCTTGATTCCTTTTATTCTAGCTCTTATAACATCTAACATTCATTCTTTTGCTTGTTTCTTAATTTCTTGCGTGATTCCTTTTATTCTAGCTCTAATACCTTCTAACATTCATTCTTTACCTTGTTTCTTGATTCCTTGCTTGATTGCTTTTATTCTAGCTCTAATACATTCATTCTTTAGCTTGTTTCTTGATTCCTTGCTGTATTCCTTTTATTCTAGCTCTAATACCTTCTAACGTTCATTCTTTAGCTTCTTTCTTGCTTCCTTGCTTCATTCCTTTTATTCTAGCTCTAATACCTTCTAACATTTATTCATTAGCTTGTTTCTTGATTCCTTGCTGTATTCCCTTTTTATTCTAGCTCTAATACCTTCTAACATTCATTCTTTAGCTTGTTTCTTGATTCCTTACTGTATTACTTTTATTCTTGCTCTAATACCTCCTAACATTCATTCTTTAGCTTGTTTCTTGATTCCTTGCTTGATTTCCTTTATTCTAGCTCTAATACCTTCTAACATTCATTCCTCCTTAGCTTCTTTCTTGATTCCTTGCTGTATTTCATTTATTCTAGCTCTAATACCTTCTAACATTCATTCTTTAGCTTATTTCTTGATTCCTTGCTTGATTCCTTTTATTCTAGCTCTAATACATTCATTCTTTAGCTTCTTTCCTGATTCCTTGCTTGATTCCTTTTATTCTAGCTCTAATACATTCTAACATTCATTCTCTAGCCTTGTTTCATCGTTTCTTGCTTGATTCCTTTTATTCTAGCTCTAATACATTCATTCTTTAGCTTCTTTCCTGATTCATTGCTTGATTCCTTTTATTCTAGCTCTAATACCTTCTAACATTCATTTTTTAGCTTGTTTCTTGATTGCTTGCTTGAATTGCTTGCTTGATTCCTTTTATTCCAGCTCTAATACCTTCTAACATTCATTCTTTCGCTTTTTTCTTGATTAATTGATTGATTCCTTTTATTCTAGCTCTAATACATTCATTCTTTAGCTTGTTTCTTGGTTCCTTGCTGTACTCCTTTTATTCTAGCTCTAATACCTTCTAACATTCATTCTTTAGCTTATTTCTTGATTCCTTGCTGAATTCCTTTCATACTAGCTCTAATACATTCTAACTTCATTCTTTAGCTTATTTCTTAATTCCTTATTCATTCCTTTGATTCTAGCTCTAATACCTTCTAACATTCATTCTTTAGCTTGTTTCTTGATTCCTTGCTGTATTCCTTTTATTCTAGCTCTAATACCTTCTAACATTCATTCTTTAGCTTGTTTCTTGATTCCTTGCTGTATTCCTTTTATTCTAGCTCTAATACCTCCTAACATTCATTCTTTAGCTTGTATCTTGATTCCTTGCTTGATTTCTTTTATTCTAGCTCTAATACCTTCTAACATTCATTCTTTAGCTTCTTTCTTGATTACTTGCTTGATTCCTTTTATTCTAGCTCTAATACATTCATTCTTTAGCTTGTTTCCTGAATCCTTGCTTGATTCCTTTTATTCTAGCTCAAATACCTTCTAACATTCATTCTTTAGCTTGTTTCTTGATTCCTTGCTTGATTCCTTTTATTCCAGCTCTAATACCTTCTAGCATTCATTATTTATCTTGTTTCTTGATTCCTTGCTTGATTCCTTTTATTCTAGCTCTAATACCTTCTAACATTCATTCGTTAGCTTGTTTCTTGATTCCTTGCTTGATTCCTTTTATTCAAGCTCTAATACATTCATTCTTTAGCTTGTTTCTTGATTCCTTCCTTGATTCCTTTTATTCTAGATCTAATACATTCATTCTTTAGCTTGTTTCTTGATTCCTTGCTTGATTCCTTTTATTCCAGCTCTAATACCTCCTAACATTCATTCTTTAGCTTGTTTCCTTATTCCTTGCTTGATTTCTTTTATTCTAGCTCTAATACCTTCTAACATTCATTCTTTAGCTTCTTTCTTGATTCCTTGCTTCATTCCTTTTATTCTAGCTCTAATAACATCTAACATTCATTCTTTAGCTTGTTTCTTAATTTCTTGCTTGATTCCTTTTATTCTAGCTCTAATACCTTCTAACATTCATTCTTTAGCTTCTTTCTTGATTCCTTGCTTGATTCCTTTTATTCTAGCTCTAATACATTCATTCTTTAGCTTGTTTCCTGATTCCTTGCTTGATTCCTTTTATTCTATCTCAAATACCTTCTAACATTCATTCTTTAGCTTGTTTCTTGATTCCTTGCTTGATTCCTTTTATTCCAGCTCTAATACCTTCTAACATTCATTCTTTATCTTGTTTCTTGATTCCTTGCTTGATTCCTTTTATTCTAGCTCTAATACCTTCTAACATTCATTCTTTACCTTGTTTCTTGATTCCTTGCTTGATTCCTTTTATTCTAGCTCTAATACATTCATTCTTTAGCTTTTTTCTTGATTCCTTCCTGTATTCCTTTTATTCTAGCTCTAATACCTTCTAACGTTCATTCTTTAGCTTCTTTCTTGCTTCCTTGCTTCATTCCTTTTATTCTAGCTCTAATACCTTCTAACATTCATTCATTAGCTTGTTTCTTGATTCCTTGCTGTATTCCTTTTATTCTAGCTCTAATACCTTCTAACATTCATTCTTTAGCTTGTTTCTTGATTCCTTACTGTATTACTTTTATTCTTGCTCTAATACCTCCTAACATTCATTCTTTAGCTTGTTTCTTGATTCCTTGCTTGATTTCCTTTATTCTAGCTCTAATACCTTCTAACATTCATTCCTTAGCTTCTTTCTTGATTCCTTGCTGTATTTCTTTTATTCTAGCTCTAATACCTTCTAACATTCATTCTTTAGCTTATTTCTTGATTCCTTGCTTGATTCCTTTTATTCTAGCTCTAATACATTCATTCTTTAGCTTCTTTCCTGATTCCTTGCTTGATTCCTTTTATTCTAGCTCTAATACCTTCTAACATTCATTCTCTAGCTTGTTTCATCGTTTCTTGCTTGATTCCTTTTATTCTAGCTCTAATACATTCATTCTTTAGCTTCTTTCCTGATTCATTGCTTGATTCCTTTTATTCTAGCTCTAATACCTTCTAACATTCATTTTTTAGCTTGTTTCTTGATTGCTTGCTTGATTCCTTTTATTCCAGTTCTAATACTTTCTAACATTCATTATTTATCTTTTTTCTTGATTAATTGATTGATTCTTTTTATTCTAGCTCTAATACATTCATTCTTTAGCTTGTTTCTTGGTTCCTTGCTGTACTCCTTTTATTCTAGCTCTAATACCTTCTAACATTCATTCTTTAGCTTATTTCTTGATTCCTTGCTGAATTCCTTTCATACTAGCTCTAATACATTCTAACTTCATTCTTTAGCTTATTTCTTAATTCCTTATTCATTCCTTTGATTCTAGCTCTAATACCTTCTAACATTCATTCTTTAGCTTGTTTCTTGATTCCTTGCTGTATTCCTTTTATTCTAGCTCTAATACCTTCTAACATTCATTCTTTAGCTTGTTTCTTGATTCCTTGCTGTATTCCTTTTATTCTAGCTCTAATACCTCCTAACATTCATTCTTTAGCTTGTATCTTGATTCCTTGCTTGATTTCTTTTATTCTAGCTCTAATGCCTTCTAACATTCATTCTTTAGCTTCTTTCTTGATTACTTGCTTGATTCCTTTTATTCTAGCTCTAATACATTCATTCTTTAGCTTGTTTCCTGAATCCTTGCTTGATTCCTTTTATTCTAGCTCAAATACCTTCTAACATTCATTCTTTAGCTTGTTTCTTGATTCCTTGCTTGATTCCTTTTATTCCAGCTCTAATACCTTCTAGCATTCATTATTTATCTTGTTTCTTGATTCCTTGCTTGATTCCTTTTATTCTAGCTCTAATAACATCTAACATTCATTCTTTAGCTTGTTTCTTAATTTCTTGCTTGCTTCCGTTTATTCTAGCTCTAATACCTTCTAACATTCATTCTTTACCTTGTTTCTTGATTCCTTGCTTGATTGCTTTTATTCTAGCTCTAATACATTCATTCTTTAGCTTGTTTCTTGATTCCTTGCTGTATTCCTTTTATTCTAGCTCTAATACCTTCTAACGTTCATTCTTTAGTTTCTTTCTTGATTCCTTGCTTGATTCCTTTTATTCTAGCTCTAATAACATCTAACATTCATTCTTTAGCTTGTTTCTTAATTTCTTGCTTGCTTCCGTTTATTCTAGCTCTAATACCTTCTAACATTCATTCTTTACCTTGTTTCTTGATTCCTTGCTTGATTGCTTTTATTCTAGCTCTAATACATTCATTCTTTAGCTTGTTTCTTGATTCCTTGCTGTATTCCTTTTATTCTAGCTCTAATACCTTCTAACGTTCATTCTTTAGCTTCTTTCTTGCTTCCTTGCTTGATTCCTTTTATTCTAGCTCTAATACCTTCTAACATTCATTCCTTAGCTTCTTTCTTGATTCCTTGCTGTATTCCCTTTATTCTAGCTCTAATACCTTCTAACATTCATTCTTTAGCTTCTTTCTTGATTCCTTGCTTCATTCCTTTTATTCTAGCTCTAATACATTCATTCTTTAGCTTCTTTCCTGATTCCTTGCTTGATTCCTTTTATTCTAGCTCTAATACCTTCTAACATTCATTTTTAGCTTGTTTCTTGATTCCTTGCTTGATTCCTTTTATTCCAGCTCTAATACCTTCTAACATTCATTCTTTATCTTGTTTCTTGATTCCTTGCTTGATTCCTTTTATTCTAGCTCTTTTAACATCTAACATTCATTCTTTTGCTTGTTTCTTAATTTCTTGCGTGATTCCTTTTATTCTAGCTCTAATACCTTCTAACATTCATTCTTTACCTTGTTTCTTGATTCCTTGCTTGATTCCTTTTATTCTAGCTCTAATACATTCATTCTTTAGCTTTTTTCTTGATTCCTTCCTGTATTCCTTTTATTCTAGCTCTAATACCTTCTAACGTTCATTCTTTAGCTTCTTTCTTGCTTCCTTGCTTCATTCCTTTTATTCTAGCTCTAATACCTTCTAACATTCATTCATTAGCTTGTTTCTTGATTCCTTGCTGTATTCCTTTTATTCTAGCTCTAATACCTTCTAACATTCATTCGGTAGCTTGTTTCTTGATTCCTTGCTTGATTCCTTTTATTCAAGCTCTAATACATTCATTCTTTAGCTTGTTTCTTGATTCCTTCCTTGATTCCTTTTATTCTAGATCTAATACATTCATTCTTTAGCTTGTTTCTTGATTCCTTGCTTGATTCCTTTTATTCCAGCTCTAATACCTCCTAACATTCATTCTTTAGCTTGTTTCTTGATTCCTTGCTTGATTCCTTTTATTCTAGCTCTCATACATTCATTCTTTACTTCATTCTTCATTCCTTGCTGTATTCCTTTTATTCTAGATCTAATACCTTCTAACATTCATTCGTTAGCTTGTTTCTTGATTCCTTGCTTGATTCCTTTTATTCAAGCTCTAATACATTCATTCTTTAGCTTGTTTCTTGATTCCTTCCTTGATTCCTTTTATTCTAGATCTAATACATTCATTCTTTAGCTTGTTTCTTGATTCCTTGCTTGATTCCTTTTATTCCAGCTCTAATACCTCCTAACATTCATTCTTTAGCTTGTTTCTTGATTCCTTGCTTGATTTCTTTTATTCTAGCTCTAATACCTTCTAACATTCATTCTTTAGCTTCTTTCTTGATTCCTTGCTTGATTCCTTTTATTCTAGCTCTAATACATTCATTCTTTAGCTTGTTTCCTGATTCCTTGCTTGATTCCTTTTATTCTATCTCAAATACCTTCTAACATTCATTCTTTAGCTTGTTTCTTGATTCCTTGCTTGATTCCTTTTATTCCAGCTCTAATACCTTCTAACATTCATTCTTTATCTTGTTTCTTGATTCCTTTCTTGATTCCTTTTATTCTAGCTCTAATAACATCTAACATTCATTCTTTAGCTTGTTTCTTAATTTCTTGCTTCATTCCTTTTATTCTAGCTCTAATACCTTCTAACATTCAGTCTTTAGCTTCTTTCTTGATTCCTTGCTTGATTCCTTTTATTCTAGCTCTAATACATTCATTCTTTAGCTTGTTTCCTGATTCCTTGCTTGATTCCTTTTATTCTATCTCAAATACCTTCTAACATTCATTCTTTAGCTTGTTTCTTGATTCCTTGCTTGATTCCTTTTATTCCAGCTCTAATACCTTCTAACGTTCATTCTTTATCTTGTTTCTTGATTCCTTGCTTGATTCCTTTTATTCTAGCTCTTATAACATCTAACATTCATTCTTTTGCTTGTTTCTTAATTTCTTGCGTGATTCCTTTTATTCTAGCTCTAATACCTTCTAACATTCATTCTTTACCTTGTTTCTTGATTCCTTGCTTGATTCCTTTTATTCTAGCTCTAATACATTCATTCTTTAGCTTTTTTCTTGATTCCTTCCTGTATTCCTTTTATTCTAGCTCTAATACCTTCTAACGTTCATTCTTTAGCTTCTTTCTTGCTTCCTTGCTTCATTCCTTTTATTCTAGCTCTAATACCTTCTAACATTCATTCATTAGCTTGTTTCTTGATTCCTTGCTGTATTCCTTTTATTCTAGCTCTAATACCTTCTAACATTCATTCATTAGCTTGTTTCTTGATTCCTTGCTGTATTCCTTTTATTCTAGCTCTAATACCTTCTAACATTCATTCTTTAGCTTGTTTCTTGATTCCTTACTGTATTACTTTTATTCTTGCTCTAATACCTCCTTACATTCATTTTTTAGCTTGTTTCTTGATTCCTTGCTTGATTTCCTTTATTCTAGCTCTAATACCTTCTAACATTCATTCCTTAGCTTCTTTCTTGATTCCTTGCTGTATTTCTTTTATTCTAGCTCTAATACCTTCTAACATTCATTCTTTAGCTTATTTCTTGACTCCTTGCTTGATTCCTTTTATTCTAGCTCTAATACATTCATTCTTTAGCTTCTTTCCTGATTCCTTGCTTGATTCCTTTTATTCTAGCTCTAATACCTTCTAACATTCATTCTCTAGCTTGTTTCATCGTTTCTTGCTTGATTCCTTTTATTCTAGCTCTAATACATTCATTCTTTAGCTTCTTTCCTGATTCATTGCTTGATTCCTTTTATTCTAGCTCTAATACCTTCTAACATTCATTTTTTAGCTTGTTTCTTGATTGCTTGCTTGATTCCTTTTATTCCAGCTCTAATACCTTCTAACATTCATTCTTTAGCTTTTTTCTTGATTAATTGATTGATTCCTTTTATTCTAGCTCTAATACATTCATTCTTTAGCTTGTTTCTTGGTTCCTTGCTGTACTCCTTTTATTCTAGCTCTAATACCTTCTAACATTCATTCTTTAGCTTATTTCTTGATTCCTTGCTGAATTCCTTTCATACTAGCTCTAATACATTCTAACTTCATTCTTTAGCTTATTTCTTAATTCCTTATTCATTCCTTTGATTCTAGCTCTAATACCTTCTAACATTCATTCTTTAGCTTGTTTCTTGATTCCTTGCTGTATTCCTTTTATTCTAGCTCTAATACCTTCTAACATTCATTCTTTAGCTTGTTTCTTGATTCCTTGCTGTATTCCTTTTATTCTAGCTCTGATACCTCCTAACATTCATTCTTTAGCTTGTATCTTGATTCCTTGCTTGATTTCTTTTATTCTAGCTCTAATACCTTCTAACATTCATTCTTTAGCTTCTTTCTTGATTACTTGCTTGATTCCTTTTATTCTAGCTCTAATACATTCATTCTTTAGCTTGTTTCCTGAATCCTTGCTTGATTCCTTTTATTCTAGCTCAAATACCTTCTAACATTCATTCTTTAGCTTGTTTCTTGATTCCTTGCTTGATTCCTTTTATTCCAGCTCTAATACCTTCTAGCATTCATTATTTATCTTGTTTCTTGATTCCTTGCTTGATTCCTTTTATTCTAGCTCTAATAACATCTAACATTCATTCTTTAGCTTGTTTCTTAATTTCTTGCTTGCTTCCGTTTATTCTAGCTCTAATACCTTCTAACATTCATTCTTTACCTTGTTTCTTGATTCCTTGCTTGATTCCTTTTATTCTAGCTCTAATACATTCATTCTTTAGCTTGTTTCTTGATTCCTTGCTGTATTCCTTTTATTCTAGCTCTAATACCTTCTAACGTTCATTCTTTAGCTTCTTTCTTGCTTCCTTGCTTGATTCCTTTTATTCTAGCTCTAATACCTTCTAACATTCATTCCTTAGCTTCTTTCTTGATTCCTTGCTGTATTCCCTTTATTCTAGCTCTAATACCTTCTAACATTCATTCTTTAGCTTCTTTCTTGATTCCTTGCTTCATTCCTTTTATTCTAGCTCTAAGACATTCATTCTTTAGCTTCTTTCCTGATTCCTTGCTTGATTCCTTTTATTCTAGCTCTAATACCTTCTAACATTCATTTTTAGCTTGTTTCTTGATTCCTTGCTTGATTCCTTTTATTCCAGCTCTAATACCTTCTAACATTCATTCTTTATCTTGTTTCTTGATTCCTTGCTTGATTCCTTTTATTCTAGCTCTTATAACATCTAACATTCATTCTTTTGCTTGTTTCTTAATTTCTTTCGTGATTCCTTTTATTCTTGCTCTAATACCTTCTAACATTCATTCTTTACCTTGTTTCTTGATTCCTTGCTTGATTCCTTTTATTCTAATTCTAGCTCTAATACATTCATTCTTTAGCTTGTTTCCCTGATTCCTTGCTTGATTCCTTTTATTCTATCTCAAATACCTTCTAACATTCATTCTTTAGCTTGTTTCTTGATTCCTTGCTTGATTCCTTTTATTCCAGCTCTAATACCTTCTAACATTCATTCTTTATCTTGTTTCTTGATTCCTTGCTTGATTCCTTTTATTCTAGCTCTTATAACATCTAACATTCATTCTTTTGCTTGTTTCTTAATTTCTTGCGTGATTCCTTTTATTCTAGCTCTAATACCTTCTAACATCATTCTTTTACCTTGTTCTTGATTCCTTGCTTGATTCCCTTTTATTCTAGCTCTAATACATTCATTCTTTAGCTTTTTTCTTGATTCCTTCCTGTATTCCTTTTATTCTAGCTCTAATACCTTCTAACGTTCATTCTTTAGCTTCTTTCTTGCTTCCTTGCTTCATTCCTTTTATTCTAGCTCTAATACCTTCTAACATTCATTCATTAGCTTGTTTCTTGATTCCTTGCTGTATTCCTTTTATTCTAGCTCTAATACCTTCTAACATTCATTCTTTAGCTTGTTTCTTGATTCCTTACTGTATTACTTTTATTCTTGCTTTAATACCTCCTAACATTCATTCTTTAGCTTGTTTCTTGATTCCTTGCTTGATTTCCTTTATTCTAGCTCTAATACCTTCTAACATTCATTCCTTAGCTTCTTTCTTGATTCCTTGCTGTATTTCTTTTTATTCTAGCTCTAATACCTTCTAACATTCATTCTTTAGCTTATTTCTTGATTCCTTGCTTGATTCCTTTTATTCTAGCTCTAATACATTCATTCTTTAGCTTCTTTCCTGATTCCTTGCTTGATTCCTTTTATTCTAGCTCTAATACCTTCTAACATTCATTCTCTAGCTTGTTTCACCGTTTCTTGCTTGATTCCTTTTATTCTAGCTCTAATACATTCATTCTTTAGCTTCTTTCCTGATTCATTGCTTGATTCCTTTTATTCTAGCTCTAATACCTTCTAACATTCATTTTTTAGCTTGTTTCTTGATTGCTTGCTTGATTCCTTTTATTCCAGCTCTAATACCTTCTAACATTCATTCTTTAGCTTTTTTCTTGATTAATTGATTGATTCCTTTTATTCTAGCTCTAATACAATTCATTCTTTAGCTTGTTTCTTGGTTCCTTGCTGTACTCCTTTTATTCTAGCTCTAATACCTTCTAACATTCATTCTTTAGCTTATTTCTTGATTCCTTGCTGAATTCCTTTCATACTAGCTCTAATACATTCTAAATTCATTCTTTAGCTTATTTCTTAATTCCTTTATTCCATTCCTTTGATTCTAGCTCTAATACCTTCTAACATTCATTCTTTAGCTTGTTTCTTGATTCCTTGCTGTATTCCTTTTTATTCTAGCTCTACTACATTCATTCTTTAGCTTTTTTCTTGATTCCTTCCTGTATTCCTTTTATTCTAGCTCTAATACCTTCTAACGTTCATTCTTTAGCTTCTTTCTTGCTTCCTTGCTTCATTCCTTTCATTCTAGCTCTAATACCTTCTAACATTCATTCATTAGCTTGTTTCTTGATTCCTTGCTGTATTCCTTTTATTCTAGCTCTAATACCTTCTAACATTCATTCTTTAGCTTGTGTTCTTGATTCCTTACTATATTACTTTTATTCTTGCTCTAATACCTCCTAACATTCATTCTTTAGCTTGTTTCTTGATTCCTTGCTTGATTTCCTTTATTCTAGCTCTAATACCTTCTAACATTCATTCCTTAGCTTCTTTCTTGATTCCTTGCTGTATTTCTTTTATTCTAGCTCTAATACCTTCTAACATTCATTCTTTAGCTTATTTCTTGGATTCCTTGCTTGATTCCTTTTATTCCTAGCTCTAATACATTCATTCTTTAGCTTCTTTCCTGATTCCTTGCTTGATTCCTTTTTATTCTAGCTCTAATACCTTCTAACATTCATTCTCTAGCTTGTTTCATCGTTTCTTGCTTGATTCCCTTTTATTCTAGCTCTAATACATTCATTCTTTAGCTTCTTTCCTGATTCATTGCTTGATTCCTTTTATTCTAGCTCTAATACCTTATAACATTCATTTTTTAGCTTGTTTCTTGATTGCTTGCTTGATTCCTTTTATTCCAGCTCTAATACCTTCTAACATTCATTCTTTAGCTTTTTTCTTGATTAATTGATTGATTCCTTTTATTCTAGCTCTAATACATTCATTCTTTAGCTTGTTTCTTGGTTCCTTGCTGTACTCCTTTTATTCTAGCTCTAATACCTTCTAACATTCATTCTTTAGCTTATTTCTTGATTCCTTGCTGAATTCCTTTCATACTAGCTCTTAATACATTCTAACTTCATTCTTTAGCTTATTTCTTAATTCCTTATTCATTCCTTTGATTCTAGCTCTAATACCTTCTAACATTCATTCTTTAGCTTGTTTCTTGATTCCTTGCTGTATTCCTTTTATTCTAGCTCTAATACCTTCTAACATTCATTCTTTAGCTTGTTTCTTGATTCCTTGCTGTATTCCTTTTATTCTAGCTCTAATACCTCCTAACATTCATTCTTTAGCTTGTATCTTGATTCCTTGCTTGATTTCTTTTATTCTAGCTCTAATACCTTCTAACATTCATTCTTTAGCTTCTTTCTTGATTACTTGCTCGATTCCTTTTATTCTAGCTCTAATACATTCATTCTTTTAGCTTGTTTCCTGAATCCTTGCTTGATTCCTTTTATTCTAGCTCAAATACCTTCTAACATTCATTCTTTAGCTTGTTTCTTGATTCCTTGCTTGATTCCTTTTATTCCAGCTCTAACACCTTCTAGCATTCATTATTTATCTTGTTTCTTGATTCCTTGCTTGATTCCTTTTATTCTAGCTCTAATAACATCTAACATTCATTCTTTAGCTTGGTTTCTTAATTTCTTGCTTACTTCCGTTTATTCTAGCTCTAATACCTTCTAACATTCATTCTTTACCTTGTTTCTTGATTCCTTGCTTGATTTGCTTTTATTCTAGCTCTAATACCTTCTAACATTCATTCCTTAGCTTCTTTCTTGATTCCTTGCTGTATTCCCTTTATTCTAGCTCTAATACATTCATTCTTTAGCTTCTTTCCTGATTCCTTGCTTGATTCCTTTTATTCTAGCTCTAATACCTTCTAACATTCATTTTTAGCTTGTTTCTTGATTCCTTGCTTGATTCCTTTTATTCCAGCTCTAATACCTTCTAACATTCATTCTTTATCTTGTTTCTTGATTCCTTGCTTGATTCCTTTTATTCTAGCTCTTATAACATCTAACATTCATTCTTTTGCTTGTTTCTTAATTTCTTGCGTGATTCCTTTTATTCTAGCTCTAATACCTTCTAACATTCATTCTTTACCTTGTTTCTTGATTCCTTGCTTGATTCCTTTTATTCTAGCTCTTATAACATCTAACATTCATTCTTTTGCTTGTTTTCTTAATTTCTTGCGTGATTCCTTTTATTCTAGCTCTAATACCTTCTAACATTCATTCTTTACCTTGTTTCTTGATTCCTTGCTTGATTCCTTTTATTCTAGCTCTAATACATTCATTCTTTAGCTTTTTTCTTGATTCCTTCCTGTATTCCTTTTTATTCTAGCTCTAATACCTTCTAACGTTCATTCTTTAGCTTCTTTCTTGCTTCCTTGCTTCATTCCTTTTATTCTAGCTCTAATACCTTCTAACATTCATTCATTAGCTTGTTTTCTTGATTCCTTGCTGTCTTCCTTTTATTCTAGCTCTAATACCTTCTAACATTCATTCGTTAGCTTGTTTCTTGATTACTTGCTTGATTCCTTTTATTCAAGCTCTAATACATTCATTCTTTAGCTTGTTTCTTGATTCCTTCCTTGATTCCTTTTATTCTAGATCTAATACATTCATTCTTTAGCTTGTTTCTTGATTCCTTGCTTGATTCCTTTTATTCCAGCTCTAATACCTCCTAACATTCATTCTTTAGCTTGTTTCTTGATTCCTTGCTTGATTCCTTTTTATTCTAGCTCTAATACATTCATTCTTTACTTCATTCTTCATTCCTTGCTGTATTCCTTTTATTCTAGTTCTAATACCTTCTAACATTCATTCGTTAGATTGTTTCTTGATTCCTTGCTTGATTCCTTTTATTCAAGCTCTAATACATTCATTCTTTAGCTTGTTTCTTGATTCCTTCCTTGATTCCTTTTATTCTAGATCTAATACATTCATTCTTTAGCTTGTTTCTTGATTCCTTGCTTGATTCCTTTTATTCCAGCTCTAATACCTCCTAACATTCATTCTTTAGCTTGTTTCTTGATTCCTTGCTTGATTTCTTTTGATTCTAGCTCTAATACCTTTCTAACATTCATTCTTTAGCTTCTTTCTTGATTCCTTGCTTGATTCCTTTTATTCTAGCTCTAATACATTCATTCTTTAGCTTGGTTTCCTGATTCCTTGCTTGATTCCTTTTATTCTAGCTCAAATACCTTCTAACATTCATTCTTTAGCTTGTTTCTTGATTCCTTGCTTGATTCCTTTTATTCCAGCTCTAATACCTTCTAACATTCATTCTTTATCTTGTTTCTTGATTCCTTGCTTGATTCCTTTTATTCTAGCTCTAATAACATTCTAACATTCATTCTTTAGCTTGTTCTTAATTTCTTGCTTGATTCCTTTTATTCTAGCTCTAATACCTTCTAACATTCAGTCTTTAGCTTCTTTCTTGATTCCTTGCTTGATTCCTTTTATTCTAGCTCTAATACATTCATTCTTTAGCTTGTTTCCTGATTCCTTGCTTGATTCCTTTTATTCCAGCTCTAATACCTTCTAACATTCATTCTTTAGCTTGTTTCTTGATTCCTTGCTTGATTCCTTTTATTCCAGCTCTAATACCTTCTAACATTCATTCTTTATCTTGTTTCTTGATTCCTTGCTTGATTCCTTTTATTCTAGCTCTTATAAACATCTAACATTCATTCTTTTGCTTGTTTCTTAATTTCTTGCGTGATTCCTTTTATTCTAGCTCTAATACCTTCTAACATTCATTCTTTACCTTGTTTCTTGATTCCTTGCTTGATTCCTTTTATTCTAGCTCTAATACCTTCTAACGTTCATTCTTTAGCTTCTTTCTTGCTTCCTTGCTTCATTCCTTTTATTCTAGCTCTAATACCTTCTAACATTCATTCATTTAGCTTGTTTCTTGATTCCTTGCTGTATTCCTTTTATTCTAGCTCTAATACCTTCTAACATTCATTCTTTAGCTTGTTTCTTGATTCCTTACTGTATTACTTTTATTCTTGCTCTAATACCTCCTAACATTCATTCTTTAGCTTGTTTCTTGATTCCTTGCTTGATTTCCATTATTCTAGCTCTAATACCTTCTAACATTCATTCCTTAGCTTCTTTCTTGATTCCCTTGCTGTATTTCTTTTATTCTAGCTCTAATACCTTCTAACATTCATTCTTTAGCTTATTTCTTGATTCCTTGCTTGATTCCGTTTTTATTCTAGCTCTTAATACATTCATTCTTTAGCTTCTTTCCTGATTCCTTGCTTGATTCCTTTTATTCTAGCTCTAATACCTTCTAACATTCATTCTCTAGCTTGTTTCATCGTTTCTTGCTTGATTCCTTTTTATTCTAGCTCTAATACATTCATTCTTTAGCTTCTTTCCTGATTCATTGCTTGATTCCTTTTATTCTAAGCTCTAATACCTGTCTAACATTCATTTTTAGCTTGTTTCTTGATTGCTTGCTTGATTCCTTTTATTCCAGCTCTAATACCTTCTAACATTCATTCTTTAGCTTTTTTCTTGATTAATTGATTGATTCCTTTTATTCTAGCTCTAATACATTCATTTCTTTAGCTTGTTTCTTGGTTCCCTTGCTGTACTCCTTTTATTCTAGCTCTAATACCTTCTAACATTCATTCTTTAGCTTATTTCTTGATTCCTTGCTGAATTCCTTTCATACTAGCTCTAATACATTCTAACTTCATTCTTTAGCTTATTTCTTAATTCCTTATTCATTCCTTTGATTCTAGCTCTAATACCTTCTAACATTCATTTCTTTAGCTTGTTTCTTGATTCCTTGCTGTATTCCTTTTATTCTAGCTCTAATACCTTCTAACATTCATTCTTTAGCTTGTTTCTTGATTCCTTGCTGTATTCCTTTTATTCTAGCTCTAATACCTCCTAACATTCATTCTTTAGCTTGTATCTTGATTCCTTGCTTGATTTCTTTTATTCTAGCTCTAATACCTTCTAACATTCATTCTTTAGCTTCTTTCTTGATTACTTGCTTGATTCCTTTTATTCTAGCTCTAATACATTCATTCTTTAGCTTGTTTCCTGAATCCTTGCTTGATTCCTTTTATTCTAGCTCAAATACCTTCTAACATTCATTCTTTAGCTTGTTTCTTGATTCCTTGCTTGATTCCTTTTATTCCAGCTCTAATACCTTCTAGCATTCATTATTTATCTTGTTTCTTGATTCCTTGCTTGATTCCTTTTATTCTAGCTCTAATAACATCTAACATTCATTCTTTAGCTTGTTTCTTAATTTCTTGCTTGCTTCCGTTTATTCTAGCTCTAATACCTTCTAACATTCATTCTTTACCTTGTTTCTTGATTCCTTGCTTGATTGCTTTTATTCTAGCTCTAATACATTCATTCTTTAGCTTGTTTTCTTGATTCCTTGCTGTATTCCTTTTATTCTAGCTCTAATACCTTCTAACGTTCATTCTTTAGCTTCTTTCTTGCTTCCTTGCTTGATTCCTTTTATTCTAGCTCTAATACCTTCTAACATTCATTCCTTAGCTTCTTTCTTGATTCCTTGCTGTATTCCCTTTCTTCTAGCTCTAATACCTTCTAACATTCATTCTTTAGCTTATTTCTTGATTCCTTGCTTCATTCCTTTTATTCTAGCTCTAATACATTCATTCTTTAGCTTCTTTCCTGATTCCTTGCTTGATTCCTTTTATTCCAGCTCTAATACCTTCTAACATTCATTCTTTATCTTGTTTCTTGATTCCTTGCTTGATTCCTTTTATTCTAGCTCTTATAACATCTAACATTCATTCTTTTGCTTGTTTCTTAATTTCTTGCGTGATTCCTTTTATTCTAGCTCTAATACCTTCTAACATTCATTCTTTACTTTGTTTCTTGATTCCTTGCTTGATTCCTTTTATTCTAGCTCTAATACATTCATTCTTTAGCTTTTTTCTTGATTCCTTCCTGTATTCCTTTTATTCTAGCTCTAATACCTTCTAACGTTCATTCTTTAGCGTCTTTCTTGCTTCCTTGCTTCATTCCTTTTATTCTAGCTCTAATACCTTCTAACATTCATTCATTAGCTTGTTTCTTGATTCCTTGCTGTATTCCTTTTATTCTAGCTCTAATACCTTCTAACATTCATTCGTTAGCTTGTTTCTTGATTCCTTGCTTGATTCCTTTTATTCAAGCTCTAATACATTCATTCTTTAGCTTGTTTCTTGATTCCTTCCTTGATTCCTTTTATTCTAGATCTAATACATTCATTCTTTAGCTTGTTTCTTGATTCCTTGCTTGATTCCTTTTATTCCAGCTCTAATACCTCCTAACATTCATTCTTTAGCTTGTTTCTTGATTCCTTGCTTGATTTCTTTTATTCTAGCTCTAATACCTTCTAACATTCATTCTTTAGCTTCTTTCGTGATTCCTTGCTTCATTCCTTTTATTCTAGCTCTAATACATTCATTCTTTAGCTTGTTTCCTGATTCCTTGCTTGATTCCTTTTATTCTAGCTCAAATACCTTCTAACATTCATTCTTTATCTTGTTTCTTGATTCCTTGCTTGATTCCTTTTATTCCAGCTCTAATACCTTCTAACATTCATTCTTTATCTTGTTTCTTGATTCCTTGCTTGATTCCTTTTATTCTAGCTCTAATAACATCTAACATTCATTCTTTAGCTTGTTTCTTAATTTCTTGCTTGATTCCTTTTATTCTAGCTCTAATACCTTCTAACATTCATTCTTTAGCTTCTTTCTTGATTCCTTGCTTGATTCTTTTTATTCTAGCTCTAATACATTCATTCTTTAGCTTGTTCCTGATTCCTTGCTTGATTCCCTTTTATTCTATCTCAAATACCTTCTAACATTCATTCTTTAGCTTGTTTCTTGATTCCTTGCTTAATTCCTTTTATTCCAGCTCTGAATACCTTCTAACATTCATTCTTTATCTTGTTTCTTGATTCCTTGCTTGATTCCTTTTATTCTAGCTCTTATAACATCTAACATTCATTCTTTTGCTTGTTTCTTAATTTCTTGCGTGATTCCTTTTATTCTAGCTCTAAAACCTTCTAACATTCATTCTTTACCTTGTTTCTTGATTCCTTGCTTGATTCCTTTTATTCTAGCTCTAATACATTCATTCTTTAGCTTTTTTCTTGATTCCCTTCCTGTATTCCTTTTATTCTAGCTCTAATACCTTCTAACGTTCATTCTTTAGCTTCTTTCTTGCTTCCTTGCTTCATTCCTTTTATTCTAGCTCTAATACCTTCTAACATTCATTCATTAGTAGCTTGTTTCTTGATTCCTTGCTGTATTCCTTTTATTCTATCTCTAATACCTTCTAACATTCATTCTTTAGCTTGTTTCTTGATTCCTTACTGTATTACTTTTATTCTTGCTCTAATACCTCCTAACATTCATTCTTTAGCTTGTTTCTTGATTCCCTGCTTGATTTCCTTTATTCTAGCTCTAATACCTTCTAACATTCATTCCTTAGCTTCTTTCTTGATTCCTTGCTGTATTTCTTTTATTCTAGCTCTAATACCTTCTAACATTCATTCTTTAGCTTATTTCTTGATTCCTTGCTTGATTCCTTTTATTCTAGCTCTAATACATTCATTCTTTAGCTTCTTTCCTGATTCCTTGCTTGATTCCTTTTATTCTAGCTCTAATACCTTCTAACATTCATTCTCTAGCTTGTTTCACCGTTTCTTGCTTGATTCCTTTTATTCTAGCTCTAATACATTCATTCTTTAGCTTCTTTCCTGATTCATTGCTTGATTCCTTTTATTCTAGCTCTAATACCTTCTAACATTCATTTTTTAGCTTGTTTCTTGATTGCTTGCTTGATTCCTTTTATTCCAGCTCTAATACCTTCTAACATTCATTCTTTAGCTTTTTTCTTTATTAATTGATTGATTCCTTTTATTCTAGCTCTAATACATTCATTCTTTAGCTTGTTTCTTGGTTCCTTGCTGTACTCCTTTTATTCTAGCTCTAATACCTTCTAACATTCATTCTTTAGCTTATTTCTTGATTCCTTGCTGAATTCCTTTCATACTAGCTCTAATACATTCTAAATTCATTCTTTAGCTTATTTCTTAATTCCTTATTCATTCCTTTGATTCTAGCTCTAATACCTTCTAATATTCATTCTTTAGCTTGTTCTTGATTCCTTGCTGTATTCCTTTTATTCTAGCTCTAATACCTTCTAACATTCATTCTTTAGCTTGTTTCTTGATTCCTTGCTGTATTCCTTTTATTCTAGCTCTAATACCTCCTAACATTCATTCTTTAGCTTGTATCTTGATTCCTTGCTTGATTTCTTTTATTCTAGCTCTAATACCTTCTAACATTCATTCTTTAGCTTCTTTCTTGATTACTTGCTTGATTCCTTTTATTCTAGCTCTAATACATTCATTCTTTAGCTTGTTTCCTGAATCCTTGCTTGATTCCTTTTATTCTAGCTCAAATACCTTCTAACATTCATTCTTTAGCTTGTTTCTTCATTCCTTGCTTGATTCCTTTTATTCCAGCTCTAATACCTTCTAGCATTCATTATTTATCTTGTTTCTTGATTCCTTGCTTGATTCCTTTTATTCTAGCTCTAATAACATCTAACATTCATTCTTTAGCTTGTTTCTTAATTTCTTGCTTGCTTCCGTTTATTCTAGCTCTAATACCTTCTAACATTCATTCTTTACCTTGTTTCTTGATTCCTTGCTTGATTGCTTTTATTCTAGCTCTAATACATTCATTCTTTAGCTTGTTTCTTGATTCCTTGCTGTATTCCTTTTATTCTAGCTCTAATACCTTTCTAACGTTCATTCTTTAGCTTCTTTCTTGCTTCCTTGCTTGATTCCTTTTATTCTAGCTCTAATACCTTCTAACATTCATTCCTTAGCTTCTTTCTTGATTCCTTGCTGTATTCCCTTTATTCTAGCTCTAATACCTTCTAACATTCATTCTTTAGCTTATTTCTTGATTCCTTGCTGAATTCCTTTCATACTAGCTCTAATACATTCTAAATTCATTCTTTAGCTTATTTCTTAATTCCTTATTCATTCCTTTGATTCTAGCTCTAATACCTTCTAATATTCATTCTTTAGCTTGTTTCTTGATTCCTTGCTGTATTCCTTTTATTCTAGCTCTAATACCTTCTAACATTCATTCTTTAGCTTGTTTCTTGATTCCTTGCTGTATTCCTTTTATTCTAGCTCTAATACCTCCTAACATTCATTCTTTAGCTTGTATCTTGATTCCTTGCTTGATTTCTTTTATTCTAGCTCTAATACCTTCTAACATTCATTCTTTAGCTTCTTTCTTGATTACTTGCTTGATTCCTTTTATTCTAGCTCTAATACATTCATTCTTTAGCTTGTTTCCTGAATCCTTGCTTGATTCCTTTTATTCTAGCTCAAATACCTTCTAACATTCATTCTTTAGCTTGTTTCTTCATTCCTTGCTTGATTCCTTTTATTCCAGCTCTAATACCTTCTAGCATTCATTATTTATCTTGTTTCTTGATTCCTTGCTTGATTCCTTTTATTCTAGCTCTAATAACATCTAACATTCATTCTTTAGCTTGTTTCTTAATTTCTTGCTTGCTTCCGTTTATTCTAGCTCTAATACCTTCTAACATTCATTCTTTACCTTGTTTCTTGATTCCTTGCTTGATTGCTTTTATTCTAGCTCTAATACATTCATTCTTTAGCTTGTTTCTTGATTCCTTGCTGTATTCCTTTTATTCTAGCTCTAATACCTTCTAACGTTCATTCTTTAGCTTCTTTCTTGCTTCCTTGCTTGATTCCTTTTATTCTAGCTCTAATACCTTCTAACATTCATTCCTTAGCTTCTTTCTTGATTCCTTGCTGTATTCCCTTTATTCTAGCTCTAATACCTTCTAACATTCATTCTTTAGCTTATTTCTTGATTCCTTGCTTCATTCCTTTTATTCTAGCTCTAATACATTCATTCTTTAGCTTCTTTCCTGATTCCTTGCTTGATTCCTTTTATTCTAGCTCTAATACCTTCTAACATTCATTTTTAGCTTGTTTCTTGATTCCTTGCTTGATTCCTTTTATTCCAGCTCTAATACCTTCTAACATTCATTCTTTATCTTGTTTCTTGATTCCTTGCTTGATTCCTTTTATTCTAGCTCTTATAACATCTAACATTCATTCTTTTGCTTGTTTCTTAATTTCTTGCGTGATTCCTTTTATTCTAGCTCTAATACCTTCTAACATTCATTCTTTAGCTTCTTTCTTGATTCCTTGCTTGATTCCTTTTATTCTAGCTCTAATACATTCATTCTTTAGCTTGTTTCCTGATTCCTTGCTTGATTCCTTTTATTCTAGCTCAAATACCTTCTAACATTCATTCTTTAGCTTGTTTCTTGATTCCTTGCTTGATTCCTTTTATTCCAGCTCTAATACCTTCTAACATTCATTCTTTATCTTGTTTCTTGATTCCTTGCTTGATTCCTTTTATTCTAGCTCTAATAACATCTAACATTCATTCTTTAGCTTGTTTCTTAATTTCTTGCTTAATTCTTTTTATTCTAGCTCTAATACCTTCTAACATTCAGTCTTTAGCTTCTTTCTTGATTCCTTGCTTGATTCCTTTTATTCTAGCTCTAATACATTCATTCTTTAGCTTGTTTCCTGATTCCTTGCTTGATTCCTTTTATTCTATCTCAAATACCTTCTAACATTCATTCTTTAGCTTGTTTCTTGATTCCTTGCTTGATTCCTTTTATTCCACCTCTAATACCTTCTAACATTCATTCTTTATCTTGTTTCTTGATTCCTTGCTTGATTCCTTTTATTCTAGCTCTTATAACATCTAACATTCATTCTTTTGCTTGTTTCTTAATTTCTTGCGTGATTCCTTTTATTCTAGCTCTAATACCTTCTAACATTCATTCTTTACCTTGTTTCTTGATTCCTTGCTTGATTCCTTTTATTCTAGCTCTAATACATTCATTCTTTAGCTTTTTTCTTGATTCCTTCCTGTATTCCTTTTATTCTAGCTCTAATACCTTCTAACGTTCATTCTTTAGCTTCTTTCTTGCTTCCTTGCTTCATTCCTTTTATTCTAGCTCTAATACCTTCTAACATTCATTCATTAGCTTGTTTCTTGATTCCTTGCTGTATTCCTTTTATTCTAGCTCTAATACCTTCTAACATTCATTCTTTAGCTTGTTTCTTGATTCCTTACTGTATTACTTTTATTCTTGCTCTAATACCTCCTAACATTCATTCTTTAGCTTGTTTCTTGATTCCTTGCTTGATTTCCTTTGTTCTAGCTCTAATACCTTCTAACATTCATTCCTTAGCTTCTTTCTTGATTCCTTGCTGTATTTCTTTTATTCTAGCTCTAATACCTTCTAACATTCATTCTTTAGCTTATTTCTTGATTCCTTGCTTGATTCCTTTTATTCTAGCTCTAATACATTCATTCTTTAGCTTCTTTCCTGGTTTCCTTGCTTGATTCCTTTTATTCTAGCTCTAATACCTTCTAACATTCATTCTCTAGCTTGTTTCATCGTTTCTTGCTTGATTCCTTTTATTCTAGCTCTAATACATTCATTCTTTAGCTTCTTTCCTGATTCATTGCTTCATTCCTTTTATTCTAGCTCTAATACCTTCTAACATTCATTCATTAGCTTGTTTCTTGATTCCTTGCTGTATTCCTTTTATTCTAGCTCTAATATCTTCTAACATTCATTCTTTAGCTTGTTTCTTGATTCCTTACTGTATTACTTTTATTCTTGCTCTAATACCTCCTAACATTCATTCTTTAGCTTGTTTCTTGATTCCTTGCTTGATTTCCTTTATTCTAGCTCTAATACCTTCTAACATTCATTCCTTAGCTTCTTTCTTGATTCCTTGCTGTATTTCTTTTATTCTAGCTCTAATACCTTCTAACATTCATTCTTTAGCTTATTTCTTGATTCCTTGCTTGATTCCTTTTATTCTAGCTCTAATACATTCATTCTTTAGCTTCTTTCCTGATTCCTTGCTTGATTCCTTTTATTCTAGCTCTAATACCTTCTAACATTCATTCTCTAGCTTGTTTCACCGTTTTCTTGCTTGATTCCTTTTATTCTAGCTCTAATACATTCATTCTTTAGCTTCTTTCCTGATTCATTGCTTGATTCCTTTTATTCTAGCTCTAATACCTTCTAACATTCATTTTTTAGCTTGTTTCTTGATTGCTTGCTTGATTCCTTTTATTCCAGCTCTAATACCTTCTAACATTCATTCTTTAGCTTTTTTCTTGATTAATTGATTGATTCCTTTTATTCTAGCTCTAATACATTCATTCTTTAGCTTGTTTCTTGGTTCCTTGCTGTACTCCTTTTATTCTAGCTCTAATACCTTCTAACATTCATTCTTTAGCTTATTTCTTGATTCCTTGCTGAATTCCTTTCATACTAGCTCTAATACATTCTAAATTCATTCTTTAGCTTATTTCTTAATTCCTTATTCATTCCTTTGATTCTAGCTCTAATACCTTCTAACATTCATTCTTTAGCTTGTTTCTTGATTCCTTGCTGTATTCCTTTTATTCTAGCTCTAATACCTTCTAACATTCATTCTTTAGCTTGTTTCTTGATTCCTTGCTGTATTACTTTTATTCTAGCTCTAATACCTCCTAACATTCATTCTTTAGCTTGTATCTTGATTCCTTGCTTGATTTCTTTTATTCTAGCTCTAATACCTTCTAACATTCATTCTTTAGCTTCTTTCTTGATTACTTGCTTGATTCCTTTTATTCTAGCTCTAATACATTCATTCCTTAGCTTGTTTCCTGAATCCTTGCTTGATTCCTTTTATTCTAGCTCAAATACCTTCTAACATTCATTCTTTAGCTTGTTTCTTCATTCCTTGCTTGATTCCTTTTATTCCAGCTCTAATACCTTCTAGCATTCATTATTTATCTTGTTTCTTGATTCCTTGCTTGATTCCTTTTATTCTAGCTCTAATAACATCTAACATTCATTCTTTAGCTTGTTTCTTAATTTCTTGCTTGCTTCCGTTTATTCTAGCTCTAATACCTTCTAACATTCATTCTTTACCTTGTTTCTTGATTCCTTGCTTGATTGCTTTTATTCTAGCTCTAATACATTCATTCTTTAGCTTGTTTCTTGATTCCTTGCTGTATTCCTTTTATTCTAGCTCTAATACCTTCTAACGTTCATTCTTTAGCTTCTTTCTTGCTTCCTTGCTTGATTCCTTTTATTCTAGCTCTAATACCTTCTAACATTCATTCCTTAGCTTCTTTCTTGATTCCTTGCTGTATTCCCTTTATTCTAGCTCTAATACCTTCTAACATTCATTCTTTAGCTTATTTCTTGATTCCTTGCTTCATTCCTTTTATTCTAGCTCTAATACATTCATTCTTTAGCTTCTTTCCTGATTCCTTGCTTGATTCCTTTTATTCTAGCTCTAATACCTTCTAACATTCATTTTTAGCTTGTTTCTTGATTCCTTGCTTGATTCCTTTTATTCCAGCTCTAATACCTTCTAACATTCATTCTTTATCTTGTTTCTTGATTCCTTGCTTGATTCCTTTTATTCTAGCTCTTATAACATCTAACATTCATTCTTTTGCTTGTTTCTTAATTTCTTGCGTGATTCCTTTTATTCTAGCTCTAATACCTTCTAACATTCATTCTTTACCTTGTTTCTTGATTCCTTGCTTGATTCCTTTTTATTCTAGCTCTAATACATTCATTCTTTAGCTTTTTTCTTGATTCCTTCCTGTATTCCTTTTATTCTAGCTCTAATACCTTCTAACGTTCATTCTTTAGCTTCTTTCTTGCTTCCTTGCTTCATTCCTTTTATTCTAGCTCTAATACCTTCTAACATTCATTCATTAGCTTGTTTCTTGATTCCTTGCTGTATTCCTTTTATTCTAGCTCTAATACCTTCTAACATTCATTCGTTAGCTTGTTTCTTGATTCCTTGCTTGATTCCTTTTATTCAAGCTCTAATACATTCATTCTTTAGCTTGTTTCTTGATTCCTTCCTTGATTCCTTTTATTCTAGATCTAATACATTCATTCTTTAGCTTGTTTCTTGATTCCTTGCTTGATTCCTTTTATTCCAGCTCTAATACCTCCTAACATTCATTCTTTAGCTTGTTTCTTGATTCCTTGCTTGATTCCTTTTATTCTAGCTCTAATACATTCATTCTTTACTTCATTCTTCATTCCTTGCTGTATTCCTTTTATTCTAGATCTAATACCTTCTAACATACATTCGTTAGCTTGTTTCTTGATTCCTTGCTTGATTCCTTTTATTCAAGCTCTAATACATTCATTCTTTAGCTTGTTTCTTGATTCCTTCCTTGATTCCTTTTATTCTAGATCTAATACATTCATTCTTTAGCTTGTTTCTTGATTCCTTGCTTGATTCCTTTTATTCCAGCTCTAATACCTCCTAACATTCATTCTTTAGCTTGTTTCTTGATTCCTTGCTTGATTTCTTTTATTCTATCTCTAATACCTTCTAACATTCATTCTTTAGCTTCTTTCTTGATTCCTTGCTTGATTCCTTTTATTCTAGCTCTAATACATTCATTCTTTAGCTTGTTTCTTGATTCCTTGCTTGATTCCTTTTATTCTAGCTCAAATGCCTTCTAACATTCATTCTTTAGCTTGTTTCTTGATTCCTTGCTTGATTCCTTTTATTCCAGCTCTAATACCTTCTAACATTCATTCTTTATCTTGTTTCTTGATTCCTTGCTTGATTCCTTTTATTCTAGCTCTAATAACATCTAACATTCATTCTTTAGCTTGTTTCTTAATTTCTTGCTTGATTCCTTTTATTCTAGCTCTAATACCTTCTAACATTCAGTCTTTAGCTTCTTTCTTGATTCCTTGCTTGATTCCTTTTATTCTAGCTCTAATACATTCATTCTTTAGCTTGTTTCCTGATTCCTTGCTTGATTCCTTTTATTCTATCTCAAATACCTTCTAACATTCATTCTTTAGCTTGTTTCTTGATTCCTTGCTTGATTCCTTTTATTCCACCTCTAATACCTTCTAACATTCATTCTTTATCTTGTTTCTTGATTCCTTGCTTGATTCCTTTTATTCTAGCTCTTATAACATCTAACATTCATTCTTTTGCTTGTTTCTTAATTTCTTGCGTGATTCCTTTTTATTCTAGCTCTAATACCTTCTAACATTCATTCTTTACCTTGTTTCTTGATTCCTTGCTTGATTCCTTTTATTCTAGCTCTAATACATTCATTCTTTAGCTTTTTTCTTGATTCCTTCCTGTATTCCTTTTATTCTAGCTCTAATACCTTCTAACGTTCATTCTTTAGCTTCTTTCTTGCTTCATTGCTTCATTCCTTTTATTCTAGCTCTAATACCTTCTAACATTCATTCATTAGCTTGTTTCTTGATTCCTTGCTGTATTCCTTTTATTCTAGCTCTAATACCTTCTAACATTCATTCTTTAGCTTGTTTCTTGATTTCTTACTGTATTACTTTTATTCTTGCTCTAATACCTCCTAACATTCATTCTTTAGCTTGTTTCTAGATTCCTTGCTTGATTTCCTTTATTCTAGCTCTAATACCTTCTAATATTCATTCCTTAGCTTCTTTCTTGATTCCTTGCTGTATTTCTTTTATTCTAGCTCTAATACCTTCTAACATTCATTCTTTAGCTTATTTCTTGATTCCTTGCTTGATTCCTTTTATTCTAGCTCTAATACATTCATTCTTTAGCTTCTTTCCTGATTCCTTGCTTGATTCCTTTTATTCTAGCTCTAATACCTTCTAACATTCATTCTCTAGCTTGTTTCATCGTTTCTTGCTTGATTCCTTTTATTCTAGCTCTAATACATTCATTCTTTAGCTTCTTTCCTGATTCATTGCTTGATTCCTTTTATTCTAGCTCTAATACCTTCTAACATTCATTTTTTAGCTTGTTTCTTGATTGCTTGCTTGATTCCTTTTATTCCAGCTCTAATACCTTCTAACATTCATTCTTTAGCTTTTTTCTTGATTAATTGATTGATTCCTTTTATTCTAGCTCTAATACATTCATTCTTTAGCTTGTTTCTTGGTTCCTTGCTGTACTCCTTTTATTCTACCTCTAATACCTTCTAACATTCATTCTTTAGCTTATTTCTTGATTCCTTGCTGAATTCCTTTCATACTAGCTCTAATACATTCTAACTTCATTCTTTAGCTTATTTCTTAATTCCTTATTCATTCCTTTGATTCTAGCTCTAATACCTTCTAACATTCATTCTTTAGCTTGTTTCTTGATTCCTTGCTGTATTCCTTTTATTATAGCTCTAATACCTTCTAACATTCATTCTTTAGCTTGTTTCTTGATTCCTTGCTGTATTCCTTTTATTCTAGCTCTAATACCTCCTAACATTCATTCTTTAGCTTGTATCTTGATTCCTTGCTTGATTTCTTTTATTCTAGCTCTAATACCTTCTAACATTCATTCTTTAGCTTCTTTCTTGATTACTTGCTTGATTCCTTTTATTCTAGCTCTAATACATTCATTCTTTAGCTTGTTTCCTGAATCCTTGCTTGATTCCTTTTATTCTAGCTCAAATACCTTCTAACATTCATTCTTTAGCTTGTTTCTTGATTCCTTGCTTGATTCCTTTTATTCCAGCTCTAATACCTTCTAGCATTCATTATTTATCTTGTTTCTTGATTCCTTGCTTGATTCCTTTTTATTCTAGCTCTAATAACATGCTAACATTCATTCTTTAGCTTGTTTCTTAATTTCTTGCTTGCTTCTGTTTCTTCTAGCTCTAATACCTTCTAACATTCATTCTTTACCTTGTTTCTTGATTCCTTGCTTGATTGCTTTTATTCTAGCTCTAATACATTCATTCTTTAGCTTGTTTCTTGATTCCTTGCTGTATTCCTTTTATTCTAGCTCTAATACCTTCTAACGTTCATTCTTTAGCTTCTTTCTTGCTTCCTTGCTTGATTCCTTTTATTCTAGCTCTAATACCTTCTAACATTCATTCCTTAGCTTCTTTCTTGATTCCTTGCTGTATTCCCTTTATTCTAGCTCTAATACCTTCTGACATTCATTCTTTAGCTTATTTCTTGATTCCTTGCTTCATTCCTTTTATTCTAGCTCTAATACATTCATTCTTTAGCTTCTTTCCTGATTCCTTGCTTGATTCCTTTTATTCTAGCTCTAATACCTTCTAACATTCATTTTTAGCTTGTTTCTTGATTCCTTGCTTGATTCCTTTTATTCCAGCTCTAATACCTTCTAACATTCATTCTTTATCTTGTTTCTTGATTCCTTGCTTGATTCCTTTTATTCTAGCTCTTATAACATCTAACATTCATTCTTTTGCTTGTTTCTTAATTTCTTGCGTGATTCCTTTTATTCTAGCTCTAATACCTTCTAACATTCATTCTTTACCTTGTTTCTTGATTCCTTGCTTGATTCCTTTTATTCTAGCTCTAATACATTCATTCTTTAGCTTTTTTCTTGATTCCTTCCTGTATTCCTTTTATTCTAGCTCTAATACCTTCTAACGTTCATTCTTTAGCTTCTTTCTTGCTTCCTTGCTTCATTCCTTTTATTCTAGCTCTAATACCTTCTAACATTCATTCATTAGCTTGTTTCTTGATTCCTTGCTGTATTCCTTTTATTCTAGCTCTAATACCTTCTAACATTCATTCGTTAGCTTGTTTCTTGATTCCTTGCTTGATTCCTTTTATTCAAGCTCTAATACATTCATTCTTTAGCTTGTTTCTTGATTCCTTCCTTGATTCCTTTTATTCTAGATCTAATACATTCATTCTTTAGCTTGTTTCTTGATTCCTTGCTTGATTCCTTTTATTCCAGCTCTAATACCTCCTAACATTCATTCTTTAGCTTGTTTCTTGATTCCTTGCTTGATTTCTTTTATTCTAGCTCTAATACCTTCTAACATTCATTCTTTAGCTTCTTTCTTGATTCCTTGCTTCATTCCTTTTATTCTAGCTCTAATACATTCATTCTTTAGCTTGTTTCCTGATTCCTTGCTTGATTCCTTTTATTCTAGCTCAAATACCTTCTAACATTCATTCTTTAGCTTGTTTCTTGATTCCTTGCTTGATTCCTTTTATTCCAGCTCTAATACCTTCTAACATTCATTCTTTATCTTGTTTCTTGATTCCTTGCTTGATTCCTTTTATTCTAGCTCTAATAACATCTAACATTCATTCTTTAGCTTGTTTCTTAATTTCTTGCTTGATTCCTTTTATTCTAGCTCTAATACCTTCTAACATTCATTCTTTAGCTTCTTTCTTGATTCCTTGCTTGATTCCTTTTATTCTAGCTCTAATACATTCATTCTTTAGCTTGTTTCCTGATTCCTTGCTTGATTCCTTTTATTCTATCTCAAATACCTTCTAACATTCATTCTTTAGCTTGTTTCTTGATTCCTTGCTTGATTCCTTTTATTCCAGCTCTAATACCTTCTAACATTCATTCTTTATCTTGTTTCTTGATTCCTTGCTTGATTCCTTTTATTCTAGCTCTTATAACATCTAACATTCATTCTTTTGCTTGTTTCTTAATTTCTTGCGTGATTCCTTTTATTCTAGCTCTAATACCTTCTAACATTCATTCTTTACCTTGTTTCTTGATTCCTTGCTTGATTCCTTTTATTCTAGCTCTAATACATTCATTCTTTAGCTTTTTTCTTCATTCCTTCCTGTATTCCTTTTATTCTAGCTCTAATACCTTCTAACGTTCATTCTTTAGCTTCTTTCTTGCTTCCTTGCTTCATTCCTTTTATTCTAGCTCTAATACCTTCTAACATTCATTCATTAGCTTGTTTCTTGATTCCTTGCTGTATTCCTTTTATTCTAGCTCTAATACCTTCTAACATTCATTCTTTAGCTTGTTTCTTGATTCCTTACTGTATTACTTTTATTCTTGCTCTAATACCTCCTAACATTCATTCTTTAGCTTGTTTCTTGATTCCTTGCTTGATTTCCTTTATTCTAGCTCTAATACCTTCTAACATTCATTCCTTAGCTTCTTTCTTGATTCCTTGCTGTATTTCTTTTATTCTAGCTCTAATACCTTCTAACATTCATTCTTTAGCTTATTTCTTGATTCCTTGCTTGATTCCTTTTATTCTAGCTCTAATACATTCATTCTTTAGCTTCTTTCCTGATTCCTTGCTTGATTCCTTTTATTCTAGCTCTAATACCTTCTAACATTCATTCTCTAGCTTGTTTCATCGTTTCTTGCTTGATTCCTTTTATTCTAGCTCTAATACATTCATTCTTTAGCTTCTTTCCTGATTCATTGCTTGATTCCTTTTATTCTAGCTCTAATACCTTCCAACATTCATTTTTTAGCTTGTTTCTTGATTGCTTGCTTGATTCCTTTTATTCCAGCTCTAATACCTTCTAACATTCATTCTTTAGCTTTTTTCTTTATTAATTGATTGATTCCTTTTATTCCTAG
>JBAJHW010000240.1:0-25000 GCA_037013535.1 Intellagama lesueurii
ACATCACTTGCAAAAAAACATCCACAGCTGCAACCTGTTTTTGCCTGGCCTAGCGTCTAGACCCTTCTGTGTTGTTGTTTTGTTCCCTGGACTGGGCACAGAGTAGTATTTGAATGGCAGTGTAGCTAGTGTAACAAGAAGAATGGTTTGAGTCCAGCAGCCTCTTTGCTGTGCAACCTCGCTCATTATGAGTAACTATTTGCAAGGTAAGGTGGTACACCCTAGCAAAGATGACCAGGAAGTATTTTCTGTATATTCAAACTGGCACTCACACTAGACCAATGTAGTGAAACACGTGTCACTCTAATATCTGTTTTCCCAATAAGGAAAACAAGTATCTTCAAACTAGAGACTGTCCACTCATGATTTCGCCGCTGACGCAAGCTCGTCCGACCTTCCTATCGCGCTGTTGTCCGCAATCGATTAACCAGTCCTGGCAGGAGGCGGGATGACAAGCCTCTCTGCCAGGTCGCAGAGTGGCTAATCCATTGAGAAGAATAGCGCAAAAGGAAGCCTCCGCGAAGCCGGCAGCAGCAATGAAATTGTGAGTGGACAGTCCGGCCCCAATTGGCCGGACTCTCATTATTTCCACCTGTGCGGGGATATTCGTATATGAATACGAATACCCCCATCTCTACTTCAAACCCTAGTGTGTTCTTATTCCCATAAAGGCCCCTGCCTGCAACAGAGGCGAACATTTGGTTTGAACAAACTAATGGGGCCCATGTTTCACTCCTATTTTTAAAAGGCATTTTTACACTCTTTTTCAAAAAGCTTCTTCGTGCTCCATTTCCTACATGATCAAAACCAGAAGGATTAAATAGGGGGAAATGTGGGAAAAATTAAAGAAAAACAGAACTCCATGGAAAACAATATAAAACAAGAAACATGCTTTTGTTTGTTTGTGCAAGAATCTTCAGACAATAAACCTATTTTAAAGACTGTTCTGATGTTTTAAAAGCCACTGAGGCAATGCATCATCAACCTGAGCAATAGAATAATAACAAGAGCTAGATACAGAATCCTTTGATTTCACTGCATTTTACTGTCTGATCCTCCTATCCGCTGCTGAAGAGCTGCAGGCTCAGGATGTTGTTTAGAGATGGGGACAAATAAAAAAAAATGGCGATTCGTTTTGATCCATTATTCGTCAAGGTTAACAGATCAACGAATACGAATATATGAATATTATTCGACGAATTGATCCGTTGATTTGTCTGCACTTTAAATGGCTACAACACTGGCCCCCAACCACCTAGAGACACCAAATGTGCAGGGAAGCTTCCTCAGACACTTTTCTACAACTCACAAAAGTTTGGTGAACATTGGATCACGGAGCCCTGAGTTATATAGTCACAAAGAGGATCCCCCCAGGAAAGCTCCCCCAGGTACTTAGAGACTCAAGAATCACAATGGAGCTTCCTATGTCTTTCCCCAACATGCCTGCCAACTTTGGTGAAGATTGGATATCGGACATCCGAGTTCTTCACCCACAAATTGGGTCCCCCCCAGGAGAGTTTACCACACGGCACAGAAGCCCATTCTGCCTACTGGCCGCCGATCAACTGATCGGAAGCCGATAGGCAGCCACCCCACACACAAGCCAGCCACCCCAACAGCCTAACCCCATACCCCCTTCCTTTCCCTACCTTAGCCCCCACCCCACTCCCACCGACACCCCCTTACCTTAATAGCTGCTGCCGAGGTCTCCATCAGGCCTTCGCAGCCACGGCATGTAAAAAGGGAGACTGGCTGCCCTTTGCAAAGACGGCAGCTGCAGCTTTCCTACCCTAAATGAAGCTGCAGCCGCCATCTTTGCAAAGGGCAGCCAGTCTCCATTTTTACATGCATGGTTCCGAGGCCAGAAGACCTCGGCAACAGCGATTAAAGTAAGAGGATGTCGGTGGGGGTGGTGTGGGGTGGGGTGGGGCCTAAGGTAGGGAAAGGAAGGGGGTGGGGGGTAGGCTGTGGTATTGGGTGGCTGTGTGGGGTGGTGGCTGCCTTTCTGCCACTGATCAGTTGATCGACGGCCGGTAGGCAGAATGGTTGTTTTTTTTTTAATACGAAGGACGAATAAAAACGGGTAAATATTCATCCCTTCGTATTCATGGGGGTCTCTGAAACCCACAAATATGGATCAACGAATATTTAATGAATCGGCTATATTCGTCAGAAACAGCGATCCATTTTTATATTCGTCCCCATCTCTAATGTTGTTGTTTGAGACACAAGCCCAAACACATAGCCTCCTTTTAATGCTTTTTTGTATGCATAGGAAAGTGTTGCCATGAAGACTTTTTCTGACGGTTGGAATTTATCTGATAATGATAGTCCCCTCTAGCTAGGATCCTGTGGCTCTTCATGCACTGAGAAGCTGAAAAGGCAGATGCCATTACAGTAACACCTACCTATACTGTAAGTACATCAAACATTAGTCATGGATTTTGTTTGCAAAGAATAGGGCTGATACTGCCTTCCTGTCCAGGAGTATGAATCAAGCAGAGACACATACCGATGTTACCAAGACTGCCGAGTTTCAAAAACAGAGATTCCATCTGTGGCTGGGGCAAGACATGGATCTACCATGAAGGTTCCTTCTGGTCAGTGGGGAGCAGGCCTCACAATTGGCTCTGGTGAGAAGCCAGGACTTATATAAATATCTGATACAGACTGGGAGAGGAAGGGAACCCCTTTCTGTCTCAGATCTTGCCACCAGCAGTAGCCGTCAGACACAGCTAATAACAAAAAAAATTCAATTATGAAAAGCTGAGAACTCTGGACAGGGAGGAGCTGAAGAAGTACTACCTACCCAAAGTAACTGTGCAAATGAATAGCAGGAAACCACAAACAACTATGAGATGGAAAAGAAGCTACAGACCAAGAGGAGGGGACAGGTCTCCATTGGCTAGAAGGAATCTTTACCACACAAGTCCAACCTTCTGCTTTTGGTCACTGGAGGAGTGGACCCAACATGAAACAGGACAGCACAAGTGCCCCCCAGAAGAAGGAAATGATAAATTACTTGAGTACTCTATACCAGTGGTCCCCAACCTTGGGCCTCCAGATGTTCTTGGACTACAACTCCCAGAAGCCTTCACCACCACCTCTGCTGGCCAGGATTTCTGGGAGTTGAAGTCCAAGAACATCTGGAGGCCCAAGGTTGCGGACCACTGCTCTATACAGTATTTAGAAAACCCTGAGAGGAATAACCACAAGTCAGTATTCACTTGACCTCACGAAATTCTTCTTCTAATTTTCACAGAAAAACCAAAGTCTTGTTACTTACAAGTGGAATTTTTATTCCTCATGACTGCCCAGAGAAGTTTGATTTTATTATATATATTGTACTCCTAATCTTTCATGAATTCTGTCTGAATAATATTTAGGATTATTTTTAATTCTTAGGCTACAAACTGTGCTGAAATCTTAATGTAGGCTGGATAAAAAGGGGTAATTTTAATAGTTTAGAAACTTGTAAAATAGGAAGGTGAATAAACATGAACTCTTTATAAATTTGATAATTTAGGCATAGAACTTCAATAAGCATGATGGTGTAGGATCTTGTCTCTGTCCCCCCTGCCCCCAGCACTTACACTGGCCATTACTGGGCACTTACAGCTCTAGTTAGTTAAAACGTTGAGTTTTCAGAAGTTATGTCACATATCCACTTTCTTTTCCTAAAATAACATTTACAGAAAACAAAATTATTTGTACAAACTAATTACAATGCTACTCATCACCCATGCTATGATAAATAAACTTAATTGCTGAACATTTTCCTTGACCAAAGCACTTTCACCTACGATAGCAAAAAAAATCAGAATTTAAAAACAACATAGCAATAGAATGCTGTTCCGTCTATCAGATGAAAGCACAGTAACTAGAACATAGGAAGCAGACCAACTGAGACTACTGGTACATTTAGTTCAGTATGATGATGATGACCATAGGTCAGTCATCTTAGATATGCAAGACTAAAATACAGTAACAAAGCATATAGTATTTACAATCAATACAAAGCAGACTGAAATTCAGATTACAATTAAGAGTGAGTTCCTAATCTGATTACTCTAGTGATCTGTTTGCTTATTGTACAAGTCACTGCAGAGAATGCAACCATAGCTGTAATTTAACTTGAAGAATCAGAGAGAAGAAAAGAGGTGTAAAATTCGTAGGACCTGTATAATATATCTGGATAATGTTTTAAAGTTGGAGAAATGAGTAGACAATTTCCACTATATCAGATTGGCAGGGGCCAGTTAATGAGAAAGGAGTGGACTAGAGATCGGCACAAAATACTTCATAAATCATCTGCACAGCAGCACAGCTGCCACACATTCCCTGCCCCCACCCCCTTGCAAACACCTCCACTCATCAGTGGGAGTGTGTTGTTTCTTCCCTCCCCATTGTGTGATCTTCCAGTCCAGGCAGGAGCCCAGACTTCCCTTCTCTGCCTCCTCCAGCAGCTGGCCACTCAAAGGCAGAGCTGCAAGAATTCCTGCCCTGCTTCATTGTCTGAGTGGCCAGCTGCTGGAGGAGGTGGAGAAGGGAAGTCTGGGCTCCTGCTCAGAGTGGAAGATCATGTGATGGGGAGGGAAGGAGCAATGTTTGCCAGCTGGTGAGTGGAGGTGAAGGTGAGGCGGTGGGGGCAGGGAACGCACTGCTGAGTAGATGATTTAAGACAAAGGCGCACAAAGTACTTCATGTCATCTCTAGAGTGGACTCTGGGGAACTTGTGGCTATTCTCCTCTGTTTCTGTACTTCTATTGCAAAGTAGAAAAAGCAAAAGGGGATTCTACCAGAAATTCAAACCTTCACAACAATTTCAGAGGCTACAGATCTATATCTTGGTGCTGAAAAGCACACTGCCAGCAGGGAAAGCCAGATAATCTGGAAGAGATTCTAATCTAAGAGAAATAAGAATTTGGAGGCTTATAAAACTTGCCTCTGCTTTGAGATTAGTGTTTTTTGGTGAAACAAAAGGTTAAGTCTCATATTGGAAAACTTCACCAGTATTCCTATTTTTCCTGGATGAAAACTGGAATTATTCATACATTGTGCTTCCAAAATAAATTATTTCAGGAAGGGGCATATTTCAGAAAGTTGCAGGTGAAAGCAAAATAACCTAAGGAAACACTGGTGGTGGTTCTCATCACTGAAGCAATCTCCTGGCTAAGATTTGTCAGGTCAATTCTCAGAGCCTGTTTACATTTTTATTGTACTGTATAGCTTTTCCACCTAGGCCACAGCAGAATCTAGCATATTCTTAAACTAAACATTGTAAGTAATCACCTTGCAATAGCATTGCCCCTCCTCTCCCCCCTTTAAACATGGCTAGGAAAGCAGATCAGTTTAGTCAGATCAAAACCAAAACCAAAACCAAAACTAGTATTTTCATTGCTATTGGCAAAATTTGGCTGCAATTTCTGGAACAAGTACTGTACTCTGTACCTAGAAAACCTTGGAAAGGAAACGTGAGTTGATGATACATAATTATTACTACTATCATTTAAACTGCCTTTTTGTGTCCTATGCAAGTTGTATGAGTTTTATGGTAAGGTCTGTGGACCAGATTAATAAATTGCATTTAATTTTAGGACTGAGAGTCCCATGAGTCCATGAGTGATATGACAAGAAAAGAGTTGGAGTCTAGCAACTTCTGGTGGGGGAAGGGCACAACCTTCTCACCTCTGGTCTAGGGAGAAAGCAAAGGGTCTTGTAGACATGAACAGTCATTCAGATGTTTCTCATCTGGAAGCATTTGGAACCAAGTCTTATTCTGGGAGAATCTATGCACTACCCATATGTGCGGAGTCATTTTGAAGCTGTGCAGAACAAGACCACCCTTTAGCTCTGCAAGCTTCAATTTGATTGTTAGAAGAGTCTTCAGTGTGCACAACAAGAGGCATTTGTTGAAATCCTAGCATATCCTGACAGGTAGAAGGCTAGCAGAAGGGTGGGCCTTACACTTCTCAAGTCATTCAATACCGCAAACGCCTGGGTTTCGATGTCTGCCTTAAATAGGCATTTAGAATGCACCATTACTTCTACACCAGAAAAACGCACCTTCTACCTGATGTGTGAATTAGTAAACCCAAGCAATGTAAGTCTCTCAAAAGATGTGGTCAGGAGTAAAATACTACAACTCTAAAAATATGCCACAGCATTTTCTCAAATAAATGGTGCAGAAAAGGGAATACTGTTCTATGAAGGAAAAAAAAAAAAAAAGGGGGGGGGAGACAGCAATATATTGCAAAGTAAAGTGTTGACTGGTTCAGCCATATCACACAGCAAAAACCTACCAAAAAAGTATAACACAGGTGGGGTCAGGGAACCAATTTTGTTAATGAGTTATTAAAGATTTCTATCGTTAACACAATATTTTGGCTTTAATAATAATAATAATCGTGTGCCATCAAGTGAACTCTGATTAATGGTGACCCCTTTTCAGGTAGAGACCACTCAGAAGTGGCTTACCATTCCCTTTTTGGGGACATCCTGGGACTGTGCAGCTTGCCCAAGGCCACACAGGCAGGCTCTACTTTGCAGATGGCATAGTGGGGAATCAAACTCCCAACTTCTGTATCTGCCGCCAGATGCCTAAACCGCTGAGCTGTTCAGAGACCTTTGTGAAGTCCTCAGTTCTATAGCAGTTAGAGACAATATGCATGCTGTTAACCTATCCTTTAGCATTTTAAAAAATGGACCATATTTTGGTTGCAAGTAAGCCCCACCAAGAACTCAGCAGGATTTATTTCAGGATTGCACTCTTTATTGGTTATTAATAAAGACAGAAATGGAAGTTACTTTTCTTCCTTTTTTACAGATGTGACAGACAACTTCGAAGTAGGCAAACCAGCTCATGTGGTACTTCTTTGACATGGCTGTGTCTACAGGGCCATCCCATGTGAAGGATTCTGGAACACTGACCCAGATTCTGGCCCTGGACCATACCACACTCTGTCTGTGAAATTTACCATGTGACTCAAAGACAGTTGTCTGAAAAAGCCAACCTAAATTCCTTTCACATTTCTTAGAACTAATCTATCTATGTACACCCTGCTTAAACATATACCCTGATAAATTGATAGAAAGATTAACATATTAATTTAAAAAGTACAGTTTAACTCTGATTAAAACAATCATTTCCAAACGCTCACATCACAACAAGCAGAGGTTAAAACAGCAATTGAAAGCACAATTTAACTCCATTTATATCAGTCATCTCACAAAATACAAACAATAACCAGTAGTTTAAATGGATTTAAAAACCCCAATAAACCACAGTTTGGCAGTGATATTTCAGAACCTGGCTTCTAGCAAGTGAACCACACTGGGTCCTGAGACAATGGCTAGATGATGGAAGGGGAACTGGGGAAAACGATTAATTTTCCATTCCCATTGTTTCTATTTTTATTCAATTATTATAACTTTGGCTCCATTCTGTTCTGTGTTTCACAGAAACAAAGCGGAAACAAAAGGGAAGATATGTGAGATTTCTTTTCAAAGAGCTTATAGTCCTGGAACAGTCCTGGTAACGCTTGGAAAAAAAGGCTTAAGACTGCATTTGCTGAAAAAAAAAAACCCAATTAACCCAAGTTATCCAAGATGAGATTACATGCACTTTTTCACAGTAAAAATAGTATAAAATGAACAAAGTTCAGGGTAATCGCATTGTTGTCCTGCAAATCTATGTACAAACAATGAACACATTGATGTTTAAGCAAATACAAGAATATGTATGCTATATAATTATATTGTTTTAGATAAATAAAACAATTAAACTAAAATCTGTTCTGATATAAATGTTTTACTAATCTGACAGGTTGTTATTTTAAATATGAAATCTTCATCTGGTTGGAAATATTAAAGATTATAACTACCAATAAGGATTAATCTTCACATTAAAAAAATCTTACTGACTAGTGATTTAAATCCACTTGATTTAAATCAAATTGACCTTGGGGCAAACCTAATCTCCTGAGGGAGAGCATTCTATCACTTATGAGCTGCCACAGAGAAGGCCCTCTCTTGTGTCCACATCAGCCGTGTCTGTGGTGGCAATGGGACCAATAGGAGGGTCTTGTCTGATTATTTTAAATTCTGAGAAGGACCATGTCGCGTTTTGACCCTTTTGGATCCCACACCTCTGGAACCTATGTGGCGTTGGACCCACTCGTGCCTTGGTCTGTCCACCTAGACTCAGACCTCAGAGCACACCAGGGCAAAACTGATCTCTTTCCTTTCTTCCACTGCTGCCACCAGGAGATCCCTAGATCCCCATAACTCCTTTAGAAAGAATCAGGTCCACTCTTTAATGAAATAGAAAGATCTTTAGTTTATTTGCTTATTTGTTTCAGCACTTCAACATTCAGTTCTATTCCTTCTCCCTTCCAGTCACTGGTCAATCACTTCTCAGATCTCCTACTATATTTTCATTAGTCTAATCACAATCACATAAATCTCTGAACTCTCTAATCAAACTCCTTCCAAAACTCTGATCTGAACTGTCCCCCTCAGGCTCTGCCTCTTATTCTCCGCCTCTTGGCTCCGCCTCTCAGCAACATAAATATGCATGACTCCCTCTAACTAAACCTGAGCCATGACCACATTTAAAGGAGAACGCTACAGACCATATGGGGAGATACAGTCCTTCAGGTAGCGTGGATCCAAACTGTATAGGGCTTCATAGGTAATGACCAAACAGGTCGATGTTTCTGACCTGTTGTACACGAAGACCATTAATTGGAGCTGGCACTACATTTTGTTTCCTTTCACAGATTTGTCCTATTCTCTTCTTCTAGAATGCAGCTATAAGAGGTTCACAGTCACATTCTAAGGACAGTCCAGTACAAATATATCATTTTTCATAACTTCCTAATTTCAGTGTTGACAGATCTGCCATCAACATTTTGAGAGATGTAAAATTTTTAGCCACAGTCTAATAAAATTAAAACCAAATCCTGAAGATCACAATGAATCATGTTCCTCATGACTTAAAATGTAAGACTTATAGTCATCCACATGCATTTTTGCAGTCATAAGATGTACTGAGGACAGGATGTTCATCTTTTGAGACTCCTTAGATAATTTTGTAATGGGAACATTTTCTGAAAAGTTATAAAACTAACAACAGTGCTGGAAATTATTAACATTTCTGAAGAAGAACTTTTAATCTTTTTGAGTTTCAGTATGCTAAATATATTTATACTAATAAACACAGAGTGATATATTTCTGCTACTATTTGTCAGCTTATTACAGGACACACTTTAGCACATGAGAAGCTGATGGGTTCTGTGAGTTCTTTCCTACTTCTGAGGTACTAAAAGGAAGAATTAAGAAAGCAGTTCTGGAATCCTTTCTTCCTTCTTGTAAAAAGCCAGTTACTGGTTTCTAATCCTTGAAATTCAAAGCGATGCACTGAAGCTGCTCATGTTCAGCATTGCTTATAAAGGCAAATGATAACACCTTGATACTAGCAAATTTCTGTTTTTAAATTATTTTTTGTAAACCACTAAGGTTTGAGGATTCTTTCAAGAACTGAAGTGCATAGCCTGACAAAATAGCTGTACTGTCAAATTTGCAATAGTTCAACATACTGCACAGTGAAGTATATATATCAGTTATCTTCACATTTTCTATACAGAGCTTGCAGACCAGCTTCATTAACACAAAATCACAATGTTGTAAAAGATTTTGAGTTACACTGGGCATTGGTTAGGACTGCTTGGCTGAATTATGTGTTTAAAAACAGGGATGAGTAAACTAGAAGCTGATGAGGTTGACTATGTGTAGCAAAACCTTGAGATCTGCCAGATTAGAACTGTGTGCAAAATAGTGTTTTAGGAAGGCACACATGAAAATGAGGAACAAGGGTTTTGAACACATATTCAGTCAAATTACTAGTTTTCAATATCAGAACTAATGCCTTGCACACATTTATTTTCCTGTTTCCACCTAAGCTTTCCAAATTTTATTAGCTTAGTCAAGGAGGAATTTGCAGCTTTTTATTGAGAGTCTGAATCCCCTACTGATCTACTGCAAATGATTTTTTGAGAGTCTGAAACCTTTTCTGATCTGCTGCAAATCAGATGGAGATCCACTGGTAGGTTGAAAGCCACATTATGTCCAAAGCTACATGCTGTCGTACATCCAATGAGTAATTTTGAGAGCACTGTTAAAATTCTGATAGGTCAAACAAAGAAACTACTTTCACATACAAGCACATTAAGGAAGGTTGAATAAGAGCTTTTTTCCAAATGCTCATTTTCAACCATTCTTGAAACTAGAGTCCCATTGTAAAACCAACTGATTTTAAAGAGCAGTGCCTTTCAGAAAAGGCTACCTCATAAACATTCACAGATTGAAATCTGCAGTACAACACCCAATGCCTTGAGGTGTACATTGCATTGAGTATTCTTGTAAGACATATGGAGTCAGTTAAATGAAGCAACCAAATTACTACCAGAAAAGCATAAAATGGATCATATACAATCAAGTGACTCATTATATCTGACAGTGAGAGAAATCTCTTTGTTATTTCTGTGCTTTGTTGAAGACATGATAAATAGAAAAAGAGAGTTCAAGAAATACACTGGGCTCAATGAGACACCTAATTTCTTAGATTTTTGTATGTTTGTGTGCCACAGAAATTCTAAAAAGTGTTAAGTTTATAGTATTAGGCATCCTTCAGTCTCGAAAGACTATGGTAACGTGCTCTGTATGGAGGTCTTGGAACAGCGTCTAGTGTGGCTGAGAAGGCCAATTCGAGAGTGACAATCCCTTCCACACTGAAGACAAATACAATCTGTCCCCTGTCCAGCTCCCTGATTTTGCTGCTTCCGTGACTGCCTCTTTGCCTCGGTCTGCTGGACAAGGGTCTCTTCAAAATGGGAGAGGCCGTGATGCAACGCCTGCCTCCAGGCTGAACGCTCAGATGTCAGGGTTTCCCATCTGTTGAGGTCCATTCCTAAGGCCTTCAGATCCCGCTTGCATATGTCCTTGTATCGCAGCTGTGGTCTCCCTCTGGGGCGATTTCCCTGCACTAATTCTCCATACAAGAGATCTTTTGGAATCCGACCATCAGCCATTCTCACGACATGCCCAAGCCAACGTAGACGTCGCTGTTTCAGTAATGTATACATGCTAAAGATTCCAGCTCGTTCTAGGACTACTCTATTTGGAACTTTGTCCTGCCAGGTGATACCAAAAATGCGTCGGAGGCAATGCATATGGAAGGTGTTCAGCTTCCTCTCCTGCCGTGCACAAAGGGTCCAGGACTCACTGCAGTACAGGAGTGTGCTCAGGACGCAGGCTCTATAGACCTGGATCTTGGTATATGTCGTCAGCTTCTTATTGAGCCATACTCTCTTCGTGAGTCTAGAGAACATGGTAGCTGCTTTGCCAATGCGTTTATCCAGCTCGACATCTAGGGAGAGAGTGTCAGAGATCGTTGAGCCAAGGTACACAAAGTCATGAACAACCTCCAATTCTTGTGTGGAGATGGTAATAGAGGGAGGTGAGTCCACGCCCTGGCCCATGACTTGTGTTTTCTTCAGGCTGATTGTTAGTCCAAAGTCTTGGCAGGCCTTGCTAAAACAATTCATGAGTTGTTGGAGGTCTTGAGCAGAGTGGGCAACAATGGCTGCATCATCGGCGAAGAGGAAATCCCGCATGCATTTCAGCTGGACTTTGGTCTTCGCTCTCAATCTAGAGAGATTAAAGAGCTTTCCGTCTGATCTAGTCCGGAGATAGACACCTTCTGTTGCAGTTCCAAAGGCCTGCTTCAGCATGACAGCAAAAAAGATCCCAAAAAGGGTTGGTGCGAGGACACAGCCCTGTTTCACTCCGCTTCGGATGTCAAAGGGATCTGATGTTGAACCATCAAAAACTACAGTGCCTTTCATTCCCTCATGGAAGGACCTGATGATTTTAAGGAGTCGAGGTGGACATCCAATCTTGGGAAGGATTTTAAAAAGGCCATCCCTGCTAACCAAATCAAAGGCCTTTGTGAGATCTATGAAGGCGACAAAGAGTGGCTGTTGTTGTTCCCTGCATTTCTCCTGCAATTGTCTGAGGGAGAATACCATGTCAGTGGTGGATCTATTAGCTCGAAATCCACACTGTGATTCTGGATAGACTCTGTCTGCGAGCACCTGGAGCCTCTTCAGCACAACACGGGCAAGCAGCTTCCCTACAACGCTGAGAAGAGAGATGCCACGGTAGTTATTGCAGTCGCCCCTGTCTCCTTTGTTCTTGTACAATGTGATGATGTTTGCGTCCTTCATGTCCTGTGGTACTCCACCTTCCCTCCAGCAAAGACAAAGTTTACTAGTATCACATCAATATTTAATTCAGCAACACTCTCATGAGATTTTGCCATATGAAAATGTTTTTGGAAACAAGAGAATTGAAATATTTATTACAGAAAGTTGACACCCTACCATACCTTAAATATATTAGGCACAGAATGACTATCCAAAGGTAGCAAGCAGTTCAATTACGTATAGCAATATTCATTTAGAGGAAGCATTCTATTTATGTCAGACATTCAGGTGATGATCATACATTGAGATAAGAATAGTTAAAATATGTACGAAGGAAAAAATACAGCCAAACGTGTTCTATTTATTTATTTATTTATTTATTTATTATATTTATTTAAAATATTTTTATTCTGCCTTTCTTCCTAAAAAGAACCCAAGGTGGCTTAGTCAATGAGGGGGAGGCACGTACATTAAAAATGCACAAACATATGGACATCTTAGGAAAATGTATTTAAAATATATATGATGTCTCACAACTCAGCATGAAAAAAGATCAGAAAGATGAGCCAATGAGATTTTAAAAAACACAATGAAACAGAGACTGAGAAATTTTCATGTGCATTTATTTCAACTGGTCTACTCTGTTTAGGACTAACACTGAATTAAGTCCAACAACAATATTAAGGATTATAATAGTAATAATGATAGTAACATAGCATAATGGGACTTGTAGTATAGTCCTAAAATATTAAGACCAATAAAATTTCTGTATCTGTTGAAGGAGGCAGCTGGACAGTAAAACAAAGAGAAAAATAAAAACTAAAAGATAGAGATGTTGCTGAGAAGATGACTGAAAAATCTCTGAGCCTTTTCAGGCATAACACTGAACTAAAGTTTAATATTGCATAAATGGGTACCTAAAAGGCTCAGTCTTGCATCCACAAGCCCTTCCCATTATCTTCACTTCTTCTTCCTAATTGCTGTGAAGCAATTAGAACCACCTGTTTTTGGATTTAAACTGCAGAATTCTAAATTTTGTTGAAACTGCAGAAATTTCTCATTAGTTAAAATCACTGCTTGATCTTGGCAGGGTTGATTCAAGGCTCTGGTGGCCCCTGGGCAAAATATATAATAGTGGGGGGCCCTTCCTCCCTTTCCCTTACCTCCCACATAAATAGGTCACACAACATGAACAATGTAATATATAAACAAGACTGACTCACTAAGGTAATCTTGGTAGAAGTAAATAAGTAAACAGTGCTTAGGTAAACAAACAAACAACATAACAATGAAAAGAAAGTCTAGTTTATGACTATAAGCAAGCCTTCAGTACTGGAAAACAAAAAGTGTATCCAAAGAAAAAACAGCAATAAAAATAAGAGTCTTGGTACCCAAGGGCTAAAGTACTACCTCCTATTACAGAGCCAAAATGAACGCTTTGGATATGTCAATTTGCTGCTCAAAATATAATTGGGGATCCAACAGGGATAAGATAGTATACCAAATCCAGGCAATCTGGATAAATCATGCAGTGAAGTGCCTTGCACAAGGTGCAGGGAGTACTGCTTTTGGTAGGACTGCTCTTACCACAAATAGGTTAAAGACAAGTTTTCTTGGCTTCTGTTTTGCAAATTCACTAATGATGTCTTCAAAATCAATTTGCTTCGAAATGTCACTCTCAATTAGCATTACTGTTAATCTGTTAAGGCATTGTTCTTGCATTGAAGAGTGTAACACTGATTTTACAAGCTTTAGTTTTGAAAAGGAACACTCTCCTTCAGCCACAGAGACATGTAATGTCAGGTAGAGATGAAAGGCTATATTGACATTTGGGTAGACTGAGAGAATGTTTCTTTGCTATAGTATGCACTATTTGGATAATCTTGGTCATCTTTGCTGCTGATGCTTCTTGGAAGGCATCATCATAGTAAACTCTGGAAAGCAACAACTTCATCTGTAAACGTGTTTTCCAAATCATCCTGATACACTTGTTGTAGAGTAAATGCATGTTTTCTTAATTGTTGAACTGATATGAAAGCTGATCCAAAAAGCCGAAGTTGCTGTTTATTGAAGAATATTGTTGCCCTCTTTCATGCAGACAATTGACAAGTGTGTCATTTATTACATTATAAGTTTGAACTTGAAACTTTCTGCTTCCTTCTAGAACAACATCTTCAATCCTGGCCTTATTGAAAAACGTTTTTGCACTTTCTATTACAGCTTTCATCCTCACTATTAGGCAGGATAGTCTTAGCTGTTTTTTCCATGTCTTGAAACTCATTTCTGAAACATTTAACATATTTCACGCAAGTGACTCAAGCATGTTGGTTGCAGTGCCCAAGTGCAGCTTACTTGATTGCAAATAGACACTTGCTTTATTAAACTTAATTAAAATCCTGCTCCATATGATGCACATAAAGATATTTTCCAATTTCTTCATCTTTTTTTAGAAAGGGATATCCCCTGACGCTGTGTGTCATAATTTTCATCTGGATGATTTCCCATATTTTGGAGACATTCAATAATGTTGTAGTTGTTCAGTTACAAAGTTTCAACAGCATTAGCATGGCTAGACCAGCAATGGTCTCCTAGCTGCTTCAAGAAAAATATCCGTCCTTTTTCATTTGGCTTCAGATGATCTAGAAGCAAAGACCAATGATGGGTTGAAGAAGAGTAAAAAAATCAAATAGTGTCTAAACCATAGAAAAAAATAGCAGCACATGGACAGACACTAACAGCTCGTTGTCCAACCAGATTCAAAGAATGAGCAGTACATAGTACATATTCTGCCAGTGGATTGATGTTCTGAATGTGTCTCTGCACTCCTTTATATTTTCCAGACATGTTACAAGCATTGTCCTATTCCTGACCACAACAGTCTTTATTAGCTATACTGTGGTCTTGAAAGATCTTGCAAATTGTATTAGCTAATGACTGTCCTATATGTGAAAATATAAGGACAAATTGCAGAAATCTTTCCATTAGTTCACCACTGCATCTATCAATATAACACAATGTAAAGGTTAACTGGTCCAAGCAGCTCACATCAGGAGTGGAATCCACACATATTGAACAATACTTGACCAATCTAACCTCCTTCACAACTGTGTTTTGAACTTTCAGGCCCATCAGATTAATAAATTCTTCACAGACATGTAATGACAGGTAAGAAAGATGACCTTCACCTTTATTACCATAGCTATCAATATATGTAGATAAAACAGGGTCAAACTCTGCAATTAATTCAAGCAATCCCAGATAGTTTCCATTGTTTGGTGATCCAAATCTCTCTACTGTTCCTTGGAATGCAAGACCACGTTCGGAAATAAATCTAAGCCCCTAAAACAGCCTGTCTGCCATCTTTGCCACCAAAACAGTCTCTCAATGTTGTGCCTGCCAATGTCAGCTCTACTGGGCTGGGGTCCTCAATGACTTGGGAGAAAAGGCTGTGTGCACCACTGGTGCTCAAATGGTGCAAGGTCACACATCATGGTCCCATTACATGACCTCAGCACACGTGAGATTTCAAAGGCCCAATGAGCAGTGGGCAACGCAGGCTGTACAGCACCATCACGGAGGGCAAACAAAATCCACCTCTTCATATGGGCCCCTACAGACAGTGGGCCCTGGGCAAATGCCCACTTTCCCCTCTGAATAAAGCAGCCCTAGTCATTGGTTTGTCTGAACTAATAAGGTTTTCTGCAGTTCAGACTGAATGGCTGGCTTAAGCCTAAACAGAGATAATCTCCTTCTCAGAGCAACTCTAGAGAAAAGGGAAGAGGAAAGCTTCCTTCAGGACAGAAGCCATTGTTACTAAAAAGTTACTCTCTTTTTTTGTTTGTTTGTTAAACCCCATAACATTATTCAGGACAGTTAATCCCAAGTGAACTGTGAAACTGGCTCTGAGATAGGTCTTCAGAAAAACTAAACATATATGTTGGATATAGGATGTCATATGTGATGAGCGAATAGTGGCCTCTGAAGGGGAAGGGAAATGTGTGTAATGGAATCAGACAATAAAATATTAATTATAAAAGCATGTTGAATAAGTACATGATCTTTAGAAATAACAATATTCTTACGAAAGCTCAAGGGCAACAGTAATTACATAATAGAAACCTTGACCTCATTTCAGAATAGATTATTGCCTAAACCTGTATCAGACTGATTCAGTCAGTTATGTGCTGTGATTACAATATGATTTCTGCTAAATGCTCTTGCTCCCCACCATTTTCCAAAGTAGAACAGAACTCACACCAATGGAACTTTTCCGATCCTTTCAGGGATCTTTCACGCCATTAGCCTAACCTTTTGAATGTCCACCGAACCCAGATTATCTGGAAAACATGCTCTAATCCTGGACAATTAGTTACTGATCTGCTACAAGAAAATCCATATTTCCCTTCAGTTTAGGCATCTTCCTCTCTCTCTTCTTTTGATCCCTGCCTTATCTTTTTATTCATAGCCCTTGGCTATACACTGCATCTTTGTATACTCAATTCCAACATTACACCTCCTCTCTACCTGTACTGATGAACCTATCAGCTGGTATAGCTGTAGCGTCAATGTAGGTCTCAAATTGTTGACTTGACTCATCAGAGTCTGACACTACTCTCAAAGTACACATGACTGTTTAGATTCTTATACAGTGGTACCTCGCAAGACGAATGCCTCGCCCGACGAAAAACTCGCAAAACGAAAGCGTTTTGCGATTGCTTCCATGACTCGCAAGATGGCTTCTTCTATGGCCGTGCTTCGCAAGACGATTTCTTTTTCTCAAGAATGATGCCTCGCAAGACGAAAATAAATCGTTTGTCTTGCGAGGTTTCCCATAGGAATGCATTGCAATGCATTCCTATGGGAAACCGCTTTTCGCAAGATGAAAATTTCGCAAGACGGCGCTACTCGCGGAACGAATTACTTTCGTCTTGCGAGGCATCACTGTATTTGTAGAGAATATGTAAATGCAAGAGCATGTTCTTGGAAAGTCAAACACCTCTGAGACTGGAACAACTGTGGCAAGGATATAACTTCTCTATTCTGTGTAGGCATCCTTCAGTCTCGAGAGACTATGGTAACGTGCTCTGAATAGAGGTCTTGGAACATTGTCTAGTGTGGCTGAGAAGGCCAATTCGAGAGTGACAGTCCCTTCCACACTGAAGACAAATACAATCTGTCCCCTGTCCAGCTCCCTGATTTTGCTGGTTTCGGGACTGCCTCTTTGCCTTGGCCTGCTGGACAAGGGTCTCTTCAAAATGGGAGAGGCCATGCTGCACCGCCTGCCTCCAGGCTGAACGCTCAGTTGTCACGGTTTCCCATCTTATGAGGTCCATTCCTAAGGCCTTCAGATCCCGCTTGCAGATATCCTTGTATCGCAGCTGTGGTCTCCCTCTGGGGCGCTTTCCCTGCACTAATTCTCCATACAAGAGATCTTACAAGATAATAGACCAGGAGCTAGGATTTTCTTTATTCCAACCTTTTCATGTGGTGGAACAAATCTCTCTTATATTTTCTGATTCTGGCAGTAAGAAGATGAGAGGAAGAACAGATGAGATATTTGTTTTTGAGAAAGAAATATTTATCACTTGAAAAGTGTTAATTGCTTCTTACAAAAAAAAAAAGTTAGATTATTCTCCTTTATGTTTAGCTAGTCCTAACTTTTGTCTTGTTGGTTGACTTGTACCCTGACATGGGTACAAGAAAAAACAACAATAGTATAATTGAAAACAGCAAAAATATTTTGCCACCTGTCCAGAAGCATCACACCTTCAACATTATTTACACAGAAGAAAAAATAGTTTGGTAATGTCAGAAGAACTGTGAATAGAATCCCTGATACATACATTTTAAAAGTTATTGCTCTGTGCTAAAGCTAGCAAAAATGCATAGTTTGAAAGCTGTACTGGTAGTTTTTTTTTTTAATGCCTCAATATGACCAGAGCAAAGATCCTCATGACCAAGCCAAAAAACTACTGAACCTTTGGCTGTATGTCAGTATTTGTCTGGAAGCTGTGAAGCTGCAACCACACAAAAGCCCTAAGGGACGGATGCTGTAATAAAAAAGCAAGTAAACGTAACTTTCATTGATCAGTTGTGGCAAAGGACCAGGGGCTTGGTTTTGGTGTGGCAAATGTCTTAAACAAACATTTCAATACATATCTAAGCCATCTATAATAACAAACAGTCAGCAGCTATGTCAAAACCAAAATACCAAGAGCAATCTGCACTTTGGTTTGGCTGCAGTTTAGATAATGTCAGTCATTCTCTGCAGCAACATTACAGAGGGTTTCTTCTAACTGAAGGGCTACACTAAAGTTTTACACTAAAAGCTTTGCACTTGTATATTTTTATATATATGCTTTCCCTCTGTTCTGGGAAAGTGCATCAGTGTAACCATCTGTTAAAAGACACAGCATGTAGGCCTCTTTGCTAAAGTCAACCATAATAAATTCTTTGTTTTCTTCCCCCATTAAAAAAAAGAAAAATATATGAATCATATTCATTAGTTATTTTGCTGGCAGTGTTTATAACTTGATGCCAGAGGAGCCTTTTACTGCTACAGTAATACTTCTGTGGTGAAGGTAATGAATGAAAACACAAGAAACGTATGTTTAAGGGCGTGTCATGCCACATACGTCTGTACGTAATTTCTGTCTCCGGGGCAGAATTTTGGTAAAATCTGGAGCAGAAAGAAATAAAGTCATGAAAACTAATACCCTGTTTCCCCGAAAATGAGACCTAACCTGAAAATAAGCCCTAGTATGATTTTTCAGGATGCTCATAACATAAGCCCCCCCAAAATAAGCCCCAGTTAAGTGAAACCCCGCCCTCCACCATTGTGCAGCATTGTGCAGCAACCAGAAGATAATGACATGACTATATTTGAATAAATGTAGATTGTTGTACATGAAAAAAATAAAACATCCCCTGAAAGTAAGCACTAATGTGTTTTTTTGGAGCAAAAATTAATATGAGACCCTGTCTTATTTTCGGGGTAACACGGTACTGACCCAGACTACATCACAAACCATTGTTTAGTCGTTTAGTCGTCTCCGACTCTTCGTGACCCCATGGACCAGAGCACGCCAGGCCCTCCTGTCTTCCACTGCCTCCTGGAGTTTGGTCAAATTCATGTTGGTAGCTTCAATGACACTGTCCAGCCATCTCGTCCTCTGTCGTCCCCTTCTCCTCTTGCCTTCACACTTTCCCAACATCAGGCTCTCCTACAGGGAGTCTTCTCTTCTCATGAGATGGCCAAAGTATTGGAGCCTCAGCTTCAGGATCTGTCCTTCCAGTGAGCACTCAGGGTTGATTTCCTTCAGAATGGATAGGTTTGTTCTCCTTGCAGTCCAGGGGACTCTCAAGAGTCTCCTCCAGCACCATAGTTCAAAAGCATCAATTCTTCGGCGGTCAGCCTTCTTTATGGTCCAGCTCTCACTTCCATACATCGCTACTGGAAAAACCATCGCTTTGACTATGCGGACCTTTGTCGGCAAGGTGATGTCTCTGCTTTTTAAGATGCTGTCTAGGTTTGTCATCGCTTCCCTCCCAAGAAGCAGGCGTCTTTTAATTTCGTGGCTGCTGTCACCATCTGCAGTGATCGTGGAGCCCAGGAAGGTAAACTCTGTCACTGCCTCCATATCTTCCCCTTCTATTTGCCAGGAGGTGATGGGGCCCGTGGCCATGATCTTAGTTTTTTTGATGTTGAGCTTCAGACCATTTTTTGCACTCTCCTCTTTCACCCTCATTAAGAGGTTCTTTAATTCCTCCTCACTTTCTGCCATCAGAGTGGTATCATCTGCATATCTGAGGTTGTTGATATTTCTTCCGGCAATCTTAATTCCGGCTTGGGATTCATCCAGTCCAGCCTTCCGCATGATGTATTCTGCATATAAGTTAAATAAGCAGGGGGACAATATACAGCCTTGTCGTACTCCTTTCCCAATTTTGAACCAATCAGTTGTTCCATATCCAGTTCTAACTGTTGCTTCCTGTCCCACATATAGATTTCTCAGGAGATGGATAAGGTGGTCAGGCACTCCCATTTCTTTAAGAACTTGCCATAGTTTGCTGTGGTCCACACAGTCAAAGGCTTTTGCGTAGTCAATGAAGCAGAAGTAGATGTTTTTCTGGAACTCTCTGGCTTTCTCCATAATCCAGCGCATGTTAGCAATTTGGTCTCTAGTTCCTCTGCCCCTTCGAAATCCAGCTTGTACTTCTGGGAATTCTCGGTCCACATACTGCTGAAGCCTGCCTTGGAGGATTTTGAGCATAACCTTGCTAGCGTGTGAAATGAGTGCAATTGTACGGTAGTTGGAGCATTCTTTAGCACTTCCCTTCTTTGGGATTGGGATGTAGACCCAATCACAAACCATATAACCAAGTAATTAAGTCAAAATTTAATTTTAATTTCTGGATTTGATATTGTTGTTGTTTAGTTATTAAGTCGTGTCCAACTCTTCGTGACCCCATGGACCAGAACACGCCAGGCCCCTCCTGTTTTCCACTGCCTCCCGGAGTTGGGTCAAATTCATGTTGGTAGCTTCGATGACACTGTCCAACCATCTCGTCCTCTGTCGTCCCCTTCTCCTCTTGCCCTCACACTTTCCCAACATCAGGGTCTTTTCCAGGGAGTCTTCTCTTCTCATGAGATGGCCAAAGTATTGGAGCCTCAGCTTTAGGATCTGTCCTTCCAGTGAGCACTCAGGGTTGATTTCCTTCAGAATGGATAGGTTTGTTCTCCTTGCAGTCCAGGGGACTCTCAAGAGTCTCCTCCAGCACCATAGTTCAAAAGCATCAATTCTTCGGCGGTCAGCCTTCTTTATGGTCCAGCTCTCACTTCCATACATCGCTACTGGAAAAACCATCGCTTTGACTATGCGGACCTTTGTCGGCAAGGTGATGTCTCTGCTTTTTAAGATGCTGTCGAGGTTTGTCATAGCTTTCCTCCCAAGAAGCAGGCGTCTTTTAATTTCGTGGCTGCTCTCATCATCTGCAGTGATCGTGGAGCCCAAGAAAGTAAAATCTGTCATTGCCTCCATATCTTCCCCTTCTATATGCCAGGAGGTGATGGGACCAGTGGCCATGATCTTAGTTTTTTTGATGTTGAGCTTCAGACCATTTTTTGCGCTCTCCTCTTTCACCCTCATTAAGAGGTTCTTTAATTTCTCCTCACTTTCTGCCATCAGAGTGGTATCATCTGCATATCTGAGGTTGTTGATATTTCTTCCGGCAATCTTAATTCCGGCTTGGGATTCATCCAGTCCAGCCTTCCGCATGATGTATTCTGCATATAAGTTAAATAAGCAGGGGGACAATATACAGCCTTGTCGTACTCCTTTCCCAATTTTGAACCAATCAGTTGTTCCATATCCAGTTCTAACTGTTGCTTCCTGTCCCACATATAGATTTCTCAGGAGATGGATAAGGTGGTCAGGCACTCCCATTTCTTTAAGAACTTGCCATAGTTTGCTGTGGTCCACACAGTCAAAGGCTTTTGCGTAGTCAATGAAGCAGAAGTAGATGTTTTTCTGGAACTCTCTGGCTTTCTCCATAATCCAGCGCATGTTAGCAATTTGGTCTCTAGTTCCTCTGCCCCTTCGAAATCCAGCTTGTACTTCTGGGAATTCTCGGTCCACATACTGCTGAAGCCTGCCTTGGAGGATTTTGAGCATAACCTTGCTAGCGTGTGAAATGAGTGCAATTGTACGGTAGTTGGAGCATTCTTTAGCACTTCCCTTCTTTGGGATTGGGATGTAGACCCAATCACAAACCATATAACCAAGTAATTAAGTCAAAATTTAATTTTAATTTCTGGATTTGATATTGTTGTTGTTTAGTTATTAAGTCGTGTCCAACTCTTCGTGACCCCATGGACCAGAACACGCCAGGCCCCTCCTGTTTTCCACTGCCTCCCGGAGTTGGGTCAAATTCATGTTGGTAGCTTCGATGACACTGTCCAACCATCTCGTCCTCTGTCGTCCCCTTCTCCTCTTGCCCTCACACTTTCCCAACATCAGGGTCTTTTCCAGGGAGTCTTCTCTTCTCATGAGATGGCCAAAGTATTGGAGCCTCAGCTTCAGGATCTGTCCTTCCAGTGAGCACTCAGGGTTGATTTCCTTCAGAATGGATAGGATTGTTCTCCTTGCAGTCCAGAGGACTCTCAAGAGTCTCCTCCAGCACCATAGTTCAAAAGCATCAATTCTTCGGCGGTCAGCCTTCTTTATGGTCCAGCTCTCACTTCCATACATCGCTACTGGAAAAACCATCGCTTTGACTATGCGGACCTTTGTCGGCAAGGTGATGTCTCTGCTTTTTAAGATGCTGTCGAGGTTTGTCATAGCTTTCCTCCCAAGAAGCAGGCGTCTTTTAATTTCGTGGCTGCTCTCATCATCTGCAGTGATCGTGGAGCCCAAGAAAGTAAAATCTGTCATTGCCTCCATATCTTCCCCTTCTATATGCCAGGAGGTGATGGGACCAGTGGCCATGATCTTAGTTTTTTTGATGTTGAGCTTCAGACCATTTTTTGCGCTCTCCTCTTTCACCCTCATTAAGAGGTTCTTTAATTTCTCCTCACTTTCTGCCATCAGAGTGGTATCATCTGCATATCTGAGGTTGTTGATATTTCTTCCGGCAATCTTAATTCCGCTTTGGGATTCCTTCAGTCCGGCCTTTCGCATGATGTATTCTGCATATAAGTTAAATAAGCAGGGAGACAATATACAGCCTTGTCGTACTCCTTTCCTAATTTTGAACCAATCAGTTGTTCCATATCCAGTTCTAACTGTTGCTTCCTGTCCCACATAGAGATTTCTCAGGAGATGGATAAGGTGGTCAGGCACTCCCATTTCTTTTAAGAACTTGCCATAGTTTGCTGTGGTCCACACAGTCAAAGGCTTTTGCGTAGTCAATGAAGCAGAAGTAGATGTTTTTCTGGAACTCTCTGGCTTTCTCCATAATCCAGCGCATGTTAGCAATTTGGTCTCTAGTTCCTCTGCCCCTTCGAAATCCAGCTTGTACTTCTGGGAGTTCTTGGTCCACATACTGCTGAAGCCTGCCTTGGAGGATTTTGAGCATAACCTTGCTAGCGTGTGAAATGATTTCCCCTTACCGTAGAAAATCAGACAGCAGTTGTACTTTATTTTTTAAAATTTATTCTAGCACTAAACATTCTCTCAGTATTTCTGAGACTAAATAGTCTCCTCACATAAGTTTTCTAAGGGGAAATCAATTCCATGTTTGGGGCAATCTGAACTTTTGATTCTGACAAGAAGGACCCAATTAGCTGACTCTTGGCTAACTGTTTGACTCCTTTTTAGCCAAACAGGCTTATTTTAACTCCTTTCTAGCCAAACAGACTTGCAGGGGAGTTCTGTGTCTGGTTGTAAAAATGGAGGCACAAAAATAATATTATTAAAAAAAAATACAGATATTGAAAATATTTTTAATTATTCATTAAAAAGAATACAGAACAAATATTCAGAAGCTCACTCATTTTAGTTGTGTAATTTCTGTTTTTTATTTGTTCCTGGGAATATTAACCAACATGATGTTAATGAAGCTTTGGTGCCTATTTAATATCATAATCTCCATTACACTCATCTTGTTACTATAAAATTGCTTGGTAATTTAAAAAAAAACAACAACTCCTCCTCCAACGATGTTATGTGTCATCAAGTCATTTCTGATGTGTGCTGTCTATCAGTTAATGACATCCAAAATGACACTCCCTACCGTTCACAAAGTGATACTAAAGTGAAAATCCCAGAAGCTGATCCCTTTTTCACCAGTTAACTATGCCTCTCCTAAACACAACGTAATTGTCAGGGCTGTTTTTCAACAAGTTCTCTATATATATATTGCTTGGAAAATATAGATGATCATCAAGTGTCATGATGAAAACTCTGCTTTGAGGGGGACGATTTACAGGGGCTTATACTGTACAGTCAGATGATCAGTCACACTCATGAGTGAACTGGCCCTTGAACTGATTGCAGATGTACAGTACATGGAGGGTGGTGACTTTGATTTCACATTTCAGATCTTGGATTTTGCAGATTGACAGGATGGATATCTTTCTGCTTTCTTCTGATCTGAATCAGGAACCTCCCTTTCTATGCTGAAGCATGGTACCAGCTGAACTTGATCTTTGTTGCTGTCATTGTTTTTGAATCCAGATGCTGCCAACATTTCAAACACAAGGTGATGCTTCATAAATTCTCGTATTAAAAAGGAGGCTGAGAGAGTAATTGACAATGTTTGCTGCTGCCTTCATCTTGTTGCAGAGTAGCAAATCAGCAAGTACAGGATGGTGAGGGTTGTTGAACTTGATTTAACATAATTTTTTCAAGACAGCCAATCAGATGCCCTAATTTAAGCCATTACACTTCTCTCTCAAAGATTGAAGTAAATCTCCAGTAAGGATAATTTAGCAAAGCAAGATCCACACCAACATTCCCTCCAATTTTCCGGAGTACTGGGCAGGGCTTCTGCCCCATGCATGTGGGATTCTGTGACTGGAAGCAAATGGCAGCAACACTGGCTTGGCTGCACGGCTTAGAGGGAATCTTGATTCACACTGTATATTCCTAAGAATGATTTAAAATCAGGTTTTTCAATAGAATGCATACATTTCCTTTAGTCTTCTCTCAAATTCTTCTCTCAAATTCTCCACTCTTGAGCATAAAAGAACATAAGCCCTGAAGGAATATAGTTGAGACTTCTTTCCCAATAT
>JBAJHW010000241.1:0-25000 GCA_037013535.1 Intellagama lesueurii
ATCAGACTCTACAAATAAAATATTTTCAGGTTTCAGATCTGTATGAGTCAACTTATTGTGATGCAAGACTGCAAAAAGAAAAAGAGGTGGGAACTCAGTACTTAAGTCAATACCTAACATTTTACGTTATGGACACATTCTTAAAAATCAAGTTTACTTACAGTTTATGGACTGAGAAATCTGATAAGCCATCTTCCTAATGAGCTCAATAGGAAAAGGCAAAAAACTATTTTCTTTAATAAAATCATAGGTACTGAGTCCCAGTAGTTCAAACACAATGCAAACATGACCATGATGTTCAAACCATTCCAACATCTGTACGCAACGGCTAAAGAAAAAAAAAAAGTGAGGAGAACAACAGTTTAATGATACAGTTAGTTGCTTAATATCTTACACTGTTTTGCTATTCTCATTTATACTTACAAGGTACTGCCAGGATCCAAGGTATTTAAATGCTCCAATACCTGGATTTCTGAACGAGCGGCTTCTCTGTATCTACCAACACTTTTCACTATTTTAATGGCTACATGTATGTCTCTCCTATGGAAAAAAGTTAAATATTGTGAATTGCTTATGGCTAAATAAATATCAATCACTAGTTTGGACTTGCAAGTTATTAAAATCAATTTAAAGACTAAGACCCAGTGCTATTAACTCCAGCTTTTGAATCCACTCAAAGTACAGAAATACACAATTTATGTTGCTGAAAATATATATGGCACATCAGTTAACCGTCTGTTACACACCACACTATCTGTGTGAAGCACCTATACAGATAAAGGCTCTTTGGTGGGATCCTTGTTGTTGCTCTTACATTTAAAGCAATGCATTATGTTAATATCTGAGAAGTTCATCATTTTCGTTAACTGTAGATTTCCATGTAAAACCAACTACAGTGAACACTTAATATGAAAACTGAAGAATGACTGCTATTATTCTGAATATGCTTAAGCTCCAGCCAGCATAAAAAAAACATGATCCAGAGGTCCTTCATATGCCCATGAAAAAAGCCAAAAGAGCAGTTTTGAAACAGGCAAGCATTTCTTCTTATTGTACATAGTGCCCACATAGATCTAAGAAACCAAACACTGATTTATATAAACCATCACTATTACTCATTGTTACCGGTTTCTTTCTGAAGGTAACACTAGGTGAGATAACTTCTGATCTACATATTTTACTTTAAAAAGAGTATTAAGATACACAACAATTTGGCTAAAATTAGGTAATATTCATGTCTACTTTTGGAGATGTTCCTGATATCACAATTTTTGTCCACAACTATCAGTAACAGTTTCCATTAAAAATGTTTTGTGGAAGAGTTAAGTAACTACAGGATCAATCCAAAGATACCCTTCACCTTGTAGAAGGGTTTGAAATCCAGAAGAAGATACACACACGCATGCACACCAAGCACTAGTACCATGTTCCATTCTGCTTCAAGAGGGCGTCCAACCCTCTGGAGCAGCTTTTCAAGAAGATGTAGGAGGAAAGAAGAACCAATAAAAATTCCTTCCAAACTCTTCCTCAAAGAGAACTTAATCAAGAAGGAAATCTAGATAGTTCAACCCCATATTTTTCTTGTAAGACATGGGTAAGCCAACTCAAGCAGCAATTTGGCATGCCTATGTTTCAATCACAGGTAACAGCACCTCTGAAAGCAAAGAGAATGTGCTAAAAAACAACAACACTCTTTTTTTGATGGGTTACAAGTAACCAATGCTACTTTCTGCAAATGATCATTTGTGTCAACATCAACTTCTTTAAAACTGACCCTGTTCAGAAGAATTCTGAATAAGATTAAAGAGAAGAAGTCTGATAAATATGGTTCCTCTTGCTCCAATCCCTGTCCATCCTCTTAGCTTCAAAAATAAAGGGGAGAAATAAAGACCATAAATAACTTTGAATTCTCAAAATGGGTATTTTAAGAAGCTGCTTAAATCAAAAGTCCCCTTTTTACTATAAAAAACTATGAAATGAGATGTATGCATTTTCCTATTCTACAGTTCTATAGCACAAAAAAAGCAGGCTCAAAACTATGTTCAAATCTATAATGTGATGTATATACACAGTAGCATGTAAGGAGAAGAAAAGGGGATTTCTTAGTAATAAGAAATTCTTTTGTGTGTTAATAATTAAATAGCTGAAATATACTTTCCTAGAAGGTCTCAGGAAGAGCTGGGAAGGGGGTGGGGGGGTGGGGAAGCATCTTCAGAGTTACAACTTTCAATTTACTGGGGCAGGGGCTCTCCAGGGTTTCAAGCAGGACCCCCTTCCTAATTTTACTTGAAGATACTAAGGACTCAGCCTGCAACTCTCTGCAAGCAAAGATTTATCATTGAGCTACAGCTCTGATCAATTCTCTCCCGATCATAGTTTGTCTTACTTATACAGCTATTGTATTCTGCCATTTTCAGACATGGTTAAATATGTCATTTTAGAGCAAACAACACATAAACAATGTAAAAACAAAATTAAGAATGCTAGTACTACTTTAAATTAAAGATGAATTTAGCAGAGTACATTCAATAACCACAGATACTTCTTAAATATTTTGAAGGCTTTTGTCTGAATTCTTAATTTGTGCAAAATAATATGAGCACTTTAAAGAAATTTATTTTTAATATCGCTTTGGAGAAATTATATACTTACATGTGGTGGTCAATGCATTCTACTACTTTTCCAAAAGCACCCTCCCCTAAAGTAGCAATAATTTCATCTAAAAAAAGAATAAATTATATATATATTATTCTAAAAACCAAACAAAGATGAAGGCTATTAAACATGTCATTATAAGAAACATTAACTTAGCGTCTGCCTTTGGATGTGTTATTTTATTTGACAACTGTCATGAAATAGCTATCTAGCTAACAACCTAACTTTAAACTTTGTTTACTATTGCAGCATTTGAGTAACAATTATTTAATACAGAAAAGAAAAATATTAAAAAATACAAGACAAAATAAAAGACAAAAGAGAGCAACGAAGGTTCCTTAGCCCCCACCCCCACTCCTCTAACATACTATTCTAAACAGATGTTTTGCTGAAAAGTTTTTTTAAAAGTGTTGAAAAATATTCTATACATCTTGCTCTTAGAACGTCTCCACTTTGACAGATCAGGTGACCCTCCTCATCATCCTCTACACTCCTGGATCTTTTCCTTCGGTGGCTCTTCTGGAAACGGCACCAAGATCGTCCAGCCAATCAATATATCAGAGTGAATTCAGGGTAGAATACGCAATTCATTCAGCGGGGATATTCAGGCATTCAGTTACACACCAGGCCACGAACAGTTGGCAGGAGCAATTTCAAATTCAGTCCCCAGAATTTCACAGGGCACAGTTTATGTTACAGAAGAAAAACATGGCAAGGAACAGATTTTCAGATAAATACTTAAAAGTTGTCAGACAACAGAAACACAAAACAATTTTGTCTTCTAGATACTAGATTAACTGAAGACTGGAAATAAATTTGCAATGTAAATATTTACTTTTGCTATTCAAAAACAAGATTGTGTCACTGTATACTTCAGTCATTATAACTTACTAATTTCTTTGAAAATCTAATTGAAATTCTAAAATAATTATTGTCAATATTAAAATGAACAGCAGATCTTTCATGCAACTTAAATTTTTGCTCTATATCTCAAAAAACAAATATATTATTCAGATTTCCTGAATGTGGTCTACACTCTTACATTCTGAATGTATCGACATCCAGAAGTACAAGCATTGTTGAACCTTAACAATCTTAAATTTGAATATACGTATTAGTAGTGTGGTACTATTTACAAAACATCTAGGCTCCCTTTCTTGTCAATCAACAGAATGAAAGGTTCTCCAACAGTAATAAAATAATTCAAACAAGGACCAAGATTTACCTCAAGCTAAAATACCACACAGACACAAGTTGAATTCATTAGACCCTATATTTTTCATTCCCTATTTCCATCTAAATAAACACTTTCCATATCTTTACAGATGAGATAGAAGAAACTTTTTCACAATGAATGCTGTGCAATACTATTTCACATGAACATTTATTATACTTGGCTACTTTATTTTGCATGATGTTATTTGAAATACTATTTGTCTGAGTTTTCCAAAGTACTGGACAAATGATTTCTAAATTCAGCCAAATGAAAATTCATAGCTGACCTGAAGATATAACTAATACCCATTCACTATACAGTATATTTCTAATTACACCCTCTCAATCTCTCTCTCGCACACTATTACACAGTTTCAAGGGAATCAAGGTTAATTCTTTATAAATTCTCCAAACCTTTATACTTACAGAATCTAATTTTCCACCAAAAAACATTAAAACCAGTAGTTTATTTGCTATCATTTTTGAAATATACATACCAAACTGCGGTCATGTTTCTTATGCTTTCTTTTATGGCTACTTTTCCTGCTTCGATTAGAAGATTTGCTATAGTGATGCTGATGACTCTTTTCATCATCTCTGTTATATTTTTGGTCATCTATATCCTTGAAGTCATTCTTATATTCCTCAACATATCTCCGATCATGATGGTCTCTCCCATGTATGGATCTATCATCCAAGTAGCTACTAAAAACAGAAATAATTTTTGAAGCTTTTCAAAACACAAAGGAATTTTGTATCACCTAACCAACTCTTAAACAGAAGTATGGAAAATTTACATTGGGTGACTCTTTCAGAAACCATAACAATAATTAACCAATATATATTAGTTGAATTGGTTGCACAGATCAACAGAGTTTAGATTTCCCACTGTATCTCCTGTTCAGCCTTGGGCAAGCTGCATGACCCCAAGGAGGGACTGGTAATCCACTTATGAGTACTCTATCTCTAGAAACCCAGGGAAATGTCATTACTTGGGATCAAGTTGATGTCATATTTTTGTTGTCATGATAACATGTATACATAGCAAATAGAATAATATAATCACAGAATCATGAAGGGGCCTATAAAGCCATTGAGTCCAACCCCCTACTCAATACAGGAATACAAATCAAAGGATATCTGCCAGGTGGCTGTCTAGATTTCTCTTGAATGCCTCCAGTGTTGGAGCACTCACCACCTCTTGAGGTAATTGGTTCCACTGCTGTACTGGTCTAACAGTTAGGAAGTTCTTCCCGATATTCAAAAGAAATCTGACTTCCTGTAACTTGAGCTCATTGTTGCACATCCTGCCCTCTGGGATAAACGAGAACAGATCTTGCCCCTCCTCTGTATGACTGCCTTTCAAGTATTTGAAAAGTGGTATCATGTCTCCTCTTAGTCTTCTTTTCTCAAGGCTAAACATGCCCAGTTATTTCAGTCTTTCATCATAGGCCTTGGTTTTCAGCACCCAATGTTGCCCTGCTTTGAACTTGTTCCAATTTGTCAGTAGTTTTTACCCAAAGTTTTTACCTTCATACTCTTTCTCCATTCCCTAGCCTTAGCTGCAAATTGCTTCCTTAGAATCATAGAAAAGTGAAGTTGGAAAGGGCCTACAAGGCCATCAAGTCCAACCCCCTGCTCAATGCAGGAATACAATCAAAGCATATCTGCCAGGTGATTATCTAAGTTTTTCTTGAATGCCTCCAGTGTTGGAGCACTCACCAACACTCACCACTCCAGTGTTGGAGCACTCACTCATTCCTTCTCTCACTCTGTCCTTCTACATAAAAAATGAAAAAATTAAAGGGAACAATTCCCTTAATTTTGTTATGTCCTCTGATTAAGGCAATGAAAGCTACCAAAACCTATAGTAAATGGAAAACAGTTGAAGGAAAATTATAAAAAATATTGAATTGCTTATTTTGGTATGGAGAGAAAGAAGCTGAACTGAAGATTCAAGCCTTTTCAACACTAAATCTGTAAACATATATTTCCTATACTGTGGGAAGTTCGCAGGGAAGTGGGGCCAATGCTTAATATTCAGATCTGCAAGGGCTATTAGTTATTCCCTCCAATCCTTTTTCATCTGGGAAGGGTAGGTTGCTACTCCCTAGGTGATAAAGGAAGAGCACTGGAAGCATTCAGAGGTATATTTACTATAGTCTTGTGGCTAGCAAATATACTTGTCAGTTATTAAGCCTCAACATCATTTGTCAACCTCACAGAGCAGATGTACCAACATCAATTAGTCAAATGCTGGCTCAGTATTGAGGACCTTAACACAGATAGCAAATGAAATGACATGGACTGTAATAAAGGAACCTGTCCAAATAGAGGCATTCTCATAAAATTTTATGTTTAATTATTTTAGTTATATTTAAAACAGCAAATAATCTGCCAAAAACAAATAACTTGGGGATAACATATTAACCCCCCAAATAACAGCAGACTACAATAAAACAGATTCTATATTCTACTCTAGGGCCATCAGAATACCCTAAGACACAAGACACAGATTTACTCTGCAATCTCAGTTCACAGATTCAAAAACCTATTTACTGGGCAGAGGTGCCAAGAATGCCCATATACAATCTGAGAATCTCACTTCTTCAGAGCAGAATAAGAAATACTGGCTCCAACAGGGTGTTTTTGAGCTTAGAAACCCTTTGGCATATTTCAAAACTCCTAATTCTCAAATAATCCTATTCAAAATACTTCATATGTACTCCATGTGAAGTTCACAAAGGTATAACTGCAAGCAACAATCACATTCCAAGTCTGAAAGACAGCATTCTTTCTGAACAAGATTCAAAAGAGCAAAATTACGGGGAATACAGTTCTCCTTCATCTTCTACCAAGAAAAAACAGGCAAACCAAATGTCTGATGTGACATTCATTACTGCATTTTTAAAAGGAAGAAACCTTTAAGAATTTTATTTGGACAAAGTCCAAAAGATATATCTTTAAAGAAACAAAACACCGACAGAAATCTTCTGGGATTTTGTTCTTCACTAGTTCTTTTTAAAAGCTTTGCCTATAATATTGGGAAAATTGTAAATGTAACAAGTTAAATATTATTCATTTAATGTAAATTATTAATTAACACTAATATGTAAATTCTAAGTTGAAAGTGACAAATAAGAAACAACAGAAGACTTAAATTGCGTATCATTATAACAAGATCACTGTTAAGTGTGAAGTATTTTACCTGTCTGCAGTTTTATGTGATTTATGACGTTTGTGATCTTTTTCACTGCTATGAGATCTTCTCCTACGCTTTTGGCTATTTGTACTCTTCTCTTCATCCCAGCTCCTATCTTCTCGATCTGAGCCATGGGTTCGTTTTGAGTGCTTCATCTATCATAAGAAAATGTACTGAGGTGAAATTGTTACAACAGAACACTGATAAATACGAAATGACAGACAAATAGCACAACTTTATACACATTTTCAAAGAAGTCACTGCACACTGGCAACATTAAAAAGGAAAACATATGGTGGCATTTTAAAGACAAACAGATTTGTTTCAGTGTGAGATTTTGGTCATGACTCCCTCCACGGGGATATATATATAAGAGAGCACAGTATGAGTACTCGTTGTTTGCAGTAGTGGCCTTTAATCAATGAAACCTCACACTAAAACAAATCTGTTAAGTCTTTAAAGTGCCATAATACTTTATCTTATTTTTGAACCACTTCCTCCTTTGATTTTGTTTTTGCCCACAATCTTATACACATTAAAGAAACTGTGCTGAGGGAAGGTTACTCCTAAACAAGCTGTTCATAGGAGTATTTCTGAGGGCTACACTCCTGTTCTTTTAGGAGAAAGCTTTATTAAACACAAAGACTGATTTTTAAATTATTGGCACGTAGAGACTGGGCTTACAATATCTCTTATAACTACAAACACAAAGGAAAACATTTAGGAAAAAATGTATCACCAATTTTACGTACAGAAAACAGGAACGATTCTTATGCTGCTGCTCTTTCATCATTACTTCATTTGAACTCAGGGCACCACTACATTAACCCACAAAGATAAGGAGGAACACTACCTTACACCAAACAAACTAGACTAGCACATTTCAAAAATTTTGTAATCACAACAATTAAACACTTACATAGGAAAGTATGGATTTTAGAAACAAATTTGCATACTGTAGTCTACACTGTAAACATACAACTCATTGAAAGAATATGTAAATACTTAGTTTTATTCTGTGTTTATTTAACAAACATACATAGCTAATACTAAAAACACACATATCAGTTCAAACAGTGTGCTGCAGGCAGTAATATAACAAGCCTAACAGTGCCTTCTCAGAGCCATTAAACCAACTAATGACTTTCAAATCACTTTGTATTATCCTCCTTTTTCTTGATAATCACCAAATTTCTACAATGAAAGGAAGACCTTCTGAAAACTATCTAACCATCAAATTGTCATCAAATCTCACTCCGTTGCCCCTGTAAAAGCCACCAATTCCATGAAAACTACCCACAGCTATCTGGTGTAAAGATACACTCTTTGCATAACAATAATACTGTGCAGTCAACTCGATTTTCTGTTATGTGGTAACCTCACCCTGTGCTTTCTACCTATAAAATGCTCAGAAGGGGTTTACCATTCTGGTCTTCTGAGGCTGCCCCGTTTGCACAAGACTACACAGCCTGGCTCTTTTCCAGGGAAATTAAACTCCCGATCCCCTGCAACCAGGTGCTCCAACCAACTGAACTATCTACCAGCCAAGCTAGCCAGCCAAAACTTTAAATAGTTAAAAATTATTATACATTTCCAAGCACCATGACATTGAAAACAGACTTTAAGACTTTGCTTTTCCATTTGACTTTAATACCAAGCTTGACTCGCCCCACGCGCATAAAATTAACCCTAGTATTTATCACAGTGACGAAAATAATTCATATTCCACATGTTAAACAAGACAAGGTCCTTGGAGGGGGAAAAGTGCACCGAGACAGAACAATGGCACCCTCTCCACCCGCCCTTGATCTGCAAGAGGTTTGTGCCTCGGGGAGATAACTTGGTGCGTCGCCCTAAAAACACCACAAGAATTCAGTCCGATACAGCTGGAGCTGTATCGCCCCGCCGCCTCCAACCCCTTCCCTCCCCACCAGAGACGCAACCGCGGGCTAAGGAAGGAAAGGCCCTCCTTCCAAGACGAAGCCCGAGAGAGAACGACAAGAACTTCCCGTTTCAGACCTACTTTCCTGTCCCGACCAAGTCGTACGAAGAGAAAATGGGATGCTTTCCACACCTCCGCCACTTATACTCAACCATCAACCGAAGGGTGAAGCAAACACACACCAGCACCGTCCTCACACAAACAAAATGGCGCCTCTCCCTCACTTCCAGAATTGCGCGGTGGCGCCGCGCCGCTCACGTGAGGGCGTGTGCATGTAGACTTATACCAACCTACGAGTTAGAGGGAGATTCAGAGCTAAACTTCCTGGTTAATTTGGACGGCTGTTTTCGGCCTGCCAGCTTAGATTTTTGGCGGGGGGGGGGGGGGAACCGAGAGGGTGTTGTGGTATTTTGAAGGCTAACAGATTTATTTCAGTGTAAACTTGGGGGGGGGGGAGGGGGTTAAAACCCACTTTTTCCGGTTAATTTTGTACCAACGTGTTTTTTTCTCTTCAAATTTTAGCTGCATTTGCGTAGCACTGTGTTTCCCTTTTATAGAAAGGGGGAGAATAATCACAGCAATTCTAAAAGGATGTAGTGATTTTTCTCACACAGGTCTTGTTTCTTGTGAACATCTGGTTGTCGGCTCCTTTTAAAAAGGGCAGCAGTTGAATGGACGATAAAGAAGTTTATATACACTTTTATTATATATATACACTTTTGCCCACACAAAAGTGAGATTATGGGTTTAAAAGGCTGTCACCCTGGGCAGTATTTTTTTAAGTTGTTCCTATTTTAGTTTTGTAACTGGATGGTTTTCTCCGTATTTAAAATGTCCAGCTGTATTTGTAATCTCTCTCTCTCTCTCTTTGAAGTCAGACCTGCATGTGACTGGATCCTCCGCGGTCGCTTGTCTTATCTCTATGTGAAGGGGCAGGAAAACTCCTCTGGGCTCCAGCCTCCTGGCGGCCCTTCTCGGGAGGGAGCGCCTAGCCTAGGGGCTCCGCCCGGGGCTGAACCCGGGGCTGGAGGGTCGGGCGAGCCCTCGGTTCCCGGGAGGGCTTGGGCTGCCGGGAGTAACAGGGTTCCGTCTTCCTGGCTATCCCAGCGACTGAAGTTCTGGGGTTGTGCTTTTTAAGGCTCGCAACTTGATTTTCAGGAAGAAGGGCCGATGAGCTCCGTGGGCGGTGGCCACATCAGGGGTCCCGTCCCTACTTTCAAGGTTATGTTTTCTTGGGTAGAGAACCTGATCAGACCTGGTATCTAGAGCAAACTAATCATTTGCCTACCTGCGCCTTTTTGAGCCTTCAAAACCCTAAAATAAAATATCAATTCAATTGCATATACATAAATTCGCTATGTGGATCCACCCTTCCAACACAAATGTACAGGAAGTGTACCTAGATCAAGTTGACAAGGGCCTTAGAAGTCTAAGTGCCAATAGCAGCTCGAGCCTCTTCAGCTCTCCTGCTCTTTCTGATTCAAATGTCTTACTCGCACCCCGCTCTTTCTTAATCTCATCCCTTTGGGCTGAACCAGTATTTCATAGGAGTTACATTTAACCACAAGTAACACTGGAGGTTGCATATCAGATGTAACTGACTGGGAAAACATGATATCCACCTGACAAGGCACTTTATATCGTGTTCAACTGAAGCAGTGCATCTCCCCAGTAGATATGGATTTGCAGCCTTAATGGGCATTGAGCCTCAGTGCCATTAATGCATTTTGGAATTCTGAATGTTTAAAAACAATTGTGTCTTGTGGCACCTAAAGATTAAGGCTACAATCCTCGCAAACCAAGATGCCTGATGACCAACTGAGCTAAGACAAGGCCTGTTCCTTCAGCTGTGCTGAGTTCAAAGCCCCTCCAGCCTCAATTTGGTTGTAGCTACATAGCCAAATCCAATGGGATTTGCTCCACTAATAAAGCAGGTGATTTCAATTTCTTTTTAAAATTGACCACATCATACAAAAGCTGATTTGAATCAGTCCAACCCTTTTGCTCCCACAGAGGCTTTTTTCTGTTTGCCATTTGAGGGGTGGGTTTTTTTCTACTTTTTCAAGCCTGGAACATTTGGAATAGGCTTTTTTTCTGTTTGATTAGTTGTGATACATTTTTGTAAAGATGAGGCGTGAGTCTCTGGAGGCGGTGTTTCGGTGATGTAGACAGCTGGAGCATGGTGCTCAGGACAGGGGGATCATGTCCCCCACACTCGTTTCCTCTCCATTGACCGCTCTCCCAGTTGTTAAGTTTCTTACTTATATGACATTAGCACTAGATCACCCTATTGCTGGGTTCTCATTGTCATTATTTCCCACATTTATACGCATAAAAGGACTGGCAGTGGGGGGACTAGACGAAGGAAGGGAAGACGGGAGGCTGTGGGCTCAAATTTGAATCGCATCGCATCCAGTATGAACAGTGATCTCCTGAATCAACCCACAGGCTTAGCCTCTGTGTCAGCACTAACCACAATTTCAAACACGATGTAGGCTGTGAATCAAATTGTAGCAAAGCCAATTTGGTTTGGCTTTCCAGTGTAGTCACATCCTTTGTGAAGGCACAGCAGATAAATCGCTGGGCCAGAAGAAGCTTCGTTCCTCTGCCTCTTTTTTCTGGCTCTTCCGTTGGCTATTGTTGGTTCAACAAACACAAGGGTGGTTGTACAAGCACAAAAGGCTTACCTCCATTCCCATACCCATTATAGCCAGCACATCTTTGAGTGAATTTAGGCTCTGTCTGGCCTAAGTTAAAAAGTTAGGCAGGCTTATGCTGTCAAAGTGACAGACGTTCACTCACTGTGCTGTATTTCTATGAGTCACAATACTTTCATTTTCATTTTCACTTTCTGTTTTACTTGCTGAAACAGACTACTGTGGCTAGTTGGCTACTTCAAATGAATTTGTTTCCTGTCAGCAGGTGGCAGTAGCAGTACAGTCATAAATTGCTGGCATTTTGCATGCCTTTGAACAGGAGGATTAACTCCAAGTATATTATTTTTCTCTGTCATGAAAGTTATGCAGATCTGTGACCGAAACATCCTGTACTGACAATAATTCTTGAAAGAACAATCTCTTAGGGAAATACAAGTAAATTAAGGGAAGTAATCATATATTTCTTGCCAGTTTTAAAGGGGAGCACAGTAGTCTGAAAGAGTCAGTGTGTTGCTTCAGATAGAGTGTCGGACCCAGGAGACCTGAGTTCAAATTCCTGCTCAGCTATGGAAACTCGTGTGTGTGTGTGAGAGAGAGAAAGAATGGTAAAACCACTCCATAAATATTTCATGTACCGAAACAAACCTTGGGGAAAAACTTACTAGGGTAGAAATCAACTTGATGCCACATAACATACACAGTAGTCTGTATATTAACAAAATGGATGATTAATTTTAGGAAGCACAGTAGTAAAAAGGCCAGAGGAATCACCCTGGCAATGCAAACACAACATGGGCAACAGCATGAAACAACAAGAAAGGTAAGAGATCAGACAGGTAGATACCACCCTTTGCTGTTGAAATGGGGACTCATAGCTGAAAAGACTAATGGTCAGAGAAGCAAAAGTGTGGTCCTGACCCTATGATGTTACTTGCAAAAGAGCATTAGGATTTGGTGCAGGTGTCCCTCCACTGGCCTTTGCCAGAGAGAAAAAGCTTCCCCTGGGGGCTTCTGCTATCACAGAGGTAAGCTCCATTCTGCCTCTGAAGAATGCCATGGCCAGAAAACTACTGACTCCAAAAGTGGCCTGAAACAAGGGGTTCAGGGGATTGTCAGGAGATAGGCTGAAGCAAGCTTTGGGGCTGCTGCACCCCCACTCCCTCCACCTGCCATGAAGGGACATGCTCTGGCTATGCCCAGCATGGAGCTGGTTACGTCACCTCTCTTGTCTTCAATGGAAGGGGTTTAAACTGTAGCTACCTGCTGGTAGCTGTAAGGTCTGTAGATCTTCAGCCGTAAGATCGAATCCACGTGACGGAGTGAGCGCCCGTCGCTTGTCCCAGCTCCTGCCAACCTAGCGGTTCGAAAGCATGCAAATGCGAATAAATAGGGACCACCTCGGTGGGAATGTAACAGCGTTCCATGTCTAAGTCGCACTGGCCATGTGACCACGGAAGATTGTCTTCGGACAAACGCTGGCTCTATGGCTTGGAAACGGGGATGAGCACCGCCCCCTAGAGTCGAACACGACTGGACAAAAAATTGTCAAGGGGAACCTTTACCTTTTACCTTACCTGCTGGTAGGTGCCCTGTAGATGGTTTTTGATCTGCCACATCTTCTACAGCCTCACTTAACATAGCTCTGGAGCTTCTTTTAAATCAAAGAACTGAAGGAAAATGTAGTCATGTATTGTAAAGTGGGAAAAAAAAAAAGGAAAAGAACTCAGGAGCTGAAGTGACTTCTCTGTAAGATGTAGCCTCATTCCCCACCACCCCCTTTCTGCAATACTGCTATCAATGGCAGTTTCTTCTGTTACCACAGCAGTAAGGTTGGAAAAACTATACCTGTTGGTTTAATTTCCTCTTTTCAGCAGCCAGGAAACGGTAGGAAGAACTCTTTCAGTGTTTGGACTTGGAAGCCAGAAGTGGCCAACAGATATTAGTCAGTGGAACTGAGTACACTAGTGAGGCGGATGGGGGCAGGACAGACGATTATGGTGCCCGACAGGCTGCTATGACAAACAGCAGTGCTAGTGCCAAATTTTGCCTTCCCTCCCTCTGCAGCAGACACCACAGCAGAAAGAGCCCTGCGAGGACAGCCTAACCTTGTTTCCCCTTCTCTCTAAGGCAAGTTGCTGGTGTGGATCAGAAGAAGGTGTAGGTGTAGAAGGAAATACCCTTCCCAGAAGTAAATAATGGTATTGGAAACCTTCCAAGTCTGGACTAACCACAGGTCAGTATTTTTAATTTTACACCCACATTACAAAATTTAGAAACCATAGACAGTTCAGGCAAACTGTTAGAACACAGTATAAATTAGGCTTGTCATACAAATTCCGTACATAGGTAAATTAGCTTGTTTATGACTGACAAAAGGAGTTAATAGCAATCCAACCACATTGTATAAAAAAGTATGGGAACGAGATGAATGCTAAAACCATGAATGTAGTACGGGACGTCTCCATCCCCAAATGGCTATCTTCTACTTATGACCATGCGGTTTTACAGTATTAATTAAAAGGCAGGGCAAGCATATCACCATTAACATTTTGTAGAGCTATGTACAATCACAAAACCGTAACATTTTTCAAGTACCTTACTGTTTTGTCTTCCAAAGTGGTCAAAGTATCGGTAATAATTCCAGAACTTTAAACAGCAACTTTACACTATCAGTGTTAATATGAATTCCAAATTGACCTGGAAATGCAAGTCACACCATGAAGAGAGCTGTCTTCAAAAACACAAATTACAAGGAAGGAGAGGAACTGCTACACATTATTAGTATGTACACATTCAGGAAACAGCTAAGATGTTTGTACAGTTATCACTTTTATTTTTTGTGCCTTTTGTTCTTGGTATTTAATGGGGTTACTCAGAACAATCACCCCATTTTGTAAACAAGTTTTTAGAGATTATCTAATAGAATTTTAATTAAAACAAGGGATAGGATCTGCATTTAAGACCCATTAGCTATGACTTACATCTTAATTGATACCCAAACTGTTACGAGCCTTTGAACAGTAACTTCCTGTACTGGGTAAAAAGCGCCTTTTAAAACATTTGTACGGCATTTGTGTTGTGCATGGAAGTCTGTTGAAGCTGATCACCTTGACTTTAGCTATATGTCTATGGAGCTCTTTGTATAGAGCCATTATAAGGTTTAGATAGATATAGCTCTAGTACGAAGGACAGTTTATATGATCAGCAAAATTAAGTAGCAGAATTTTTTCCAGGACTATATGGTTTGCATTCTATGTATTATGTCATCTATATGTCATCTTTCCATGTTTGTTAAACCTACCTCACCCCCAGCCCCATGCAAAAAAAAACAAAAACAAAAAAAAAAGCTAAATAAAGGCTGTAATAATTATCTGGGGGGGGGGAAGTTATGTTGACCAAAGTGGGGCCAATTTCTGCGTAATACAGACCCAAATCTAATTAATGCTAATGGAGGAAGAAAGTGGGTTAATGGAGTCCGTTACTGGTACTGCAAGCAGTAGCACACCTATTCTTACAGTCCTATTCTCGTTCTTCAGCATTCCTGTTCTTATGCATTCCTATTCTTATTTATATCACCTGGAACTAGTTATCCATAAGTGCAATGTTATTTGCACTAGCAAACTGAAGTGAAAAAGGATGTAATTGGATATTGTCTCTGTGTGTGTGTGTGTGTCTGTGTGTTGTGCTGTCAAGTCTGAACCAACTTATAGCAACCCTAATTTTCAAGGTGAGATATTTAAGGAGTGGTTTTACCAGTTCCATTCTCCCAGGGAGTTTCTGTGGCAAAATGGGGATTCAAACCCTGTTCTCCAGAGTCCTAGTCTGTCACTCTACACCACACTGGGAATCATACACTATAACCCCCTTTCCCTTCACATCCTTGTTGGGAGTACTCTGGAATTCGTCTTTGATGGAGAGCCGACAAAGGTCCACATAGTCAAAGCTATAGTTTTTCCAGTAGCGATGTATGGAAGTGAGAGCTGGATCACAAAGAAGGCTGACCACCGAAGAATTGATGCTTTTGAATTGTGGTGCTGGAGGAGACTCTTGAGAGTCCCCTGGACTGCAAGGAGAACAAACCTATCCATTTTGAAGGAAATCAACCCTGAGTGCTCACTGGAAGGACAGATCCTGAAGCTGAGGCTCCAATACTTTGGTCATCTCATGAGAAGAGAAGACTCCCTGGAAAAGACCCTGATGTTGGGAAAGTGTGAAGGCAAGAGGAGAAGGGGACGACAGAGGACGAGATGGTTGGACAGTGTCATCGAAGCTACCAACATGAATTTGACCCAACTCCGGGAGGCAGTGAAAGACAGGAGGGCCTGGCGTGCTCTGGTCCATGGGGTCACGAAGAGTCGGACACGACTTAACGACTAAACAACAACAAATACCAATATGGAAACCAGCTCCCACCTGCAGTGTTTTAATCCAATAAAAGCTTTAGCACATTATTCTGCTGTATTCATCGACTACACCTAAGACAGCAGTACCAGATGTTATGGCTTTTGCAGCAGATGTTTTGTTGGCAGTTCTATAGAAACACAGTGGACACATACACTTCAAATGCTAAAGCATAAAGCCCTGCATCTTAACGTGCAAATATCTGAAAACGTGTTTCAGTTGTTATACAGCAATTTTACTTCTGTTTCCTAAGTCTTTTTTCAGAGGCAAGTTACTAATAGCATAACTGACAGAATAATGGCTAAGATACAGAGACCGGATGTGCAATTTAAAAAGGTTTCTGCACATATTTGTACAGGATTTCCCTTTACATATGCAACCATTTTGTATTGTATTGAAGGCTATTAACCAGAGGGGTTCCTGGCCTCCAGAAGTAGTTTTTTGTGTAGATCCAAGGGACGGCAGTGAAAAGAGGACCTTCTGAAAAGCCCGTGTGTCAAGGAGATGATGGCACACAGGCCTTTGGCTCGCCATACTGGGGTCTTTTGGGATATATTTTGCTCTGAGACAAGTTGAGATCTTACGTTTTTCACATGCATGATCACTGCAAGTGACTTGTCTCATTCAATATTCATGAAAATGTAATGGACTTTTTGAATGCTACCTGATTTCCCTGTGTGTATTTGCAATGTAACTTGGTTTGTAGTAGAACTAAAGGTGTCCCAATGCCCTCAGAACTAAGATTTCAAAAATCTCAGTAACTCATGGGCACAATTCTATATCTAGAAAATACAACATATGCATTAGCTCTTCCTAAATGTACGGTACCTTGGGTTGCGAACTAAATGAGACTGACCAAACCAGGCGTTCACCCTCAGCACTTGCTTATTTATGCATTTCTGGGGGACGTCAGGAATAATAAAAACCCCTCTTGTTTATTTTTCTTTCAAAGTGGGGAAGCATGAGGCCTATGCCTGGAGAGTCTCTCCCCCCCCCCCCCGCCATGCCCTTGTGCCCTTTGCCCACCCTCACCTTAGCAATATAATAAAGCCTGACACCGCATGGGTATCATCCAATCAGATGAAGTGAGCTTCCATGGATAATTTATTTTATTAAATAACATAATCTCTTATCTATTTTATATACATAGGTTGTTTGTTATTCAGCTCAGCTGGGATACTAATAAAAGCTACCACTGCTCTTTTACTGAGGTCCATGAAAACTTTGTTCAAATGTTGCTCTTCCTCCTTACCTAAAAGCTGATTGCACCGCTTGTTCCGCATCACAGTGCCAGATGGTGCAAATCACTTGTCACACTGATTTTTATGACAATGACATTTGTGACAGCAGCACTGATCCAAAACTAATTTAAAAAAATATATTCTGATCATCCTTTTTCGGAATAATTTCAGTGTATTCTAAGCAAGGCAATCATATTAATCTGATATTCCTCTTTTTATGGTGATAGGAGTTGAAATAGTACCAGAATTAATGCTGATAAATATGTTCTATGTTTGCTAAATAAACTGGCATTTAATATATTCACAATTCAGAATAAAATACGAATCATACAGTTAGGGAAGGGTCAGTCCAGTGTGTTTCGCCACACCATAACTGAACTACCCAAATCCTACCTGCCACATCGCTTAAATATTTTTATGAAACTGATACCACTACTTGCTATGCCAATTACCCTTTATTCCAAATTGTGTATATATTTTGTAGTCTTTAAACAGATCTGATAATTACAAGCAGAACTGTCAACTTCAAGGACTGAAGTAATTAGTCTGGAACTAATTACTTATTTTGACACATTTTGTTTAACAACTGAACAACATTTCTAACCATTTAGTGAAAAGGAGGTGACATTTCTCCATTTAATGCAACTTGCAGGAGTTGTAGCATTTGGACAGAGTTTTCCGTCTCTTTCATGAAAGAGATAATTTTTTCCACCTTCAGTGCAACTCTGGGAAATAGCAGCAGGTGGACTGGGCGTTTGTCAGACCCATTAATGCTCCCACTCTTCCCTTTCATGAAACTGAGAACTTGTACTGCTCTGATTTTGAAACTAATAAACACCAGAGTCAATGTGGACATTTTTTATATAATCATAAATTCTACCTGAAGGCTACTAAACATATAAATGGAATCCTTCTGACCTCAGTTTAAGCTAGACACACCTACTTCCTGGAGTCTAGCAAGGGAAAACCATTATGATAGCAGGCTGTTTTATCCAGGTTAGAATGCATATGCATATCAGAGCTAAACCTACATTTAAGGTACATCTGGAGTGGATGACATTCTGATCTGCATTACTATCTACAGTCAACATGGATATTCATTTATGTGCATTTTTATGAAATTGCTAAATGTATGGGAATGTGTGCTCTCTTTAGAGCAACTTTTTTCCCTTTAACCTAGCATGTTTTAGATATTATTGCATGGAATGGAACACATTCCATGCAATAATATATACTGTTGTATATATTATGGCATGGAATGGAACACACCTTTCGGCAAATATCATGTTGTAGGACATTGCTTGCTAGTTACAAGTGTGTGTGTGTGTGTGAGAGAGAGAGCCATTTCTATATTTGGAAGACTTCAAGTACAGAAGTTCTGAAGATGTAAGAAAAATATTTGAGGAATTGATGATACACAATTACATCATCTAGAGAGAGGATGAATAAACTTATTAGCTGAGTAAAAGTGGGGAGGGCGAATGTTCTATCCATTCTTGTCTACTACTGATCACATAAAACGTCTTGCAACACAACTCTGGATGAACGAGGGGGTCTTTGGGTCCCTTAATTAATTGAGATAAGGAACCATTTCCAATTCAGTACGATCCACGTCTGCAGGATTGGTGTCTGTAGTTTGCCACGGCCCTAAATACAACATACAAAGGTGCCCCCCTTGTATATTGTTATACAAGGATTCCCTCCTATACACGGTTTCAGGCATCCATGGTAGGTATGGAGCCAGTCCCCTGTAGATACATGGGTCCTACGGTATACAAAATTGGGACTTTAAAATAGATCCTGGGAGTATTATTCCCATTATACTTTTTTTCTCTCTGATAAGACTAGTTTTGGAATTATTTTGAATAATTCCCCATTCTTTCCTCTAAATCTTCACAGAAGAATTATGTTAATGCTTCCTGAAAGGATTTATATAATATATTCATATTATATTTCTGGAGAATACATTTGCTTTGTTCCTCACATACAGAATCTGCAGAAACAGTTCTTACAAATGCAAATAACGGCATTAGACATTTGCAGCAGTTATCGGATAGCTGCTGTGAGGTTAGGTGAGCCTCAGCATACTTTAAAATGCTTTAATTACTCATATATTTTCTATAGGAATACATTTCTGTTTGCTACAGTTCTGTATCATCAGCCTGTTTCCAACTTGTACAACCCTATGAATTAGAGACTTCCAGAAAGTCCTATCCTTAACAAGCCCTTGCAAACACAAAGTTGTGGCTTCTTTTATTAGGTAAATCCATCTCTTACTTGGTCTTCCTCTTTTCCTACTGCCTTCAACTTTTCCCAGCATTAAAATCTTGCTACTATACTTGCCTTACTATTTGAGAACAGGATATTTTAGAAGATTTATGTGCACATATTATCTTAAATAGCATGAAAGGATAACAAATATTTTGGAAGGGTACATTTTATTTCCTCATTCATTTTCAGGTACTGGATTATCATCTGCACATGGTAACCCAGGCTAGAACTTCAGCTGCTCCAGTGTTGGTGCACGTGGTAGGTCTGGTTGTCGTATCTTTACTACCATCTACAGTACTTTTAACCCTGACAAGGGAGAGTTTGTTGCTAGTGTCACCTTCCTGCTCCCGTTAGTTGAAGTTACAGTGGACCCTCGACTTACAGACGGCTCGACCTGCAGACTTTTCGAGTTACAGATTCCTCTGGCCGCAAAATTTAGGTTCGACTTGCGGCCGGAGAATCGACCTACAGACCGGAAAATCAAACAAAATGGACCAAAAACGGCCGGTTACGGATTAATCGGTTTTCAATGCATTGTAGGTCAATGGAGCCTCGACCTGCAGACTTTTCGACCTGCAGCCACCGGTCCAATACGGATTAATTCCGTAAGTCGAGGGTCCACTGTACTTTATGCAGGCACAGTTCTTAGAGGATCTTTTGTGACTGCCAGATAGTTGGCAAAAATGAGAACGCTGCAGGAGGACGTTTCTCATCCCATAGCCAAGAAACCTTTAGAAGCTTTACCCAAAAGAAGTTATACAAAACAACACAATTTCTGCAAATGTTGGTAGTTAGACATAAACATGGTCAATCTATGTTGTTTCTCCCAGTTGCATTTCAGATGTTCTGCCATGGAAGAGTGCAGTGAGTGACTGAAGAAAGCACGTTGTGAATTAATGGATATTGGGGGTACCTTTCAAAATATAAAAATATGTATTTGTTTTCTGAGAGAGCAGATGAAAGTGGTTCCTACTACCTGGGCAGTCAGTCCACACTAACTGTAAAGTAGCAGTCTCTCCTAAGCCCAGATGTTGTCAAACTACAGCTCCTATCATCCCCAGCTAGTATCACCAGTGGTCAGGGATGACAAGAGTTGTAGTTCAGCTTCTGTTTGGTGGCCCAAGGTTGGCAAATGCTGCTGTAAAACCTCTTGTTGACTGTGTATGTTTCAGAGATCTCTCCACAAGGGGCAAGTATGAAGCTAAACCTCATTAAAAACAAAAACTCTGAAAATTTGGATTTTCAAGAATCTGTGTTCTTTACCAACTATATATGAGTGTGATAAAGGCAAAGAGACTTTCATTGCTGCTTTTGATAAAGGCAGGGTGCACAAGGATTCTTCCTGAGTGATATGAAATATCACTGTAGGAAGTTAATTCAGTTACTGAGGATATTTAATTAGAGGCATACAGTTTTAAGTAATTTCTTCTTTCTCTGAAATCCCTGCAATCTGAGCTGTTCCTAGTTCTCCACCTATGAAATTTGGAGGCCAATTCAAGTCTTTGGAATTTAGCCCAAGCAGATTTATACCCATTTCACTCTACGCACCCTGGATCTGAATAGGTTTATAAGCTTCCATTGACTTGCACTGGAAAAAGCAAACTGCTATAACTTTTTGTTTTTGCACTGATACACATGAAATTTTGAGACATATGGACTCTGAAGAGGGGAAGAAACCTGCATAATTTCAGACAGCAGGCTTCAGGGATTTGTGTGCAAAGCATCTTTAAATTGTGCTTTTAAAAAGAAAGGCTAATGTGACTCATCCAATTTGAAATCTGCTCCACACACAATAGGATTTGTGATCTGAAGCAGGGCAATTCAGTTAGTAATTCAAGATTTGTCAAAACCTTGGCACAGCCCTAGTTGGAATTATAATTCTGCAGTGTGAAAGGCTAGTGATCTCTAACAGAATTTTCAGCACCCTTGCTAACTCTCGGGATTCTTGGGAGAAAGTCACAACAGCCACTGGACTGATACAAATTTGCAGTATCCTCAAAAATAAAATACTGATCAACTATTTTAGTATGGTGAGCTCTGTACAGATTTTCAGTTGCTGTCAGTGTTGAACGAAAGATGCTCAGCATACTTGAGGAATAAGGCCTCTTATTGGCACATATGACATTTTTCTACTTTTGCATTTTTAGGACTTTGTTCTGGTTCAACTTTTTAAATGTAACTTCCAGGAAGATACGTGGGTGTTAAATTCAGCTGGAATTACAGACATGCTTTTCAGACAAGCTTATATAACAAATTCGAATGTGTATTATGTAACAGGGAACTCCTGCAATCCTTGGATGCACTACAGTAGCACACAAATACTTAGGATCAGACATACAGAGAACTATGCCTGTCAAATATTGGGAAATATGACAGTAAGTTAAAGCCTTGGGTATATATGTATGCATATTAGGATCAGAGCATGAGACATCTTTTCAGAGTGGTGCCATTCAGACAATTAAAACCTAACATGCCACTAGTGGGACTTGAAAAATTTATTTCCCTCCTCTCTCCTCACCTAAGCTCTGGCTGATTGTGTTGATGCCTGCTGTTGTGCTTGTGGAAGTGTATGGATGGATCCTACCCATTGGTAGGATTGGTTTTTGCTTCATGCAGACACAGTATCTGCTTTGAACCACTGAAAATCAATCAGCATTCTTTCACTTTACAAAAAGTTAGCTCATCATTTAGCTACTTCCATACTGCATAATGTCTACCATTATAGTCATCAGCAGGCAGTTTAAAAGATGTGCACATTTAAGGGCACAGCTATTCAAATACACGTATAGCTCTAATCACTGCTCGTGAATACATTTATACTTGTTCCCGATCTGTCAGAATGTACGAACACTACCAAGAAATCACTTCAGTAATGGTTTTTTACACAGAGGACTTTTAAGTTAAAAAGGACCTCTTGTCATCAGTACATATTCAAATGTTAATAGCAAACTGCCTTATGAATAGTGTCAAATCAACCCTGACTTCAGTTGTGAAATAATTTGAGACTGAAGCCTAGTTATCAGAAGGGCTCCATAAAACTTACTGAGCCAATTCTTAGTGACTTTTCTCAACAGAAAGCATTTCATATTCAATTTCTTATTTCCCTACAATGCCAGTGCACCCAAGCTGGGTAACCACTTTGTAACCAGTGTACATTATAATGCCTTTCAAGCAGCCATGCGTTTTACTTCACAGAATAATGTCGGGAAGGAGCGGTTGTCCTGTAGGGAATTTTATCAACTTCCCTGTTAAATGAAGGGAACCCAAAGTTAGTGCATCCTCGATTGATGGCTGTCCAGCTTCTCTTTGAAGAACTCATCTCCCAGGCAACTGGTACTACTGTCAAACTATTTTTATGAGGACGTTTCTCCTAATATTCAACCAAATTCTTCTCCAAGCCCATCAGATCCTACCCCTACCCACTGGGGCATCAAGGAACAAGTCTTCTACATGACAGCCCTTCAGATATTTAAAGGGTACTATTGTGTCTCTGTTTAGTCTTCCCTATGCTAAACATAACCAAATATGTCTACTTTTCCTCAAAGGATTAGTTTTCCACATCCCCCACCATCCTCATTGTCCACCTATGAACCTACGGATTTGTCTTCATCCTTCATAAAATGTGGTACCCAGAACTGGAGCCAGTATTTCATATGAGTTCTGACCAAAGAAGAATAAAAGGGAACTACTTCTTTTCAGTTCTTGGAAAGAACTGTTAATGCAACCTAAAATTGCATTAGCCTTTCTACAGCCATATTATGTTTCCAGCTCATGTTCAATTTATGATTAACTGCAATCCAAAGATATTTTCCAAATATAGTACTGCCACAGCATGTATCTCCCACCCTATAGCCAGGGGCACCTGTGGACCTTTTTAAAAACAACAACAACAACCTAAACATAAAACTTTAGCCTAAATCCAACCTATAATTTCAACCTCAGTAGACCCACCAAATCATTGGGTATATTGTGAACCAACACTCACACAAACTCCACTGTTTCAATAGTCTGCTTTCACTGAGATTAACAATCAGATTTAGGTCTTTGTACCCTGCTTGCTTATTCTGTTTCAGCCCACATTTCTACTCTGTCAAGATTATTTTGGACTACTCTTTTCATATTACTATTTTTGAATTACTGTCTTTTGATGAATTAATTATTCTTCCCAATGTATTAATTATTCTTCCCTGCAAACTTGATAAGGATTTCCATTATTATGGTCACTGATTTAAAAAATGATGAAGATTACCCGCTCTGGACAGCCATTTGGTACCCCACTTGAAACTTCCTCCGAATTTGATAAGGAATTAGTATATTTTCCCAGCTGGTTCTGAATATCAGTGATGTTACCAACTAGACTACCCAAATATGCTAAATAAAATAGCATAGAGAACTGTCAAATGCTTTGCTGAAACCAACTAGTAACTAATAAAAAAGGGGTAAGATTAATCTGGAAGAGTCTGTTCTGAATAAATTCATGTTGGCTTCTAATTGTTACTCATCTCTCTTTATCAAGCTGCATATAAACTGGCAGCTCTATTATTTGTTCTAGCATTCTCCCTTGTATCAAAGTCAGATAGACGCTCCTGTAGTTTGAGTTTCTTTTTCTCTGTTCTTATACAGTAGTTTAGAAAACTTTTGCCTTTCTCCATAAATTTTGTTGCCCCCTACCCATTCTCTAGAAGGCCATAAAGAAATCATCTCTCATTTCTCATTCAGATACCAGAACCTGTTCTCTTTTACTGTACATACTGTGCACAGTTGAACTTAAACACTTCAGCCCCGATATAACAGCCATTAAGAATATTTTGTACATGAAGGCATACAATGCTGACACTATTAAGCTTATCACGTAGGGAGAGGATTTCTATGACATGTCATATTTTTCTGCAGCCTATGTTTGCAATTATAAGTAGTTTTGGATATGTTTATGAGTAATCTGGTGAGAAAGGCCAGATTACTCATAAACAAATTTGAACCTGCTTGTGGGTTCAAGTATAGGCTGCAGAGAAAGCATGAAATGTCATAGAGATGAGCAATTTACCATATTGCTAGGATTAATCACATGAAGCAAATTCATATATTGTTAAATGACTGATTGCCTGTGGTCAAAAAAGAATCTACCCAGAAGTGAACAGTCAAGGACTCTTTTAAAAGTTGCCTTTCCTCTTCCTCTTTTTCCTCTTTGCCTCTGAGGTTACAAATAATTAGCATATATCTATGTGGATGGGCAAATAATGATTGTGACTTTATAAGTCTAAATGAGGTTTCCTAATGTAAATTATGTTTGCTATGACATACTATGTCATCATTACAAGGAAAGAACATAAGAATACATAAGGCCTTTGAGCACTGATAATACAGGTTGCTGTAGACAGAATCTGACAGAATTGCATACCACAGATTAAGATGGCCT
>JBAJHW010000242.1:0-25000 GCA_037013535.1 Intellagama lesueurii
ATTTGGGGCAAATCATTTCATCTTTATCTCAGGGTTGGGATGGCATCTTTAGGTATGAATATCTGAGTACGAAACAAAAGGTCACTCCCATCCATTTTTGATGATGCATGTATCTTTCAAGCACATTTCGCTCTCCTTTAAAATATAAGATGTGGCTTATGTTGCCAACTTTTTCGCTGGCTGCCACTCCTATGCCTTGTAACATCAGCTTGAGCCTGAAAAACTAGTGATATTGAAATTAGTGATTTCTGCATATCACACACACACACACAAGTATGGCTTGGGATTTCTGCTGTTCAAGCTGCTTTTCAAGGGGGAGAGGAGGACAACAGAATAATATTTATCTTGTTACGCTGGTAAGCATTGATCTGATCCTACACTCCTTACATTTGTATCCCTCCTTCTTCCTAAGGAGCTCAACTGCTGGGCATAGTTTGGCCCCATTCATGTTATCTCATAAGAACCCTGTGACATAGGTTAGGGCAGTGATGGCGAACCTATGGCACACATGGCACAGCTGGCACACAGAGCCCACGTGACTGGATTGCTACCCCCGACAGCCAAACCTGAGGAGGCGGCTGCAGCTGTGGTGCTAGCATCCCGACAGGTGGCGGGCCATGATCTGGAGCAGCTGGTGCTGGTGGCAGCGGGCCAGCCAAGCTATAGGTAGTGGCGGGGTTGGGCACGACTGGAGGCGGATCCGGAGTGGGGTCTGGAGGCACCTCCGTGCCCGGGATTCCCCCTTCCACTGCCACTTCCACTTCTGCTGTCACTACTTCCACTGCCACTGCCACTGCAACCCGCCACCTGCTAGGTTGGGTTTTTTGCAGTTTTTTTTGCAGTTTGGGCACTCGGGCTCAAAAAGGTTCACCATCACTGGGTTAGGGGAACTGGTCATCCACCATGCAGAGGTCACCCCAATATGCTTTGGGTTGGATTGGTAATTTGAAGGTGTCTCTCCTTGGTCTTTGTCTGTCATTGTAACCACTGTATTTGTTACTTACTTCTTCCCTGTGCCATAAGCAAAAATACATATAGGTGCACCTCTCACACTAGATGATGTGTGTCATTGAGTGCACTGTGTATCAGGTACAGAGCTCACAAGTAACTTATTACAAATAATAATATCTGCAATGATCGGAACTATCACTTTTTGGACAACCGGTCTCAGAATAATGGGGTTTGCTGGGAGCTGTAGATCAGAATAGTTATCGTTCTCACTTCTGGTTACTTCACTGTAATTAGTTCCTTCTTCTGAGAGAAACATTAATCCTGTTCAGGCCTAGTCAGGATTTTTCCTGATGAAGTGGAAAGTGTTTGCATATAATGGGTGTAGGGCTAAAGCTCTTTCCTTACTGTTGCATTTAACCCAACACAACTCAGTGCCTGGACAGGGCTAATCCTATTGTAATTTAAGGAGAAATAATTGTAACTGTATCTTCACAATTACTTTAGACTGTGGCCTCACTAGACATGGAGAAGAAATAGCACATGATTCAAGTTTTTGTAACTACTTGCACCACACCTCATGGTGTGGCATTCAGATTTTTTGTAAAAAGTAAAGAAATAGCAACTCTTTTAATTGCTTCTAAGAAGTGGAAAGTAGAGAGTTACTTTTTAAAAAATTGTAACAAACATTAACTCACTACTTGGAGCTTTTGTAACTACTAATTATAATTGTAGTTTCTTTAAAAAATAACTCTCCCAGCTGTGCGCCAGTATCCATCACTTACAGCAAAGCATCCCCCAGTTTCAAATTGACCACTGTTTCTCGGACAGGCCTAAAGATCCATTGACCTGCAGCTTCAATCATTCCTAGCCAGTATGACTGATACTGCACTCTCATGCATCTAGAGGGCACTGGATTGAACAAAAAGGCTGATCAAAGCCTAGAGGTTAAAAGGCATCTTTTGGTGAAAGATGTATATTCAAAAGTGTTGGGGGGGGGGGGGAGTGGGGAGAAAACTCAGAATTTCCAGCCTTATGTCACTGGCATTTGGCCTCACATGACACTGAGTAAGGCTGTTTTCAAAACTTCCTCCTAAACCATCCGAACGCAGGAAACAGGCGATGATGCTACACATCCCCTAAATATGCCTTGATTCTTTTAAAAAACAAACCAGAAACCGAAGGGCTGCTTACCATCTTTGTCCAGCTAAAACCTGCATGCATTACATTTAAATAAAACAAGTCTGTCTCAGTCCAAACATTCTTTACTTGTGTTTATTTGTAGGTGTGTTATTTGTAGGTGTGTACTAGACTTTATTGATTGATTGATTGATAATATTTTTACCCCACCTTTTTTCCTTAAAAAAGGGCCCAAGGCAGATTACATCTTTAATAAAAACGATATTAAAGATCAAAACAGTAAATAATTCAAATATTAAAGAAGAATCAATAACATTATATTCAACATGCTAGGTAAAGGCATTACTAAAAACAAGCAACAAAATATGAACCATCCCGTTTATTGTCTCCAAGACATATGGTTACTAAGGAAAAGTCTGCCTGAAGAGAAAGGTCTTCGCCTGCTTGCAGAAGGAAAGCCAAGATGGGGTCAGCCTGGCCTTCGGTGGGAGGGACTTCCAGAGTGTGGGGTCTCTGCCTTCCTCCCCAGAAACTGGTACTTAAGGCAGTTAACAATAGAATAAATAGAAGTCAGGAGTAGAAGGAGAAAGTTAAAAGTGTTAAGCAGATTACACAAAACGAACAACTTTAAAAACAATTCAAAACTAATCAATTTTTTATTTATAAAACAAACAAACCTTTCTGTCGTGTTATAGAAAGACGTGGGATCTGCAAGGAAATGCTCCCCTTTGGGATGCCAGCATTCCATGCCCACTTCAAGGGAGCATCGACACCACCTCTGGGTTGCCCCCCCCCCCATCGTAAACGAGTCACACGTTTTGCTGTCTCTGCTGAAACAGGACGACCCATTTCCTGTTCCATGAGAGAGGATCAAGAGCTGACGCAAGACAGCATCTTCTTTTGCACCTGAAGGAGCAGGGCTCAGTTAGGGGAAGCAGGGCTGGCCACATGGCTAACACAGCTCTGCTTTTTCCACAGGGGAAATAGCCAAGGAGGCTTAGAAATAACAGCCAGGGAGCCTGTGGCCTCTCTCTCTCCAACGCCTTGCACCCTCAGTCAGAGGCAGTGGTGGGGCCACCTATGCATGGCCAGTATCCCATGCCCCGTGAACAACACACTCAGTCCACACAGGGCTATTTTTTTGCAAATGGTCTTCCCTTTTAAAACCTCCCCCCCCCCAAGACTTTTTGAACTAATGAAAAGCTTGATTTACTTCCAAATCTGCCAATACTTGTAAATAGGAGTGTGAGTTTCGTATAATATGCAAAGGGTGTTATGCTCAGTGTTTACATTTATTTCTTTTCTCTTCTGCAGGTGTTACGATTTCGGCCTATTGTCTCCTTTCAGTTCTCGTATTAGTTATTCTAGATTTCCTGCGAACATATTAAGGACTGCTCTTTCCCGCCCTAGTGAATGAATCTTCTTAGGCATTACTGACATGTTTGTAAAGCTATTTTCTTCCTGTGCAATAAAAATTGATTTATTATTTATCCTTTCCATGCCTTGGCTAATATAATAACACCAAAAATGTCATTGAGTGGGAAAAGATGGTATCACAATCAACAAGACATAGAAGTGGGAGAAAATGGCATGTCTCTCACCAGCGGGTCCTTCAGCATTGTGAACCATGGATGGAAAAGATTACGCCATTGCTTTCCATCAAATGAAACCCGTCAGTGCAGGAGTAGCAGGGCCACCTCTGTACTGCGTGGATGTGGCCATCCACATCCTTGGCTTCTAGCTAGAAGCAATGAACTAGAGATGAACCAATACATTTTGCTGCCTAAGGAGAAGGACAAGGGGGTGCCATCACCACTGCCATCACCCTCACCGAATACAGAAGCCAAGTGACCTGGCATTGATATTATCTCTACATGAGTGACAAGAATTCTGGGAGTTCTAGCCCACAGCTACACATGTACATTTTGCTCACCTGCAACAGGGTCTATCATCCAGACTGCTTGGGCCTACTTCCAGTTGTTAATATACAAAAAGATAGCTGTCCTGGGAGGCCTAGGTCTTTATGGTAGATTTATTTCTTTGGGAGATACCGTTTATAGAGCCTACCTGGCAGTGAGACTATACCTCTCACCAAGAGCTAGACTTCCCAGGAAGTACCAGCAGCAGTTTCCTAAAGCGCTATGTGGGTGGTTTACAACATAATTATGCAAACAACTCTTTGCCCCCCAGCGAACTGGCTATTCATTTTATCAACCTCAGAAGGATGAAAGGCTGACTCAACCTTGAACTGGCTACCTGAGCCCATCAGAACCAAACTCAGGTCATGAGCAGAGGCTTCATTGCATCACTGCAGTTTACCCACTGCACAATGGGGCTCTTATTTATGTTACCCTCAACTGCTAAGGATCATTAGATGAAGGTGAATTTGGTAGCCTGTTGGCAGACCTCACATGGGCAACTGATTAGCCACTGTATGAACAAAGTACTAGGTGAGACCGATCGTTCGTCTGATTTAAAAGAAGTAGCCGTGTTAGGCTGTACGAGCATATTAGGCAAAATCCAAAGAAACAAGACAAAAACATGTGGCACTTTAAAGACTAACTAAAGCTAATGAATGTTTCAAATGTTTTACTTTGATTTCTCTATTTCATTCTGCATTTCCTTTTTCCTCAGATGTCTGAAGAAGCAGACATAATCCACAAAAGCTCACATTAAAATATAATAGTATTTAAGATACCACATGGTTTTGAAGGGGTCAAATCAACACATACGTATATAAAGAATAACTTAGCCTAACTGCAGCCTTCTTGCCTCTGTAACTTGCTTTGTTACATGAAGGTTTCTGCTTAGTAGACAAGAATGAACAAAGGAGGGAGGCTGCTTGAATTCCTTTTTCGCTTTGCAACCAACTAGCCTAATTGAAAATGTGTCCTTGGTTAGAGATAAGAGACCTGGAAATCTAACCGCATGGAACCGGGAGGGATGAGCTCAACCACCTGCAAATCCTCCCTTTTCCTTCTCCTTCTCCACTCCCCTTTGCCACCCATTTCTTGTCGAAACTTATAAAATGTATAACTGTAATAAGGTGGTGGCGCTCTTCTCTGAATGTTTGGTGAGTGAAGTTGCGTGCATTATTTTGCTTGCTTTCAGCTGAAAATAAACAAATATATAAATGGATCTCCTCATCCCTGAGTAACTATGCATCAGAGACAGGCTAATAGTCAGGAATTAGTCCTGGCACCCTTTTGTTTTTTGGTTTGTTTTGTTTCTTCTTGTTTCATTTTGTTTCTTTGGATTTTGCCTGATATCCTTTTGTCCATTGATGCTGTGGTTCTTCTTATGGTCTTAAGCAGCGAAAAGGTGTAGGTAAAATTGCTACAGAAATCCTTTGAATTCACTCTTTTGAATGATATAACATCTATGAAACATCTTCTTTATTTGCAAATATACAAGCAAAACATGGGAAGGGCTGAAAGACACATGCTTGTTTAAATCAGAAGATTCTCTAAAGCAGAGGTGTCAAACTCAATTTCATTTTGGTCCGCATCTGCATTATGGTTGCCCCCAAAGGGCCAGTTGTATCTGTAAGACTATATAAATGTAAGAACGGGAGTGGGCAATAGCGAGGACTACATTTCCCAAGGTGCTGTACGCCGCCCAAGCAGCTTCACTTTCTGACTCTTCACTGCTTGGAATCCTGGGATTAGAAGTCCTGCTGGGTGGATTCCCAGCATCCTTGTGGAGCATTATGGGTGACCAAGTAAGTGCCTGCGTATTGTATACTGCACAGTAGCAGGCAACTCTCTCTCTCTCTCTCTCTCTCTCTCTCTCTCTCTCTCTCTGCCCTTTCCCCCCATGTTGGGGAAGGCTGGCAACAGTCAAAAGGCCACAAGATGCCCACCTTGCTTTAAAAATTGCCACTTGTTGAATACAAACCCAGGTAAAATATTAATGCTGTTAAAGCAAAGGACTGTTTGACCACACACTCAGTCTAGACCAACCCATATTTCACAACCAAGTTACAGGGGATCACGATGAATTACAAAATGTTTTACAGCACAATCCTACTATACCAGTCCATTTAACTCAATCTCATTGAATTGAGTACAAATTGTTCCCACATCAGCGGGTACATGACTGCAACTTGCACTGCTCATGTGTAGCTCCACCTTGGTTAGAGATAATCAAATAAAGCCCCCTCCCCTAAAGTGGTATCCACCAGATGTTTTGAACTTCAAATCCCATGGTCCCTTACCATAGCCATGCCACTTCAGGCTGATAGAAGTCGTAATGTAAAATATCTGGAAGGTACCCAGTTGGGAAAGAAGCAGCTGAGGGCAAGCCCTTCCATGGTGAAGAAGACAATAAAGTACCATACTTCAAAGAAAGATTGAGAAGGCTCAGCCGCTAATGGTACAATACAACTCATCTAGGTCCCGCATCTCTACATACACAGAAGTGTTGTCCAGCCTTGAAGGTGCAATGGGTTCCACTGTAGCTTGGTACAATGTGGTCTCTCTTCCTCCCCAGCTTGCTGTCTTTCCTGCTGTGCAGGTAAGTGAAGGAAATATGCTGTGGAAAGGAAGAACAACCCTTGACTTTTACTTGGACAATAGATCCACTGAAGAGGCACACTCCAGGGGTGTCTGTGAGGGGAGGGGAGGATGCTTGCCACTGGCATCCTAGATTTACTAGACAGAATTCTATGGCTGATGTAGGCTGGCAGACATGCAGTCTCAGCAGGGACATTGCGACTAGTCAAGGAGTCACTGCTGGTGTATGCATGGATGGATGGGTGGGTGGATGGGTGGGTGGGTGCGTGGAAGGAAGGAAGGAAGGAAGGAAGGAAGGAAGGAAGGAAGGAAGGAAGGAAGGAAGGAAGGAAGGAAGGAAGGAAGGAAGGAAGGAAGGAAGGAAGGAAGGAAGGAAGGATACATGCACAAGATTTCAGCTAATAGGCCTCTAGACAGGTTTGCCCCCTCTTGCTGGAAAAATTAATGTGGATACCCTTGGACACAGTGGGGAGCACTGCCTTGTGTTTTACTGTATGTGCTTCAGTTTTTGATTTCCCATTTTGATTTCCCATTTTGATTTCCCCATTTTCTATTTTAATTGGCTTCAGGAATTAGCCTAAAATATTCAAAAAATCCCATGGCGGTATCCCCGTGGCTTTAGCATAAGCTACCATGGGGATACCGCCACCCACAAGGAATGGGGATTGGAACCAGTGGTCAAGTAGGAAAGGAAATTGGAGATCCAAGGTTTGAATAATTCAATCTGGAATGTGTTCTGCTCCAAGCCTTGTGAGTCTAAGAGCTTGGAAACCACTACCTGACTGAGAGACTTGGCAAGCTGGAGTCTAAAAAAGTCTCAAAAAGAAATATGTTCATTTTCTGGTGCTAAGGTTGGTTTAAGACTAGCTTGACATTACCTGTTAGATTGGTTTGAAATCGAATTTCACAATGTCCATCAACTTGTGTTTTGAAATATGTGTGTGAGTGTGCATGCTATCAAGTTGGAACTGACTTATAATAATTCTAATGGGGTTTTCAAGGTAAGTGAGATACCTGAGTGGCATTACCAGTTCCACCTCCCCAGTTAGTTTCCATGGTCAAGTGGGGATTCAAACCCAGGTCTCTTGAGTTCCATTCCATCACTCTATTGGCTATACCACACTGATATCCTATTTTTAAACATATAAAATGTTAGTTGGGTGGGATTTTTTTGAATATTTTAGGCTACATATGTTTCTATTGCCCCTTCCCCTCAGGAAAATAGGTTGTAATGACTGTCTTGAACTGCCCTCTGTGAAAGGAAAGAGAAGCAGGGAAGAGTGGGAGAAAGCAGACAAGAGTGTTACTATGCTCAGCCTCACAAATTGGATTTTTTAAAAACGCATGACATATGCCTCTGCTTCACAGTGAATAGCTGGGAACAGCTCTTTTTTCACACGACTTTTTAAGGCTTCTTACCATGCTCTGTCCTGATGTTCTGACAGGAATGTTCTGTTTCGGACTGTGATTATGTGCTTCACAAGTGCCTGTAATGGATGTTACTTTCTGTGCAAAAGTACACCCTTCCCAACCAGATCCTCATCCATACGTCCAGTCTCCCAGGTTGCTTCCCCTTACCCCACTCTGCCGTCAGAGCCCTGCCTTCCTTGTACCACAGCTAAAGCCTGTTACTTCCTGCTTAATCTGAGTACACCCATACATCTCCACTACAAGACTACTCGTATTCTCTGTCCTTAGCATTGGCTGCATGTGCCATCATGACAATATGTCAGTAAAATAGCATAAAAAACCATGATTAGAGATGTCCCCACCCCTTTCCCACTGCCACTTACCTTGTCCTGTTGCCTCTCCTGCTCCGCCGCTGCCACTGCTGCAACAGGAGCTAGGCTGCCGGAACCACAGTTTCTGTTCCGGCAGCCCAGCTTCCATTCCATTGCAAACAGCAGTGGGGAGGGCTTCCCTTTGGGCAAGCCTGACCAAAGTGACCCCCCCCCCCGCTGTATTTGCAAAGATAATGGGGGGGGAATTGCTTGGGTCAGGCTTCCCTCTCTCTTTCTATGCCACACGGGCATAGAAAGACTGGGCAAACCTGACCGAAACGATCCCCCCCCCCGCTGTTTGCAAAGATTATGGGGGGGAATTGCTTGGTTCAGGCTCCCTTTTTCTATGCCCCCACGGCATAGAAAAGGGAAGCCTGACCGAAGCGATCCGCCCCCCACCCCCACTTTTTTGCAAATACAGCGGGGGGGGGATTCCTTTGGTCAGGCTTCCCCCTGTCTATGCCACTGGAGCATAGAAAGACAGGGGAAGCCTGACCAAAGTAACCCCTCTGCTGTCTTTGTAAACAAGGGGGGGGGGTGAGATTCCTTTCAGGCAGGCTTGAGCAAGCTGCCCGAAGGGAAAACCCCTCTCTGCCTATGCCTCTAAGGTAAAGGTAAAGGTTCCCCTTGACATTTAGTCCAGTCGTGTCCGACTCTAGGGCGCGGTGCTCATCCCCGTCTCCAAGCCATAGAGCCAGCGTTTTCTCCATGGTCACATGGCCAGCGCGACTAGACACGGAACGCCGTTACCTTCCCACCGAGGTGGTATCTATTTATCTACACGCATTTTTACATGCTTTCGAACTGCTAGGTTGGCAGGAGCTGGGACAAGCAACGGGGAGCTCACTCCGTCGCGTGGATTCGATCTTACGACTGCTGGTCTTCTGACCTGCAGCACAGAGGCTTCTGCGGTTTAACCCGCAGCGCCACCACGTCCCTATTGCCTATGCCTCTAAGGAACAGCTAATCCACATGGGCATAAGCAGAGAGGGAAAGACAAAGGGACAATTATAAAAGTGTTATATTCATAGCTTTGTATTCATCAGGGTCTCTGGACCTGATGAATACAAAGTGACAGATATATGATGAATCAGTGATATTTGTTGATATTGCGCATATCAGCGATATTAGTTGAATATTGCGATTCAAATATTGCACTTCATCCCCATTTCTAACCATGACCAACCCTGGGGCATGTGGATTGAAACCCCAGTGCCAAGTTCAAGCACCAGGATATAATAACTTTGATTCACCGTGTGCCTTCTCTGACACTAGGATAACAATAACAACATGATGGAAAAGAAGCTTGGTATTGGCCCCTCCAGCTAGCATCCATATTAAAAAAGTGAGTATGTCACATGCAAGCAACACACACAAGAGTGGTTAAGTATGAGTGTGGTTTTAGCTTAACACACCCATATGGGGGGGGGGGGGGGAGTAGACCTCACTGCAATTCACAACACATCTTAAGACCCATTAAAAAAGGAGGGAAGAGGAAGCAGTAAGATCAGTGCGGAAGGGCCATGAGATAAGTTAAAGAAGCAACTACAAGGGAACGAAAGCGGGATATGCTTGGAAACAGCATATTGACCAGCACCTGTTTTCCCTTCATATGGGTGGTTCAGGCAGAAAAGACATTAAAAATAATAATTTACCTCTCCTAGTATCAGTGCAAGGAGACAGAGGATTAGGCCACCTAAGGTCAGCTGGATGATGCTGGACATCCCGTAGTCTGTTTCATTTGCCACTTTCACTAAAGACATGGGAACATCCTCACCCACTACAGAGAAAAGAGAGCACCATCAACACCAGTGTTACTATCATTTTGGCTCACAGGCATAAGGGGCAGAAACCAAAGGGCTCGGGAGGAAGGAAGGACAGTTTGGGCCCAAAAAAGCAAGTTCTGAAATTGTTGGGCAAACAATGAATAGAACCAAACAATGAATGGACCAATGAATGGAAGCACATATTTCTCCTGATCTGCTGGATAGCTCAGTGGTTTAGGTATATGCCAATGGTTAAGAGTTCAGTTCCCCACTGTGAGTCCTTGACAGAGGTTGTACTTGATAATCCATAGAGTACCTTCCAGCTCTGAAGTTCTAAGATTTATTGTTATTCTTATTATTAGGGGGGGGGGGGGTTAAGAAAAGGCAGAGCTGTTTGACAGACTGTCATGGAACTGTCTTACCACAACACAGGTTGGAAAAGTTACTTCGAAGGGCTACAGACAATCCCTCAGACAACATAACTAGTTAAATTTTCTAAATTCTGCCCTGGAGGTATTAAAATAGTGCCAAGATGGTCGCCTGCAGTCCATCTTGCAGTGCAGATCCTCCACTTAGCCAGGGTTGGACTAGATCAGGGAAGGAGGTGGACTACTCTTTTTTTTTTCCTGCTGGGGACACTCAATTTGTTGCTTATGTTAGGCAAGGCCGAAACCTCTGGTAGATTAGGGTCAGAAATGGGGGAGCTCACCCTTTTTCTCCCTTTGTTCTGCTGCTCTGTTTTTTCTCCTTTCTCTTTTGCTACCTCAAGTTTCTCACCTTCCTCTCCATCTTGGGGGTGATTGGGATGGAACCACTCAGCATGGCGAAGACCTGGTCGCTTATAAGGGGCTTTTGAAATTAGTCAAAAAACCACATGAGCTCATGCTGAGGATCCCAACTGGACCACTACCCGTAAATTACTTACTCTTGGATTAGATTATCTCATGGTCCCATCCAACTCAATGATTCTTAGAGCAAAGGAGATGCTAAGCCATCTTCTCCTTCCCTATAACTTACCTATTATTCTTGTTACATTTTTGGTCTGTATTGTTTTTCTTTGATCATCATCAAGGAATTGCATGTCAGGAGTCACATCATAGTTATAGCTTGTTTCTGTTTTTTTAAAAAATAAATGAAACAGCATTACTTCTTTAGATGCACAAGTCTCCCATCTTTTTAGCATTGCAGCTATGTAATTTTAAGCTCTGGAATAAATGGCCAGTGTCCTTCCTTTAAACGGCAGTGCATATTACTTCATTTGTGAAGCAGAAAAAAATAACATTTCTTTTCTCTGGCCCTTTTCTGTCCCTGCTTCACAACTGACTGTATATTTCTGATATATTAAAACATGCATGCACATACAGCAACATAAACCCTAATATTAAAACACCAGCCAAATCAGAGCATGATTGGCTTTCATTCTAAACTCATTTAAATTATGGCACTATTATGACATCTATAGGAATAACCAGGAATTCACTCCTGCTGTGAAACACATTGACTTGGCAATGAATGTAGTTTTGCTGAAGAAGGACAATCAAAATTCAAAATTTTGATTAATAGGAAGTAGTACAGGTTGACTTACTGAAGACCCATTTCTTTCAATAAGTCTACTGTAATTGGAACTAACAATTCAATTTAGCTTAATGTATTCTAAAAAAAAAAAAATATTTGAAGGAAATCAACCCTGAGTGCTCACTGGAAGGACAGATCCTGAAGCTGAGGCTCCAATACTTTGGCCATCTCATGAGAAGAGAAGACTCCCTGGAAAAGACCCTGATGTTGGGAAAGTGTGAAGGCAAGAGGAGAAGGGGACGACAGAGGACAAGATGGTTGGACAGTGTCATCGAAGCTACCAACATGAATTTGACCCAACTCCGGGAGGCAGTGGAAGACAGGAGGGCCTGGCGTGCTCTGGTCCATGGGGTCACGAAGAGTCGGACACGACTGAACGACTAAACAACAACAACAATTCTAAAATAATGTAAAAATAATAAAAAGAGCATTTGGAATCATGTGCCTGTCAAGCAGACTGCCATTTGACCACAGAACATTTTAAAAAATAAAATAAAATAAGGATGATGTGGGCAAGCAGCATCACCCTAGTATACCCTGGCATGCAAATGCCAGCCTATGTGCTGATGCTGGGCCTGTCCCCACTTGCCACTGCCACCTGATTTCTGAGTCGTCATTCAATGCCTCTTTCTTTGGGCTGTAGGGCCACAGAGTTCAGCCTTAAAGTCCAGCCACTAAGCCTTCCCTCATTGCACACTGGGAGACCCTCAATCAAAACATGGAAATGCATATTTTCTGGTCCTACAAAAGGACACAGAGAAAACCGCTGCAGTGCAGTATTGCACGAGAGCAAATCTTAACAGCAAATGCTCAGGGATTTATAAACAGCCCACCTTTAAATCTGAAAGAAACGATATGAAAAAATATATATCTTCTGATGTCTCTGTCTGTTTCTAGATTTCATCGGTGCAGACAGACATCATTTACAGTGGTGCCTCGACTTACGAACTTAATTGCTTCCGGAACTCCGGTCGTAACTCGAAATGGCCGTAAGTCGAAGCACCATTTCCCATAGGAATGCATTGAAATGCAATTAATCCATTCCGGCCGAAGAAAAAAATCACCAAAAAAACCACAAAAAAAATACTGCAAGACCCATGGGAAACGCGATTAATCCGTTCCAGCCGAAGGGGGGGGGGGGGGAGAAAGAAAAGCAAACAAACCGTGCAAGACCCTTTGGAAATGCAAAAAAAGTAAAGCAGAAAGCAAACAAACCGTGCAAGACCCATCGGAAATGCAAAAAAAAGCAAAACAGAAAACAAACAAACTGTGCAAGACCCTTCGGAAATGCAAAAAAAGCAAAGCAGAAAGCAAACAAACCGTGCAAGACCCTTCGGAAATGCAAAAAAAGCAAAGCAAAAAGCAAACAAACCCCACAAGACCCATCGGAAATGGGGGGGGAAAAAACCCAAAAAGCAAACAAACCCCGGAAGACCCATCAGAAATGGGGGGGAAAAAACCCACAAAGCAAACAAACCCTGCAAGACCCATCGGAAATCAGGGGGAAAACCCCCAAAAAGCAAACAAACCCCGCAAGACCCATCGGAAATGGGGGGAAAAACACCAAAAAACAAACAAACCCTGCAAGACCCATCACAGCATAGAAACATAATCCCACCACCCAGCCCAAAACCACGCTGCAAAACCCACCCAGAACAGTTTTTTAAAAGCATAAAGCAGCACCTTACCTTACCAGGCAGCCTCCTCCGATCACACACTCTCTAACCGCTGGGGCGAAAGAGCTACAAAGAAGCAGCCTCTTCGCCTACCAATGGTTAGCAATTTGAATTCCCCGCCTTTTTCCCCTGCCTTTTTCTGTTCGTAACTGGAAGCTCCGGCCGCAAGTCGAAGCAAAATTTTGCAGCTGGAGCTGGTCATAACTCGAAATGGTCGTATGTTGGGACGTTCGTAAGTCAAGGCACCACTGTACTGATTTTGCTCTCACCCTAGCCCTCCTCCCTTGAGAAATCCATGGCAACACCAATCAGGATACACTGGATTCTCTGCCCTCACTACCCTTGGTGCCAGAGTGTATGAGGACACAGACACTTTTTTCTTTTCTTTTCACACAAAAAAGAGAACTCTTCCAAGGCTCCCACCAGGTTCTCCAGGATCGTTCACATTACCCCACTGGATACCTCGTGGTGCCCGTCTCTGCCACTCCAGATTCAGGGATCTGAACCCGATTCCCTTTCAATTGGCCAAGGGCAACAGAGTTTCATTTCTCAAGAAATCACTCCAAGATGCCTCATAAATAGGTTTCACTTTCACTTCTTCCTCTAGCGAGCAGAAACCTAGCTTTTTGCTTTCTAATCTACAGGAGTAAATGGAACTCTGAACATTAGGAATTATTATTAGAGATATTTGGAACTATCAGGTTTAGTTATATTTGGAACTATCCGAATATAGCATTATTCAGTGAATTCTGAATATTTCAAAATCTGAATGCATATCCCTGCAAAGAAGATGCAGGAATGCCTATGTGTCTCTACGCAGAGTAGAAAATTGCTGTCACCCATAACCCATAATCCACTGGATTTATCTATACTATAAGGTATAGGAAAATCACATTGGCCATGCTTAGTACATTACTATATTTGCTAAAGTCTAATGCCTGTGGCTATACATTAGGAGTTACAGTGAGAAGGAATCTCCTCAGTGCCGCCACCCCTGATCTATTTTTCATTTTTTTAACAACAATTGAAGATCTGAATCACATAGGCCTTGCATTCGTTCCATTTTTGGCATTGTTTTAACAAAAACAAAGTCAAGCTAAACATAGATCAAGCAATGGTACAGAACCAACTGAATTATCTCACCATTGGACACTGTTAAGCTGATGTTGGCCGATGACTTCACACCCAAAGCCAGGAATGTGACAGAATAAGTCCCAGAATCTTCAGCTCTCATATCCCAAAGGACCAGGGAAACATCCTCTGAAGACAATTCCACACGATGTTCATATCCTACAGTCTTCCAAATACTGATCTCACAGGAGTCCTTCCAGTACTGAGTGCCATTCTGTGCCTGGCAGTTATCAGCTTTGACAATGAGAATCAACCTGATATGAGGGCCAGTGAGAAAATACCATCGTACCTGGAAGTACTCTGGCACTGAGGCTGAAAAATTGAGTGAGGCAGGAAGCAAGATTGTATCTCCTGGTGGAACTGCAATTGATGGTTTGGGTGCTGTCAACAAGAAGGCTGCAGCAGAGCCTGGCAAAGTGAGACAACAAAGGAAAGGGTTAATTAGATGATGACAGTTGTAGTCTGGTTGGCATCATCTGGTGTAATCCTAGACCACAATCTTCTGAAGACCACTAAGACCAAGTGATGTGCTCTAGACTACAACGCTCATCATCCTCCATCAGTATGCCCATTGACCATTCAGACAGGAGGAGTCTTTCCTAGTCCTTCCTGGAAATTTTAGTAATGAAATCAATAATCTTTTGCATGCAAAGCACATGTGAACTACTACTATTGTGCTATGGTTCTTCCTTTAATAGATCAGACTGTATTCCCCATGGTTCCAGATAAGGTTGGTTCAAATCACAGCCGAGAAAATGTTCTTTCACCAAGTCAGATCATTCTAGGTGCGTATCAGCTACATTGGCTAGAGGATGCTCTCCGGGGTTTTCAGAAGACTTTCTTTCCTAGTCCAATGTGAAATATCAGCAAAGAAGCTTTCTGTGTCCAATGCACTGATCCTTTTTTGTTACCAGGGTGGCTCTTAGATGGTGATCAGCAGAGAACAGCATGACTATCACATCTAGAGTAGTAAACTATACAACAACAACAAAACAGCTGTGTAGTGTGGGTTCCCCTTTTTTCCTGGCAATTTATAACATCAGCATTGCAGTAGTGGGCTATACCATTTAAATCAGCAAATAAGGACTGCACAGATGAATGGTGCCCAGCCTATGCTGAGCTCCTTTTATCAAACAAGCCAATTATTTAGATAGTTATAACATTTCTACCTACATTTTCTTTCAATGGGGTCACAGCAGCATACATGGCTCTCATCCATAATTCACAACAACGTGTGAGACAGCTCAGGCTGAGACAGAAGGGGCAGCCCAGTCACTCAAGGTGTTTCACTAGCTCACTGGGGACTAAATCTCCCAGGTCACAAACTAGCACTCTAACCACTACACCACACAGTCTCTTTTTCACCTGTCATACTTGTTTTGAGTGTCACTTGCAGCTTGAGCATGTGTGTGTGTGTATCCAAATACATCTTTGCAACCTGAGTCTTGCATGTCTCTGATTTCCTAACTATTCTTTACCTGGCCTGGAGAAACAAGTCTATGTCACCCTGTACTCACCCACCAGCATCAGGGACAGCCACAGCTTTTCCATTGCAACAAGGATACACTCTCTGTCTGTCTGTCTCTCTGCTGCATTGATAGGTCTTTGTTATTATTATGCTCCTTTGTCAGCAATCCTCCCTTTGATACTCACATGTTCTCTTCAAGAGAAGATCCACGGAGGCAGGGCTTCCGGATGGGTCTGGGTCACTATGTGTTGACTCCAGCCAAACTTTGAGAGCTCTGCTTTAAAGTTTCATTCAGGGTCAAAATAGAATAGATGCATGTTTTTAACCTATACAAATAGGCAAAGTGCCCTCCTGCTTTTCAACTGCATCTTTTTCCCAGTGCTCAGAGAAGATGATGATGACAATGATAATGAGCCCAGAAGTCCCCAGCCAGCATGACCAGTGGCCATTTTGACTTGAGGATTCTAAGCATTGCAATCCACAAAGGAATTTCTTTTCCTCCCAAAACTCTGCCCCACCTCTGCAACTGACCAGATGATAGGATAATGTTGCTCGTATGTCAGACTCTGCTTTTAAAACAAAGATCTTTTAAAAGAGTAGCAGTTAGCTTTGTTGCCCCTCCCCCCTTCCACAAAGGCTTCTGGCTCCTTGACCTGACATTGAGTGCAATCAGATGGCTGGAAAAGTGTGCAACTGTGCATCTGATTGCACCAGAAAGGGTCACTTTGCAGGAAGTTATTTCACTTAAAGCAACCCTTTTCATTCCAGACAGGCCCCAAAAGTAGTAGCCCTGCAACTGGGCCAAATGGGTCCAGGTTGGGCATGGATCAGGGTTGGACTGGAGCAGAGTTCCCTGTATGTCATGTGATCACTAGGAAATAGATCACACTATTTGATGACACCCACAGTTGTCATGCTGTGTTAAGGTTCAGGGACACGCATGTTGATAATTTATATTGTGCTCTACACCAGAGCACACTCCCAATAAAATCAATAACATACAAACATGCATATCCAGATTGCAAAGGGCATCCTTCTGAAACTCTTACCATCTGGCTCTGCAATTCCTGCACAGGCCATAAAGACAAAAGGAGAAAAACACGAAGTAGGATCAATGTTGCAGTTTGGGATTAAAAGTGGGCCACGGATTTAAAAAAAAATACAGACAACTCCATGTCATCACTTTTAGTTCTGTCCCCCACCTCTGAACAAAGATGATCAGAGCTCTGGAAAAAAGGGGGCAATCTGCTAGATGTGGCACTTGAGAACCTCCAAAATAATATAAGGCCAGGCGAAAATAATGTATTACATTTTTTAGAACACAAACAGTCCTTTATTCAAATGTGATGTTATTTATTTATAGATTTTATTTGAAGCATACCTTATTTTTCTCCTTCCGGGATGAGACTCTGTTAAATCTCAGCATTACTCCCATATAGGGAGTAGACCTATTGACTAGATGGGAGCTGTTAAGTCAACACTAGTGTAAGTCCCATTTATTCAATGGATTTACTCTCATTGGGACTAAAAGTCAAATTTAGCCTAAGGCTAAAGGCATTGTTCATGAGACTTCTCACAAATAAGGAAGTTTATAAATAAGGAACAGTTCCTTGAAAGAAGGAAGAGACTGAAATCATGGGACCTAGTGTCATGTTGGTTGTTTTGTTTTGCAGTGTGGTAAAACTCTGAAGCTAGGTAGCTCAGTAAGTTAGGTATCTGGCTGTGGAGCAAGAGGTTGGGAGTTCAATTCCCCACTGGGCCTCCAGGGAGAAGAGCCAGCCTGTGTGTGGCCTTGGGCAAGCTGCCCTGTGCCAGCAATGCCCCCAGAAGAAGGGAATGGGAAACCACTTCTGAATACCCTCTACCTAGGGTTGCCAGACGTCTGGCAAAAGGAAGACATGTCCTTCTTTTTAGCCTAATGTCCTCCGTCTGGCAGGCAAAGCTAAAAACCTTTAAAATGTCCAGCTTTTGTAATATTTTATGTTATAATTTTGGATGGGAGGAGGAGAGGTGGAAGGTGGAAAGCAGTCTCTGATGGAGTCACAATCTAAGACACCACTTCGGGCTGTAAATCAGCCACGCCCACGTGGAGCCTTTGCTTCTGGAGGTGACTTCCTGCTTCGTTTTGAGCAAGCTATCCATTTTGAAGGAAATCAACCCTGAGTGCTCACTGGAAGGACAGATGCTGAAGCTGAGGCTCCAATACTTTGGCCATCTCATGAGAAGAGAAGACTCCCTGGAAAAGACCCTGATGTTGGGAAAGTGTGAGGGCAAGAGGAGAAGGGGACGACAGAGAATGAGATGGTTGGACAGTGTCATCGAAGCTACCAACATGAATTTGACCCAACTCCGGGAGGCAGTGGAAGACAGGAGGGCCTGGCGTGCTCTGGTCCATGGGGTCATGAAGAGTCGGACACGACTAAACGACTAAACAACAACAATTGTAACAAAATTGTATTGATTGCAGGTTTAATCTGGAACAATTCAAATGAAACATTCAATACGTCCTCCTCTGCCCTCTTTTTTGTCTTTCTATGTCCTCCTTTCGGTACCCATGTATCTAGCAACCCTACCTCTACCTGGAAAATCCTGAAAAGGGTCGCCATAAGTCTGAATTGACTTGATGGCATGATTATTAAGACTCTGAGGAGAGAAAGCCTCTGTTTAGGGCCATCCCAAGATAATACAATTTCCCCGAAAATAAGACCTAACTTGAAAATAAGCCCTAGCATAATTTTTCAGGATGTTCATAATATAAACCCATCCCCAAAAATAAGCCCCAGTTAAGTGAAACCCCATCCTCCACCATTGTGCAGCATCGTGCAGCAACCAGAAGAAGATAACATGGCTGTATTTGAATAAATGCAGATTGTTGTACATGAAAATAAAATAAAACATCCCCTGAAAATAAACCCTAATACTTTTTTTCGAGCAAAAATTAATATAAGACCCTGTGTTATTTTCGAGGAAACACGGTATGCAGCCTGAGGCAGAACAAACACCTCTTTCCCCCAATTGAAGTGATGTGCTTAGTAGCCAAGCACAGCCACATTCTTTTGGCATCAGATGCTGAAAATCCATCCAGCAGACTGCCTAATGTTTGGCAATAAGATACAATAATACATTAATACTAATAATTTCTAAAATCACCTCATTTGACAGCAGTGCCAACTCTGCCTCTGCGTGGTTCCGGGCATGGTATAGGCCAAGCCCAGTAGTTCCTTATGAAAAAGATAGGCAAACTACTCAGGCCCGGCTGGCACCCATGTTCTCTCATACTCTCAGAGAACTAGCTTCCTGTTCGCATACGAAGTGGCACCCTTTTCTGATTTGTGTTAATTCTGTGGCTGACAACTCCAGCTTAAACACATTTCTAGCTCTGAATGCTGCTCACACCTCTGCCACTCCCCAACACATACAGACCCCTGCCTCAAAACCAAATGTTGATAAATGACAACCGACACACTTATTGAAAGGAGGGGAGTCTCTGGTCTTGGGCGATTAAAGGCACCCTCCTTGCCCGGCCGCCCCCGTCCTCTCCCACCGGCGCGGCAGCAAAATGGCCACCATCCCTGGAAGGATTCCATTGTGACCTCAACAGGGAAGGCAGGCGTTGGCATCACAGGGGAACTGCCAGGGCGGTTGGTGACATGTGGGCCCACCCTTTAGCCCCACGAGAAGGGAGGAGGTCATGGGCGCTCACTTGGGCCATGGTTCTGATTTGGGGTGTTCTGGTGGGGCGATGGTTCATGGAGGCTGCAGCTGACCCTTTGAGTGGAAAGGCGGCGGGTAAGAGAGCGACTGACACAGGCTGGCCTACGGATTAAAACGATAGGCCTCAGCTGGGTGTTTGGGGGCATTCAGTGTGGGGCTGCCTTGGGCCTCTACGTCCCAAACACGCAGCACTCAGACCCCTCCATCTGCCCGAGCAAAGAGAGCTCTTGAATTAAGAAACAAAGAGCCTCTTTAAGGTCAAACCGAGGGTCCTTCTCATTCAGTACCGTTTTTGCCGGGGTGGCCAGCCCGACTCTTGCAGGAGGCCCAGTAGAAAACCCACAGGCCTTCCCCCTTGTTTGTCGCTCAGCAAACAATGTGATGTACCCATTCGGTGTAGCGGAAAGAGTATCAGGCCAGGACTCAGGAGATCTGGGTTCAAATCCTCACTCAGTCATGGAAACTCCTTAAATTATCCCTTGATACATCTAAGGTCTCTATAAAATCGGATGCAGACTGACAGCATAGAACACCAGAACATACTTTGAATACCATTTAAAATACCAGAGCGGGCAGCCAAACTGTTTCGAGATGCCCGCAAAACCTCTAAACCTATTTGTAGGTTTAATTTACCACCATCATGACTGATAGGTATTGACAGACTATTGCCCACAAAGTAATCTAAACCTTTTTTCTTTCCTGTTTTGTTTGTGCGGTGGTTTGTCTCGTTTTGCATGGGGGGGGGGGTTGTGTTTTGATTTTTTGAGAAAGCCATATGAGGTTATGGCTATGAATCTGTATTCCTCCACAGATGGCAGCCCAAACTTTGCATCGTGAGAAAAGACAACATAGACGTTGTACTGTACTGCTGTACTAGTTTTATGGAGGACAAACTGAGTTTAAGCACTCAAATCCACACACTTATGGGGTTTTCTACAACTGACGATGCTGGCTGGCAGAATTGTAACCTGAACAAGGAACATTTCCAACAGCTGGAATTGACGGCTGAGTCTTTTAGTTGTTTCTACCAAGACTTTTTACAGGATGAAACTGACTAGGGTGGCCAGGGCATCCTGTCTGAAGAGGAGCAGCTCAGCTCCCATCTTGTATTATCATCCTGACCAGACAACGGGAAAGAGGCAGAACAGCAAATGGCACCCCCACCCACCCACCTGCATCAGGTTGCATAGTACCCAGTGCCAAAAAGTAGCTCTCCCCATCCCAGGCAGTGACATATCTATAACAATAAAGGCAACAACTCACAATTTATTAGCCATTTGATAACACCCAAAATCTGTTGCCTGAGCTGACCACCTCACTCACCTAATAGCAGGGCCAGCCCTTAACATAAACATTCCTTTGGGGATGCTTCTGGATACACTTAGGCACAGTAATGTGATCTGAAGTTGCTGCATTCTATTTTTGTGTTGTTACGGCCACTGTTTGTGACAAGCCAGCTCTTAACTCATTGTATCATATGGAACAGGTCAAGGAGTACAACAACAGCATGATGACTCATGAATCTTCCTATTACACAAGCCTGACAGTAGCATGCAAAACCTGCCTGGCCCATCTCTTTGACATCATAAGGAACCATCTTCCTGATGCCAGGATTTGGCTCGAAAATCTCAGGAAATGAAATGCTGCTTATTTGGCCATCCTAAATAATGGGACTCTTCAACAATACTGCTAGGTCAGGAAGGCAACTGTGGCCAATCTAGGCATCAGTTTTCTGATGAGCCCCCCCCCCCCCAGCTCTTATGGGGTCACACAGACCACCAAAAATGGGATGGGGGACACCATTGTTTATTTTTCTGTTTTAAAAAATGCAAGAGCTCCTGAAACTTATTCAAAAAGTTAATAATCATTCCCAGATGCTCCCAGGAAGAGGAATTAATGTTTTATTGCTAGGGTATAATTTTTGGCAGTGGAGTTCCAGGATAATCATGGGATAAGGGCTAGCCTTAGGGTTCACATGTGGGCCCCAGACCATACTTTGCCCACTTCTGTGCTAGGTTCATTCCATCAGGCTGTGCAGATATTCTTGGTAGCCACTCTGGAGGTACTTCTACACTTTTGGAATATCACTGAAAGAAAGAGGTTGAGCACCTTGCAGAATTGTTGCAAGTGTTCTATTTACTGATCAGAGCCAAGACAGCAAATAGTATTGATAAATATTATACTGTTTTAGAGAAAGAGAGATCAATGGCAACTTCTATTCTCTTAAATTCTTGAAAGAGAATCCTGATCTTTTGGGATGAAACCAACCAAACATTTCATTTGATGACAGACATCTGACTAACTTCTTTCCGACAGGACCTGGCAGGTGTCCCACCATTCACCGCTATATCCCCCGTGATTCCAGAGCCTTCATCCCCATAGCCCGCTCAAAGGGTTTCTCCATCTTGTGCAGAGTAAATGCTTCTTCTTCCCGCTGTGAGTGGGTTCTGCTTGTCAACAGAGGGCGCTCTTACTATTTCAACATGGACCTGAAAGACCATCTCATCCTACATAATATGGGCCTTGTTGTCAAGCATATGAGCAAAGAGCTGGAAGGGGAGTACCAAGTCCTCTCAGGACTTAACAGAACTTGTGACGGACGGGTCTTGATGACAGCTGTGGGTAAGTCCCATGGAGGAAGAAGGACCTTTTCAATTTGAATTGTTTTTCTAGAAAAAGTTATGGTTGGCTTAAGGATAAGGGCAAGGTGGTATCCTACTCCCAAGCAAAGTATGTGTAGGGCAGGGAGTCTGTGGCAATAGGCAGAGGTCTAACAAACAGTCCTACCAGCAAATTAGGTAAGCCAAGTGAGAAGTGTGAAGCCAAAGTTTAGTCCAATAGTGGAACTAGGCCAGTAGCATGGGGGTGGGGGTGGGGGAGGAATTGAGAGAGTCTAAGATGCATAATCAGTTAGTCCAAAAATCATATACAGCAAGGACTCAGTCTCAAAACTAGTGAAAAAAGGCAGGTTTGAAGCAAGAAGAAGTCGCAGTTACAGCCTAAGATTGATATAGCAGGACTGGCAGACCCCAACTGAAAGCACAACTGCTGGCACTTAATCAAGTGTGAAAGGCACTAAGCGGCAGTATTTGGCCTGCTGGTCCTCCTGGGAGAAAAAGCTTTCCCTGAAGGAGAACCTGTGCTCTTTAGGACATCTTTTCTTCCAAGGAATCTTTCCCTGCAGCTGAGTATTTTGGCTGGAGGCATCCAGCCAGGTTCTTGGCTTTCTCCAGCAGCCTCCTCGTGGACTGCAATGTGGTCCAACCTCCTCCTTAGGTTTAACCACAGAGGCACCTCCTTCTATGAATTCCATCTCCTAGGTCTCTGGGTCTACAGGATCTAACAGATCCTCTGGCATGTCAGGTAAAGGCGGGGAGGGAGTCTGCTCCTTTTTGCTGATAGATTCATCCAGTGGAACCATGTCAGGTCAGAGGGAACATGGAATGAAACTTAGTACTAGAGCTATGGGTCATGAGCAATACATTCTAGTAGAAAATAAAGTAGATTAAAGAGGCATGGTTTTGAACACACCCAGATTAAAGTGGCATGTAAAGAAAGGCAGTACAGTGCAGTAAAGAGAGCATTTGACTAGAACTGGGAAGATACGGGATTTCATCCAATTTGACCATTCACCAGCTTAATAGAAATCCCTGGTGGGATTTCCTCACCCACTTCCACAATTCACCTTGTATATGTTTCGAGCCTTATTGGTTCCAAGGATCCTCCAACTTCCAAGAGCAGATTTGGGATGGGGCTATGGGGCAGGAGAGTAAAAAGAAGTCTGTTTGCATAACACTGGGTGTAATCCCCAGGTGTAAAGCTCACACTGATATGAAACTCCCTGACCTTTTACTACTTACTGTTCTTCAGTCTAAACCTACCCCATACAGGTGTTGGGAGGACTCTGAAGTGGGACAGATCCTTAAAGGAGGATGGGATAAATTTTTAGAAAATTCATAATAAACGGCCCTGCTGTTAGCTCAGTGGTTTAGGTATCTAGCTGAGGAGCCAGAGGTTGGGAGATTGATTCCTTACTTGTGCCTCCTTGACAGGGGCTGGACTCGATGATCCAAAAGTCCCTTCCAGCTCTTCAGTTCTTAGAGTATTAAGACTATATGGAGATCTAGCAGGGCACTGAGTATATAGAATCAAGACCCACCATTCTTAAACATCTAATAATAATAAAAAGAATTTTAAAAAAAGAAAAAAAAAGAAAATTCACTGATAGTATGGGAAAACAAACCATCATTGGTTAGGGAGAAGAGGAATGGCCATTAATCCAAGTCATACAAATACAGTTGGTTTAGGCCTTCCTTGTTACATTCATGACAAGCTGGTTTGTGACAAACTGAGTTATGAATTTCACATTCCCCCCCCCCCCCGTTCTTTCCATGCCAGGTCCATTGTTTCTTTATCGGATTTTCCTACTGCTCCCTGCGATCACGTTCCTAGGCGGACTGGGTATGCTGTGGGACTGGCTGGTTAAAGAGCGCCATCGGCTCGCAGCCTCTGAAGAGGAACAAAACATTAATAACAGGATTCAGCATGTCTTCCCCCCACTGGATTTGAATAGCAACTTATAATGGAAATGTAGTCAAGTCTCTCATTTATTAAGGAAACAACTCGTATACAACCCTCCATTTGCTCTGTATGTGTGGCTTATAAATATGTCCCAGCTTCTGCAAATGTCCTGCTGCAATCCTGATTCTATTTCATTTACTTTCAAAATCTTCTGCGTGTACATTTAGTAAAATTTATAAAATGTAATGTTTATTTTGTTCCTCATTGTTTGAGTTATTGCATTTGTCTGCTATTGTCTGCCTTTGTTGTCAGCCACCCAGAATATTGTATTGCACTAAAAGGATAGTACAGAAATGACAGGAAATGAAATGAACAGAACAGTTTTCCTAGTTGTGCTGGATGATTTCCTGATTAGGGTTCAAACCTTTTTTTTCCAGGAATACCATTATGATAGTGACTTCAGATTTTCAAAAATGTCCAGGGAGGTGCCCACATTAGCCTCCCACAGCAAAAACAGACTGAGTGCAGGGGCTTATTTAAAAGTAGAAAGTTTTATTTGGCTTCAGTTTTCATGGCCATAGCTATATTTAATACAGTGGCCTATGTCCATATGCCAGATAAAGCTTTTGAGTCTTTCAAATGGGACTGGATTCATTGCTCTTCAAATTTCCACTTGAAGCTGCAACTGAGAGCCAAGCCAGATTTGATTTTAATTGTGGGAACACAATTAACCTGTAGCACATATTTTTCAAAATGGAAATAGCAG
>JBAJHW010000244.1:0-12500 GCA_037013535.1 Intellagama lesueurii
GCAATCAAGCTAAGGGTACAAAGACTGCGTGCCTTCCTTTGGGATCAGTCTCTTAGACCAAAACCTAAAATGGACAACTCCGCAAACTCCTAAGCTTCCAACCGCTTCTTCCGTTGTTTCCCCGGTTCAATCCCCAAAATCTAAAGTCACCAAATCTAAGTCCTGTGGATCAACTGTTCATTCTACGCCTTCGTCTAAGCCCAAATCTAAATCAACTTCTTCAAAAAGAAAAAAGTCCAAAAAATCTCCTTCTAAGGATTGTACTTCAGTACACCAATCTTCTGATCTGGACACGGACAAGGAGTCGATCCCACCGGTATCTAAACTCCCTCCTTCTCCACTGCTCGCCGGTTCACCTTCATGGGCGGATACCTCGGCTGAGGTACCGGCAGCGGAGGTTTCACCTATATCGAGCCCCAGATCGCTGGCTGGCTCTGGGTCGGTGTCTGCATCTGGGTCCCCTTCCATCCCGGACCCAGTAACAGTGAAAAAGAAGAAAGCCAAGACACACCATACCGGTCGGTCCGATACCATTGTATTTCAACCTCCGAAGCATTCGGGGCTGAAGGTATCGAAGGGCTCTAGGGCTCGAAAACATCAGCCCAAACATGTCAAGATCTTTGAGCCTTCATTATATGGACTACCGACCATGCCGTACTGTCATCATCATCGGTACTGGCGACATGGTATGGAGCAGTTCTGCGACCCTCAAATGCTATATGGATATGGATATCCTTCTGACTCATCTGGATCGTCTTCATCTGAATTGCAAACCACTACCGAATCTTCAGACGAGGACATGATCTCTACACCGGTACCTCCTGTCCATACCGCACATCATAAGAGATATCGCGACTCGGTACCAGCACCATCGGTACCGAAGAAACAAAAGGCCAGTAAACACACGGTCCCGGTGACCTCTAAGGATCGAGTCACCCCTGCCACAACCTCTAAGGGAAAGCACAGCACCTCTAGTCTTCTACGGTACCATCCACACCTCTCGGTACCGAGCCCTCCCTCAGTACCATGCGCTGTACCAAACATCGAAAGAGAGCATCGGGGAGTACCAGCAGGGAGGATCGACCAGCTAAACGTCTGAAGGTTCAATGCCCTTCTGATACTGAGTTTTCCTCCTCTCAGTTTGTATCAGACTCTGACTCTTCGGATTCGGCGTCCTTACATGAGTCTCCACCTAACTTGGCGACTCCAGACTCAGACATAGAAGATGGAAATCCTCCCTCACCTGCTAAGGACTTTGCCTCTTATTCCAACATGGTACAGAGGATTGCGAAGGCATTAGACCTTGAGGTACAACAACCCACTCAAGCTGAGTCAGATAAAAGTATACTGTGATATTAATGAGGATCAGACACCCCCTCTACGCATGGGGTTCATACCATCATTACTCAGACTGGTGAAACAATCATGGTCCAAACCATTATCGATACCACAGATGTCACGTAGAGTTGAGAACCTCTACAAAACTCATGGTACTGAGACTGACTTCCTGGCAAAACATCCGCCTCCTAATTCAGTAGTCGTGGACGCAACTCAAACACAATCTCGAAATAGATCTACTACCACTCCAAATAACAAGGAGGGCAGGAAACTAGATATAATCGGATGCAGAATCTACTCCTTGGCTTCCTTTACCCTCAGAGCTGCGAATTACATGGCTGCCATGGGGGCCTACCATAAACATCTGTGGAACCGTGCCCTACCATCTTTACAGGCAGCTCCCGCAGAGCTCAAACCACGGGGCCTATCGTTTCACCAGGAGGCCATGGCTCTCGCATGCCAAGAGAGAGTTACAGCGTGACACATCACTGAGGCAGCTTCAAAACACCTAGCTACCGCAATAGCTCTTCGAAGACATGCCTGGCTGCAGTCTGCCAATATTTCAGAGGACTCTAAAATGAGAATCGAAGACTTACCTTTTGGTGGTTCCGGTTTGTTTGATGCCAAGACGGATGACATCCTCGAAAACCTCCAAAAGGTGAGAAAGACAGCACGTTCATACAATGTTCAACCATATTACAAGAATCAGAGATACCAGTGGAGACGCCAGTACCCTTACCAATCGTACAAACCATTCTCAGGAAAACAAAGATACTTACCGCAACAGTCTACTCCCTACCAATCCCGACAGCATGACCAACGTCAGCGTCCCCATCAACACTACAGGAAACCTGAAAAGAAGTCCAAACAGAGTCTTTGACTTCCCGATTTCTTCGTCTCCACACCATTATACCACCCGTCTTGCCCCTTTCTTCCCTACTTGGGCACACATAACCACGGATTCATGGGTGCTCTCCATCATCGCACATGGATACGCAATAGAATTCCTCTCTATCCCGCCACCTCGAATCATTTACACCTCCTCCTCCACCGCTCTCAAATCAGAAATTCAAACGCTATTAGACAAATCAGCCATATCACCCGTCATTCCAAAGCCGTCAGACCCCGGGTTCTTCTCCAGATACTTCCTGGTTCCCAAAAGGGACAACTCTCTATGTCCCATTTTAGATCTTCGGGACCTACATTTTTTCATTGTTCACCGCTGTTTCTGTATGGTGACTTTGGAACGCATTTTTCCGTAACTCCAACACGGAGACTGGTTTTCAGTGATCGACCTGAGCGATGCATACTTCCATGTCTCTATCAGACGCAACCACCGCAAATACCTCTGCTTCTCTCTCGGAAGAGCCACATTCGAATTCAACGCCTTGCCGTTCGGACTATCAATGGCACCAAGAGTGTTTACAAAGTGCATGACTCCAGCGGCAGCCTATCTTCGATATCAGTATTCCCGTCCATAGACGATTGGTTGCTGGTGGCGCACTCCAGGGACCAAGCACTAAGGGACATCGATGTCACTCTGTCTCTACTGAAAGATCTAGGTCTCAAGGTCAACCTCAAATAATCGGTGCTGACCCCCTCACAAAGGGTAAATTACATTGGCGCTGTTCTCAACTCCCACCGCGCCAGAGCCTTCCTCCCTCCGGAGTGTGCGCTCAAAATACATTCTCTTGTGCAACTTTTTCACCTCCGGGCGTATGTGACTGCCCATCAAGCGCAACGATTACTCGGGCTCATGGCTTCCACTACCTCAGTGATCCAGCATACAAGGTTGAAGATGCGCTCGCTGCAAGCTTGGTATCTGACTCTATTCAATCCTCTTCTCGATGCACCAAATTTGCGCTTTCAGGTTACCTACGAGCTGGCCAGCCAACTTCAATGGTGGACCACTCCTGCCAATTTATTCACAGGTCGCCCATTTGCACTGCTTGTCTTGACATCGCGGGTACAATGCCAGCCCTGTGGGCTGGGGAGCACACTGTGGAGATCTTCAAGTGCACGCAACATGGTCACCAAAAGAAAAGCTTCTCCACATCAACAACCTGGAGTTGTTGGCCATTTTCAAGGCTTTCCGTGCTTTCCTTCCAGTCATTGCTGGCATGGCGGTCCAGGTCACCACGGACAATACTACAGCGATGTATTACATCAACAAACAGGGAGGCATGCACTCACTCCCCCTCTTGTACCTAGCTGTTCAGTTTTGGTAGTGGTGCCTGGAACATCACATCTTCCCATCAGCAGTGCACATTTCCACACAAGACAATGCCTGGACAGACCATCTGAGCAGACGGACTTTTCAGATGCACGAATGGTCTCTCGATCACGAGGTGTTTCTCAGCATCTGCAAATGATGGGGTCATGCTGTAATAGACGCGTTCGCATTGCAGACGAACAGGAAATGTGACAGCTATTTCTTGAGAGCAGGAATAGTCTGGGGGTCTCTGGGAGACGCTCTCATGGTATCGTGGAGCACACATCTAATATATCTCTTCCCTCCAATACCACTGATCCTAAGAACCATTGTGAAAATAAAGCACGGCAACGCCAATGCGATCCTGGTTGCCCCGTACTGGCCGAGGCAACCGTGGTTCACAATGCTGACTTCCATAGCCTCTCAATCAATGCGGCTACCGTGTCTTCCTCATCTTCTCACCCAACATCAAGGGAAGACTTTCCATCCCGACCTCCAGTCTCTACATCTGACGGCTTGGAGAATTGTACCTCAGTAGATAAAATTCTATCCCACTCGAGGAAACCTTCCACTAATCATCTCTACACTTATAAATGGCTAGCTTTCAAAAAATTTGCAATAGCGCGCGATCTTCCATTGGCGCCAACTACCCTGAACGCCGTCTTACTCATTCTGTCTTATCTATTCGATCATCACCTATCTCTGTCTATGCTGAAAGTATACATGTCAGCTATTGTGGCGCACCAACCCTCAAATTCTGATGCAGCTTTATTATTTCGGCACCCTACGTTGAAAAGATTCCTCCGTGGCGTAGCCCACCTTAACCCTCCAAGACCGTCCCCTACACCTCAGTGGTCACTACATACAGTTTTAAGACAGCTGTCTCTCCCACCGTTTGAACCTCTGGCTACTGCCACAGAGCGCTTATTGACATTCAGAGTTCTGTTTCAAGTGGCAATCACCTCTGCCCAGAGGGCATCAGAATTGGCAGTTCTCCGTGTTGATCCTCCCTTCCTTCAATTTCACCCGGATAAGGTTACCCTTTCTCCTGATGTTTCTTTCCTTCCCAAAGTTTCTAATGATTCTTCATAGTGGTCTCTGTGAATGCACACAAATGGGTTTATCCTGCGCCTGCGCAGGACGTTTGGAAGATTCTAGAGCTTGGAAAAAGAAACAGTTTAGTTTCCCCCCTGCATGGTATAGGCTCCGCCCCTTCAACCTTCCTTTCAGTTCCTCTTTTTCCGCCATTCCAGTAGGACGTTAGGAAGAGTAGAGCGTATTTACTATTAAGTATTCTAGCTTAGCTAGCTATTTTTGCCTTCTTTACCTTTTATTTTTATTGTTTCCACGACAGAACTTGTTTATCTCCCTTTTTCGCCTTCGTTCTGTCGTATTTGCCCCCCCCCCGGATTCCCCTCCTATTTTATGGCCCCTCGGGGCTTCAAGCAGTGTTCCGTTTGTTCCCGCAAAATCCCTTTATCAGACGGTCATGATAAATGCTTGTTTTGTTTGGGGGAATCCCATCTTGATCAGACTTGCACCGCGTGCAGGGGCCTCTCTAAACAAGCCATAAAGCTCAGGCGCCAGCGCCTTCGGTCTTTCCTCTACGAAAAGACTCTTATCCCTGCCATGGAGGTTCCTTCCCTCCCCTCTCCGACCCCTCCTCGCTCGGAGGCTCCCAAATCGGCGTCTGCCCCTGCCGAACAGTCGTCACTTACCATCTCCTTGCCTGCAAAGTCCAAGGACGTTTCTATACCGCCTAAAGCCAAGGCTCCTTCTCGATCCAACTTTTCTACAAAAAAGAAAAACAACGACAAGCCAAAGAAGCCGAAAAAGTCATCTAAACATTCTCCTTTACCTCCTCCCGCACCTCCCATATTGCTTGAGGAGTCTTCGAGGGATGGTATCGGGCTCTCTGATACCGAGCAGCACATTCCTCCAGCCCAGACGGTTCAGGACATTATGTGCATGTCTCCAAACTCGGGCCGTTTTGAGGCTGCGCCAGCTGCCAGTCTGGCCATTGCCCCATATAGCCCTCGATATTCAGGGCGGGCTGATAACGAGTCTTCATCGGAACAGGAGTCTGCCCATGGCACTCCTAGAAAGAGGACGGAGAAGCGCAAGCATACCACTCCACACCAACCTCAAGATGCAGGTGATGGGTATCATCAACAGGGTCTACCACAGTTTGGTCACCCCTTCTATGCTCCATACCAGCCATACCCATACCAGGGTTGTGCTTATCCAGTTGACTATCGGAGCGCGCCTTTCCCTCAACTGGCGTGGCACCATACCGTAGCCCCACCGATGCAACCTCATCCACAAGCCCAAGCAGATTTTTCTACACCGCAGGCACCTCCTTCGCGCAAAAGGCGAACACCCACGGTACCTACAGCGCCTCCTAAACGTGCTAAACACGGCAGTCGCCATCCCTTGGTACAGGCTACTACACTTGATATGATACAAGGAGGACATGATACTGAGCCTTTTCCCCCATCTACTCAGTTTGATATGGACATTGTTCCAGGGGACACGGTACCATGACGTTCCCCTTCCACTGTCTCTCAGTCCTCCCGCAGCGACCATTCTTCAGCCTCCAGCGACCCCGATGTTCCTGGTGCTGGCTGTCAGGGTTCATCATCCCAACCCTCCTTGGAGGACTTCTCCTACGCACAACTAATCATGCATATGGCTAAAACCCTCCAACTAGACGCACAGATCCCACAACAGGAACGGGACTTAGTCTTTCATGATATGGAGCAGGACAAAGCTTCCCCTCCTAGTTTAAGCCTCATACCAGCTCTCTTCAACCTGGTCAAAACCTCCTGGGATAAGTCACCAGCGGCTGTCCAAGTCCCTCGTAAAGTCGAGCATCATTATAAGACTCATGGATCAGACTCTGAATTCCTTACCAAACATCCTTCGCCTAACTCCATTGTAGTTGAAGCTACCCAATATAAGTCGCGTACTCGATCATCTGTTACGCCCATCGACAAAGAAGGGAAAAAGACCGATGCCCTAGGCAAAAAGCTTTATTCATTTGATGCCTTACTGATTAAGATTGCCAACTATCAGGCAGCCATGGGCGCTTACCAGAAACATCTTTGGGATAAAATACTCCCCCTGCTACAGACTTTGCCTGATACCTCTAAAACGGAGGCTCTCAACATCTATGAAGAGGCTAATACCCTCACCAGACAACAGAGGTTTGCCGCAAAACACACAGCTGATACGGCCTCCAAGTCCATGCTAACCGCAATAGCCGTCAGACGTGACGCATGGCTTAGAGCGGCTAACATCCTCGACGACACTAAGACTAAAATCGAAGATCTTCCCTTCGATGCTATCGGACTCTTTAACTCCAGAACTGACGAGATCATGGAGAATATTCACAAAATGAGGAAGACGGCTAAATCTTACGTACCATACCAACCATATCAGTACTACAAGCCGGCTTACAAAAAGCCTCTGTATCAACCCTCTACTCAATACCAGCCCTTTCGGTACAGTAAACAACAGCATGATCGGACTTACCAGCCTTCACAGTCCACCACTCCGCTGTTAAAGCAGCAACGATTTCGCAGCCCCAAGCAGTCCTTTTGTAAGACTCAGCATAGGGGTAAGCAATTCTCCTAATTTTTTGTTCACTACCAGACTGCTCCCATTCCTTTCGGAGTGGCGCAAGATTACCACAGATAAGTGGGTTCTTGCCATCATCGAGAAAGGTTGCCTAATAGAATTCTCGCGAACCCCTTTACCAAATCTTATCAAAACTACTCCATTCTCAATGCCGTTGCATTTGGAAATTTCGTCTCTCCTTTCTAAAGGGGCAATAGTCAGAGTCCCATCTGCTGACATGAGTGAGGGTTTCTTCTCTCGCTACTTCGCAGTCCCCAAGAAAGACGGTGGTATAAGACCTATCATGGACCTTAGAGACCTTAATCACTACATACTGCACAGAAAGTTCCGTATGTTAACACTTGATTCCATTCTCCCTCTCCTGTCTCAGGGAAACTGGTTCGTCACCATCGACTTGCAGGACGCCTATTTCCACATTTCCATTCACCCATCTCATCAAAAATTCCTTCGGTTCCGTTTTTATCACGACACCTTCCAATTTACTGCTCTCCCATTTGGGCTCTCCACAGCCCCCAGGACATTTACGAAATCTATGGCTCCAGTTCTGGCATACCTCCGCACCAGAGGGATAAAGATTTTTCCCTATATCGACGACTGGCTCCTAGTGGCGAAATCCTACCGGGACGCCGTCTCGGCCACAACTCTCACTCTCTCTATGCTAAGCAAACTCGGGTTGCAGATCAACCGACAAAAATCTCGCCTCGTACCCTCCCAAATTGTCTCCTACATAGGAGCAACTCTGGACTCTATCCACACAAGAGCCTTCCTACCGCCTCAAAGAATTCTAAAGATCCAGGCGGCAGTCCGCAAGTTTACACCTCTCGCAACTGTCACCGCGTTCGATACCCAGCACCTCTTAGGTCTCATGGCGTCCACCACTTCGGTGGTACTTCACGCAAGACTCAAGCTCCGGCCTCTTCAGTCTTGGTTTCTCACCCAGTACGACCCTTTAACGGACCCTCCTACAAAAAAGCTACGGGTCCCTCAACATGTGGCGCACCATCTCGCCTGGTGGACTATTCCCCACAATCTATCAATGGGAAGACTATTCCACCCTCCTTACCTTTCCATTCAGGTCGTCACGGATGCCAGTCCTTCAGGATGGGGGGCTCATTGTCAGGAGCTCCAAGTTCACGGCCTGTGGACGAAACGTCAGAAGACTTTTCACATAAATCAGCTAGAAATGCTGGCCGTCATAAAGGCCTTTCAGGCCTTCCTTCCACGTATCAAGGGACAAGCAATACAGCTGGTAAACGGACAATACCACAGTAATGCATTACATAAACAGGCAAGGTGGAACTCAATCCTTGCCCCTCCTCCATTTGACCATACAATTCTGGGAATGGTGCCGCACTCAGCACATCTTCCCTCAAGCGATCCATATTTCATCCCAAGACAATTCCCTAGCGTACCGCCTAAGCAGGCTCCCCACCAGAATGCACGAGTGGTCTCTCAACCAGACAGTCTTCACAGACATTTGCCATCGATGGGGACAACCCACAATAGACCTTTTTGCATCCCACCTGAATGCCAAGTGCAACCGTTACTGTTCCAGGGCGGGTATGGACACCTCCTCCCTCGGAGACGCCTTCCTCATACCGTGGTCCAGGGAACTCATCTACCTGTTTCCCCCAATACCACTGCTCCTCAAGACTGTAACCAGGATCATTCAGTACCAAACAAATGCAATCCTCATCGCTCCATGGTGGCCGCGTCAACCGTGGTTCGCTCACCTATCGGAAATGACGGACGAAATACTCCACTTACCTCCAATACCGTCCCTCCTCTCGCAGAACAACGGGGCCCTTCTCCATCCTGATGTCCAGTCTCTTCACCTGACGGCGTGGAGGATAACCCCCAGTTCCGTGCGATCTTAGACCAAGCACGAAAACCATCCACTTCACGTCTCTACGACAGTAAATGGAAATCCTTTATTAAGTTTACTCAATTGGAAGGATTTGTCCCAGTACCAGCATCTCTCTCCACGGTACTTAACCTTTGTACTACGCCTCTTCAATCTTGGATTGGCCCATTCCACTCTCAAAGTGTACATCTCAGCAATTGTAGCTCATCAACCTCCTCAATCTCGCTCCGCTAAACTTCTCTCTCATCCTACAGTTAAAAGGTTCCTTAAAGGCCTGCAGTACATTCGGCCCCCTTCACAGCATATCGTACCCCAATGGTCCCTTCCACTTGTACTGGAAGCCCTTACTAAGCCACCATTTGAACCTATGGCTACTTGTACCGAGAAGTTACTTTCTTTAAAGACTGCCTTTCTCGTGGCTATCACATCGGCCAAAAGAGCAAGCGAATTAGCCGCTCTCCGATCAGACCCTCCTTACCTCCAAATGCATCCTGACAAGGTTACTTTGTACCTCGATGTCTCTTTCCTCCCAAAGGTGGTATCAGATTTCCATATCAACCAGCCTATTGTGCTGCCAACATTATTTCCTTCTCCATCCATGCAAATAGAACGGAAACTCCACACCCTCGATGTCAGAAGAGCTCTTGCCTTCTATCTTCACCGTACCAAACACCTTAGGCGTTCTCCACGTCTTTTCTTATGCTATCACGGACCCACTAAAGGTGCTCCTGCTTCCCCACAAACCTTATCCCGATGGATAGTTCAACTCATACAGTTGGCTTACCAGCTTGCTAATAAGCCTATACTGGACGGTTTGAAGGCACATTCTACTAGAGCGGTCTCCACTTCGACAGCTCTCCACAAGGGTATTCAGATGCAGAACATCTGTAAAGCAGCTACCTGGTCTAACCCTCTGACGTTCGCGAGACACTACCGCCTCGATGTCAGAGCCAAAAATGATGCTGCCTTTGGAAGGGCGATACTGTCATCCTTGATACCGTGACGGCCCTCCATCCGGTGAGTACAGCTTGCTAATCACCCATTTGTGTGCATTCACAGATACCACTATGAAGAAAGTTAGGTTACCTACCTGTAACCATGGTTCTTCTAGTGGTACTCTGTGAATTCACACATCCCTCCCTTCCTCCCCGCTGTCCATCACGATACCGTCATTTTTCATATTTATCTCTACTCTATATGGTAACGGCGGACTCAGGGAACTGAAAGGAAGGTTGAAGGGGCGGAGCCTATACCATGCGGGGGGGAAACTAAACTGTTTCTTTTTCCAAGCTCTAGAATCTTCCGAACGTCCTGCGCAGGCGCAGGATAAACCCATTTGTCTGAATTCACAGAGTACCACTAGAAGAACCATGGTTACAGGTAGGTAACCTAACTTTTTCATGTTCGGCAGCCAACCATTCTGCCTACGTTTTTTCCTAAGCCTTCCACTGGTGTTGAGAGATCGCTTCACCTTTTGGATGTTCGACGTGCTTTGGCCTTCTACGTTAAAAGGACTGCTTCCTTTAGGAAGTCCAAGCGCTTGTTTGTTTTGCCTCATGCACCTTTTAGAGGACAACAGGTTTCTTCCCAAACCATTTCAAGGTGGATCGTCCAGACTATTCATCTGGCCTACCAGATGGCTAAGAAGCCTATTCCTGACCAGGTCAAGGCACATTCCACCAGGGCGCTGGCGGCTTCCACGGCCTTTCTCAGAGGTGTCCCGGTCCAAGATATCTGCAGGGCTGCTACCTGGTTGACTCCATCTACTTTTGCATCACACTACCCGCTGGATATGCGTGCCAAGGCGGATGAAGGCTTTGGACGTGCGGTCCTGTCTTCAGTATTGCCGTGATGTCCCTCCACCTTTGAAGGTAAGCTTGTTAGTCACCCATTAGTGTGCATTCACAGAGACCACGAAGAAGAAAGAGAGAGTAACTCTGGTTCTTCGAGTGGTCATCTGTGAATTCACACTTCCCGCCCGTCCTCCCCTCTGTCTGTCACGCCTGTCTCTCCTTTTGAGCAGCAGCGGAATTGGGGAACTGAGGTAACTGCGAGGACGGGCGGACCACGTGGGGTGTGAGGGGCGGTCCTAGTGATCTTTTCAGCTCCAGAATATTCCGAGGCCTCTGCGGATGCGCAGAGTTAACCCATTAGTGTGAATTCACAGATGACCACTCGAAGAACCAGAGTTACAGATAAGTAACCTCTCTTTCTATTGACTCTTCACCTACCCTGAAGATTGAGGTCTTTATGGTGTGTGCAAGTTCCATTTGAAGCCAAACTGTTCCTTTGTGATGTTTATTAGTTTATTTATGAAATGCAGTCTGCTGTCTGTGTTTATAGGTAGGTCGGGGTAATAAATCTATGGGAGTTATGTCTTTAAGCAAGATTTTGGCCACCTGTTTTGCTGTATTCTTGTTGGAAATGCACTGCCCCATCCTGAAAGCTGATCCAGGACGACAAGTAAGTATCTGTATCCCATTGTTGGTGGGAGTTCTGAAACGTCTGTTTGGAGGTTCTGGAAGGGATGAAGTGCCCATTCCCATCCTCCGACTGGTGCTGGTGGGCCTTTTCTCTTTGGGTTAGTTTTCAGACAAAGATTGTGCTGCTGCACAGGGTGTTTCTCCCTCAAGGCCAGGTGGTACTAAATGTTGTAAAAGCATCTCTTCCAGTCCCTTGCCCCCTAGATGGGTGGGTTGAGGCGTCTCAGGGACAATGTGGCCTATTAGTGCTCTCGGCTGAAATCCTTTTCCTCCCGGCGCCACAAAATCTGTCCAGGATTTTCCTCGGCCTGTTTGTCTTCATCTTCCATGTATTTCCTCAGGAGTTGGTAAGCGCTCCAACACTGGAGGCATTCAAGAAAAACTTAGATAAGCACTTGACAGATGTGCTTTGATTGTATTCCAGCCTTGAGCAGGGGGCTGGACTTGATGGCCTTGTAGGCCCCTTCCCACTTCATTTTCTAATGATTCTATGATTCTAGTTGTACGTTGTTCAAGGCTGTTAGAGGTCCTGCAGATGTGAAGGTGGCACATTCTTGTCGTTGAAAGGCTGCTTGTTTTGAGGCTGCTTTGGCCAGATGATTTCCTTCTTGTAAAGTAGTGTCCCGTGTTTTGCTGTGTTCCTTGATGTGCATAATGGCGAGAGCTGTCGGGAGGTTTAGGGCGGCTAGTAACAACAGGATCTGTGGCTCATTCACAATTTTTTGTCTCTTCTTTCTGAAAACAGCTTTCACACACACTGTGGTAAAAGCATACTGACTGTCCGTATAAATGTTTGTTGTTTTGCCTTTGGAGATCTGTGGTGCCATTCTGAGTGCTGTAGGTTCTGCGGCTTATGCTGACCAGTGTGTGGGTAGTTTTTCTTCCACAAAACATTCTTCATCTTCGCGATAGTGTAGCGATTATAAGTTTTTTTCCTGTGATTTCTTTCCGATCCGTTGTAGAA
>JBAJHW010000245.1:0-25000 GCA_037013535.1 Intellagama lesueurii
TATTATTATTATTATTATTATTATTATTATTATTATTATTATTATTATTATTATTATTATTATTAATTTATTTATTTATTTATTTATTTATTTATTTATTTATTTATATATATATATACCGCCCATCTGGCAGCCAGGGCTACTCTGGGCGGTTTACAGCAGATAAAACAACAGAGTAACAAAATAATACATATACAAAATAATAATAAGAACCTGCTTGGGTGGTTAAGATTAGCAGGAGTGGCCTTTCTCTCATTCCCGCCACCTTCACAGGTGTGTCTGATGGGGATACAGGAGAGAGCCTTCTCTGTGGCTGCTCCCAGTCTGTAGAACTCCCTCCCACTGGAGGCCAGCCTGGCGCCATCTTTGCTTCCTTTTTGCAAGCAGGCAATGACCTTTCTTTTCAGAAAGCTTTCCCTCTGTGACTGGCTGCCTGAGTGGGGTTTTTTAAATGGAGGGTTGTGTGTTACTGCTTTGAATGTGTTTTTGGTGTTGCTTTTGTTGACTGTCTTTTAGTTTGGTATTGGTTTGATCCTTTTCAGTATTTGTATACCTACTGTTTGTAGCTTTAACCGATGGGTCCTTCTTATGGAAGAAGGCAGGGTAAAGTTATTTAAAAGGAAGGAAGGAAGGAAGGAAGGAAGGAAGGAAGGAAGGAAGGAAGGAAGGAGGCAGCCCTTTCTGCCTTTAAAAGAATTTCCCCCTAGAACCTTAAAGGAAAGTAGATACTTGCTTTAAAGCACAGGTAGCAAAATACAGCCTTCAGGTGTTGTTAGACCAGACCTTTCCTTTCTTCACCGCCAGTTATGCGGGATACCACGGCTGCTGGGAACGGTAGTCTGACAATATCTAGGAAGAGGCATTTTGCCCATCCCTGTGTTAAAAATACAGAAGTCAAGGAAGTATTAGATTCAGAAATCAAAGGTCCGTATCAAGGCAGTGGGCTGTGAGCAGCCTTACCAAACATGAACAGCTGGGGAGTATTTTTAATACCTGGAAACTCAATTTAGTGAATTTGGGGGCATAAACACGCAGTCCTAAGAGGGCAGCAAAAAGCACTGCTTACATTAGTAAGAGACGCAGAGTCTCGGAGGATCGCGCCCTCCTTCCCCTTTTGAAAGTAGATCGTTTAAAATTCTTTCACCAAGTATTTAGACAAAAGCTTCTATAAATACGAATTTTTGTATTGAGTTGCCTTTTTATCACCAACCCACTTTCTCCTTCCCTTGACCTAAGAGGTGTCATTCGGGAAACGAGGAGCAGCTGCTGACCCTTCGAAGCCGCCCTATATGGTTTCCCTCTCCTAACCTTGGTCTAATCTTTCAGAGTTGGCGTCTCGTGTGTCGTGTTCACTTTTAAGGCAATTTGTGAAAGTTTCTGCCCTGTTCCCTTGGCTTCAGCACCTTGGAATGTTGAAAGTATAATCTAACGAGTCATAAGTCAAACATTGGTTCAGCCAATGGTTTTATTAACGGCCTTTTGGTCTCTTGTTACAGTTTGTTAATGTAACAGCGAGGCCGGCCAAATGTGTGGGTGGAAGGAGCAGAGGGACAGGACCTGTTCGCGGTTTCAAGGATGACTGCCACCATGCTCCTAACTGAGGTGGTGCTGATGCACCTTACGGTGGGGACGTGCATCTCCAGGCTCCGTTGCGGTCCCAGTATAAGATTTCCCAGTATGAGATTTCTCTGAGATTTCCCTCCTCCACCATTGTGAGGCAGTTTCCAAGTTGCTGGATCGGTTCGTGCCCTTCTAAAAGCTGGAAATGCTTCTCTTAAGACTTAATTATTGGCATGTAAGAGCTTTAAGCTCAATCAAGATGGGATTTTTAAGCCCCACCCCTTTTGCTTTGACCACACCCACCACTGGAGCCTTCAAGAACTTCTCTGAAAAGGAATGGGAAGGGTGGCCAACATTTTTAACGCCCCTGCTCTTGTGCAGTTTAAGGAGAACTCCGGAGGGAAGCCGATGAGGAGGCTGTCATCTCTTTATCTCTCTGCCACAATGCCTGACGAGTGTGAACTGGCTGCGGGACCCACAAGGCACTCATCCCGCCAACCTGTCCCATTCGTCTACATTTCTTCCCAGCGGTAGAAAGCCAGTTGGTCAATGCAGGGCTTCTCCTGAGAGTGTGTACTTTCTCTCTTCCTCTTCTTCCTCAGGGAAGGAAAGGCCCATATCTCTGTGAGAGAACCAGTGCTGGCTGTGCCACCGAGAATCTCCCACAAGGTTTTGGGAATTGTCCCACACATGCACCATTAGAGCGTTTAGAGATTTTGTATACCATGATTCAATCGTCCATCCAAAGGGAGACCGCAGCCAAGAAATCAGAAGAAGGCTGAGACTCGGAAGTCAGCTATGAAGGAATCAGAAAAGATCGCCAAGTGTGAGGAGGTGGCACTGGAGACCAAGGCCAAGGTTCATCCACCCAAAATTGATTCATATGGAAATCGCTCACTCATAGGGTTGCCGTAAGGCAACTGCATGCACGTGACAACAATAACATTCATGCAGACACACACCCCCCCCGGAAGAACTTTTCCGAGACGTGCAAAAGACATTTCTCTGGTTGAACCCCCTCATTAAAACAGATCTCAGGTCATGGAATGAGGCGAAAGCTCAGGTCATGGAATGAGGCGAAAGCCCGGAGCCTCTGAAGAACTGCTGGAGGTCAAATCCGGTGTAAATGGAAGTGCTTGCTTAGCTCAAAGAAGGGGAACCCCTGTGAACCTGAAGGCTGGAGGTTGACATCCTCCTGGGGAAGAGCGTGTTCCACGAGGAAGCGGCTGAAAAGAAGGGGGGAAGGTCCCCAAAGACCTGCTTCTTTTGGCTTAAAGCTCTTAATTTCTAGTCAAGTCGTGTGAAGAGAGGCACACTCATCCTTTTGAATGGGGGTGAGGTGGAAGGGGCAAAACTGCCTGGGGAATCCTAGAGGTCTGTATTGATTTGGCCACAGACGCAAAGTTCTCCACTCCTGGTCTGCCCCGATCATCCTCCCTCTCTCTTTCGCGGCTGCTGCCCACAGGGTTGTTAATAAGAAGGCTAATGCGGTGAGCTAATACAATGGGCTCCCAGGAAACCTGGTGAAATTCGCACCAGGTGGAAAGCACGGCTTCCTTCCAAGCCGGCTTTGAAAAGACCTTCCAAGCCTTCTCTCTCCATTCTCCACATTTCCAAATAAAGCTTCTTTTTCTCCCTGCAGCTGCTTCTTCAATGACTAATGCAGCCGGGCCCTTTGCAGGGCGGTGCGAGTAGACTTCAGTTTTGTTGGGATAACAAACCCCAAAGGACAGGCGCGAGCGCATGCACACACACACACACACACACACACACACACACACACACACACACACACTGCATCTCCCACTTGGCAGCAGCAACAACGGCCCCAGAGATCCTCAGCCTCTCATCTTTCCACAGATTTCAAGTGATGCAAACTTTTCCAGAAGATCTTGCCGTCTGGAATTCACTTTAGCTTTTGGGGTGGGTTGGGAAGACAAACAAGTAAATGCTCTTAAACCAGGAAGAACATAATAATAATAATAATAATAATAATAATAATAATAATAATAATAATAATAATAATAATAATAATAATAATAATAATAATTATTATTATTATTATTATTATTATTATTATTATTATTATTATTATTATTATTATTATTATTATTATTATTTCCACCTCCCAACGATGCAAAATCAGTTGCTTAGATATCAGAAAGGTGAGGCAAAGGTGAGGGAAACACCTTTCTCTTTGGGCAGATTTCCAAGCAATTGGTAGATAATTTAACAAAACGCACAGACCTCCAAAATTCAAAGATTCCAACAATATGAAGTTCATAACCTTCCGAAGCTCTCTCTTCCTCCCGGCAGCCCCCAAGAACCTATGACTGGGCATAGCCAGAACATAACGTTTCGGAGATGCACCAGAACGGCACGTTTGCCTCAAGCCGGTGTCTGTGCGCAGTAAGGTGTACATCGTTTCGCTTGACCTTACACCTCACTGTGCTTTCGTATAGTGTGCATGGGGCACCATTTTAAAGGGCAGTGAGGCTTCAGGCAGGCAGGGGTCTGGATGATGGCGGCTGTGGAGGCAGCATCTTTGAGAGCTGGGGAGACACCTGTCCAGCCGCTCCCCCAGACAAGGAAGCCCTGCAGAGGAGGAAGGGCAGCTGCTGAAGCTGACTCTCCAGGTAAAACCGACGCTGCTGGGTGGCCGGTGCAGGCTGGCTAGGGTCGTCCTTGCCAGGAGGTGGGGCAGCCAGCGGCTCTGTCTCCGTCACATTAAAACACGTGTGTAATAGAGCAGTTTCACTCTGGATTGCAGATAACCCACAATAAATAGCTTACTGCGGGTTATCTGCAGCATGTAATTCCAGCCCAGGCGTGGCCGAGGCAGGACGAAGAGGACGGCGTGGTAGGCGAGCGTGGCGTGGCGTCGGGAGTGCAAGAGAAATTCTTCGCTCCTGGCACCAGAACCCAAAGTCATCGGTTGAAACAGAACAGTGGAAGATTCGGAACAGGCCAAAGCGGAAGGGTGTCCCTCAGACTGTGGAACTCACTGCCACAGGAGCGGTGGCGGCTGTGGAAAGGGGACTGGAAAAATACGTGGAAGATGAGGCGGGCAGGGGTTGCAGTCAAGAAAGCTACAGGCTACCAAGAGCGCTTGGAAAAGTTAGTTTTTTGGACTACAAATCCCAGAACATGTGGGAGAAATAAGAGAATAACTTTCCTAAGTTCTGGTCTCCAGGTTCAGGGGTGCTATGCTGCTGGATACCAGTCGCTGAGAAACGGTAGTCAGAGAGGCTGTGAGTCCTGCATCTGGCTTGTGTGTTTTTCCAGGGGATTGCTTTGTGGGCCACTGTAAAAACAGGAAGCTGATCTCGAGAGAGCTTTGGCTTTTATATTCTCATGTAGTTAAAGAGAGAGAGAAAAGAGAAGAGAAGAGAAGGGAAAAAAGCAGGGAAGTGGAGCCTTGACAACAGCCCTCACATGGCAATTAAATATTTGCTCTTTGCAACTTGTATTAGATCATTAATCCTCCACCCTGTCTTAACACACCAAGTGTTCTGCACCCCGTGCTCTCAGCACTAAAAATTCCTTATTGTCCAGGTCATTTCCCTCTGGCGCAGTTATCTAAACTGTGTATGAGCTGCGAGCAGATCATTTGGGATTGTGACAACGGAAAAAAACCACACACACACACACACAATAGAACCACATGTCAGCTAGATTCTGGATCATGAGCCATATATGGATTTCAGATGAGCTTCCAAAGGGCATAATGTGGCTTCGTGCTGACTTTATGGGAAGGGATGCCGCACCTTCTCTCCTGCCTCTTGCAAAATTCCTTTTTCACGGGTTTAATACTAGAACCACGATTTCTCGATTATAGGTGCACCTCTTCTGACCTTTGGCTGACTGTGTTGGGTTTTGTTGCCGAGGAGAAAGTTTCTGGAATGGTTCCTGGTCATATGGAAAGTGTGACGACAGGGGAGTTCTTACCTCATTTGTATTTATTCATCAGAGGTGGCTAAAAGGTGAGAGCTTTCCTTCAAGCACTTGGTGCCCACAGGTAGACTGCATCGATACATGGAGGCTCAATTTCTCTCTTGGGCAGGCATTAGGAAATAATTCAAAGGTACTCCTTCCTGTTCATCGCAACGTTTAAAAAGTAGTTTATCACCAAGTAAAATAAACTTTCCATTATTTGCCAACCAGCTTGTTACTTTTTCATTACTTATCTTTTTTAAAAAAGTAGGATAGACAAGATGGTAGCCTGAACCTGGAAAGGTCTCTGTTGTTGTTGTTTCCCAGCTATGATATTTACAGGTAGACTGCTTTTGACATAGAGGCTCCACAGAGCTCTTGACATTAATAGCCATAGGTAGATCTTCCCTCTCTCTGTTTACACAGGGGTTAAAATCATTTAAAATCATGCCCTCTTCGGGCAGCTAGTGCAAAGTCGACTACCCCAAAGTCCTGCCTCTCTGACCTCTTGTGGGAATGGGCTTGCACCACGGCCTCGGGGGGTCATCCCTTACTCCCTGAGGACAGACTCACAGCAACCAGAGGAGGCAATTAAACAGCCCACTCAGGCTTGGTTTCCTGGCCCTCACTTTGTGCCTTCGGCAAGCGCCTGATGTGCAAAATAATAATAATAATAATTAGCAGGTGAAAGAGGGAGATCTTCAGCTTTTACAGGCTTAGAGGCACAAGAATATCTTTAAACAAAGTAGTTGACTTCGAGTTCAAAAATGCTTTCCCCCAAGCCCGTAGCAGACCCAGAAAAGTCCATACAAGGCATGCTTGCTGAGTTTATTGGGCTCGGCCGACAGCGGTAGGAACAGGGAGCTGCCCTCCCTTTCTGACCTTCTCTTAATCAACCTGTGGCAAAAAGGACAATCAAACTTGAAGGCCTCCTCATCCCCTTCTCGGGGGGGGGGGGCAGCCTTCCCACATCTCTCTCTCTCCTCCACTTCTCCACCTCTGTTCTTGGTGCCTCTTTTAGGACCAAGAGGACCAACACGGTTCTGCTGCGTTGTTCTGTTCGGTGAGCGAACGTTCCCACTCTGTGTGTGTTGGGTGGATTCCCAGAGCAACCCTGCCCTTCCTCAAAGGCTTCCCAGGTAGACGCCATGCAAGGTGAGCCAACAACACGGGGAGGAGGTCGTGAAGCCGCGGAGGCTGGCAAAGGGGCACACGGTGGGTCTGCTCGTGAAAGCTCATCTCCAGCTTCTTGGCCAAAGGAGTCAGCCCCTGGCAAACGTGGCCTGGTGCTATTCCGTGCAAGTCCTCCTCCTGCACCTCTGAGCTCAGCATCCCAGCATCATCATCCTCAGCGACGTCCCTTGGCTTTGCCCAGGCCCACCTGCCAGCCTCTTCCCCCTTACGCCCTGCCTTCGGCTCCACCCAGCCCAGCAACTCCGGGGCTGCTCCGTCCAGCTTCTCAGTTGCTGCCTCTGGCTTCTGCAGGAGGCACAGCCCTCGGCGCCTCCCGCCTCTGTTCCTGGACTGGACAGGATCGGTGCAACGTGAGTAGACAGCCTCTCCTTCCCATCTCTAGCATCTCTGCCTTCTGGGGCCAACGTCCAGGCTCAGGGGCTGGGGTAGCCTTCCAGACTTCAAAAGGAGGAGAAGGGCAACTTCCTTCCAGGACAGGAGGAGAAAAAAACCTTCTGCCAGGCTGTCGGCTAGCTAGGAAGAGAAATCGTTTGCTGTTAGGCTGTGATGGGTAGAAGTAGCATCCTCTTCAGTTTTTCTTTTTTATTTTCTCTTTTCTTTCCTTTCCGGGGCAAATTTGTTCCCTGTTACTTTCCCTAACTGCCTCCTAACCGAACTGAATCCTTGAAACAGGAGATTATATCATTAGTTTTGGCTGGTCTGTTTCCTCTTTCTGTGTGTACTAGTGGCAAATTGTCTGGTTGCTTTTCTTTCGGTTTAATTATTCACATCCCTTAACAGGGAGACCAAAGCTCACTCTCAGCGACCTACTTGGTGGCACAAGCTCTTAATCAGTTGGCAGGCGCTGGCGTCTCTACAGCCCTGCTGATCTCCTTTGTCTTTGAGGGGGTGCGCCTTTTGAACTCAGATCTGCTTCACTGTGTTGATTTGTTGACGTTTCTGTGTGAGTTTCCACACTCCTTTCTGAACACGATGACCCCTGAGCTAGAGAAAGTGACTTGCTGGACTTACAACTCCCATGCTACGCGGCCGTGGTGGTGGTGGATTCTGGGAGTTGTTGTCCGGAAGAGCAGCTTCCCAAAATTCAGGGATGGTCTATGCCAAACGGTACACAAGATTCTACACGCCAGTGTCAGTTTTGTAAAAAAAGATCATTTGGAAAACAAAATTGACTCTCTGGATGGTTATTTTCTTGGGATGCATTTTAACTTACAAGTTGGTTTTCTGATTTGAGTAGATTTCAAGCTGTTTTGTTTCACTGTTACCATAACAATGTAAACCAAAACAAACTCTTCTTCCCTCGAGGTGCTTGTGGTTCACAAGTTTGGCACAACCACACCAGTGTGTGGCATTTTTGTCCCTACTGCCTGGTGAATCTGTGTGGCGCTGTGGCGGAGAACCTTGATTTGTGGATGGCAGAATCCCTAGTTCGAATCTTGAAGCCTCTGGCCCAAATCTACCATCTCTTACCCTTCACCCACCCCCTCACCCCCAATGCTTTACGGGGTGGAAAACAGCTAGGTTTGCTAGAGGACAGCCCCAACCAGCATCCTATTGCATTTTATTTTTAATGAACAGCAATTATTATTATTAAAAAGGTGGAGGATTGGACCAGGAAAATCACAGCATCGGGGAAGTAGTGTGGAAGTCCCTTCAACTTAAGTTTACCTGCATTCCCCTTTCGTTTATTTTTTAATTACTGTTCTATTCATTCTTTCTTCCAGTGAGCTCAGGGGAACATCCATACCTCTGTTCACGACATTCCTGTGAGGTAGATCAGGCTCAGAGAGATAATGGAGAAATGGGCCTGTGGTCATTCAATGAGCTTACGTGGCTCAGTGGGAATTTGAACCCAGAACCCTTACGTCCTAGTTCTAGAGGTGCTGCTTCCCACATCATCCTAACAGCACCCTGTGAGGTAGGCAGAGTGGAAACAGATAAGACTGTCCCTGTGTTTAATGCCTTTATTAGTTAATTTTTTAAACAAATGCTTCACTCAGACTGAATTCCTGGAAATGATAAAAGTGGGGGAGTATTTCATAATTCGCGAAGTCATTACGAAAAGGAATAATTAATCAAAGTTATTTGTATCATTGTGCAAAAACGGTAAGCAAATTAATGCAAGGATATTCAAATAATGCGTTATAACAGGGCATTTACACTGGGGATAGATGAAGACCATGAAACAGCAGTTCACCATTCATATATTCAGACGTTATCCTTTTCATCTCCGTTGTCCTTGTGATTTAAACTCTCCGTCGCTGAAGGAAAGATAAACCTATTTGGGAGAGGGTGGCCTCCCGGGAGCCGTTTGGGAGAGAGGGTGGAGGGCATGGATGTTTTTCATGCAACATATAACTAACTTATGGAACTCACCACCACAAGATATAGCTTCGATGGCCCGCTTGGACAAAAGGCTTATCAAATTTGAGAAGGAGGAGGAAGAGGAGGAGAAAGAGAGGGCAGTTGGTAGCTATTCATTAGGAAGGCTAAGTAGAACTTCCATATTCAGGAGCAGCAGGATGCCTCTGGTTGCCCATGGGAAAGACAAACAATATTCATTTATTTAAATAAATACATTTCTATATAGATATAAGGTTTAGTTTTCTCCATAAAATTCTGCAGCTGTTGCTGACTTGAGTTTGCACGTCCAGGGTGCCATCAGGAGACGCCGGAGGCAGCTGGTCTGTGTGCCCCATCTTCTCCTAAAAACCAAAGCTGAATGAATTATGCCCAGTTGTCTTTTGGGGGGGGGGGGTGAGGCAGGCTTTGTCTAATTATAACCATGATTTAGGAGGTGGGAAAATACTTCAGATGCCGAGGAGTCAGTATAAAATTATATGGTGCCAGGTCGGTCCAGGGCTGAACGGATCATGTAAATTCCCTTGGGCCAATGCTGAATATTTAGCAGCCCAGGCAACCAGACAGCTGGAAATGTTTTCCAAACTTGATCATGGCTGATGCGTTCCTTCTCACCCCGGGTGCTGGGGTGCACCAGGCAGAGCTTAGAAAACAATGCCGTTTGGGCGACGAGTCCCAGAATCCCCCCAGCCAACTTGGACAGTGGCTGTGCTGGAGGGCAGTCTGGAAAAACAGCTTTTCCAAGCTCAACTGTGACAGTAGCTTATGCAGGACTGGATAAAGAGCAGCATTCTTTTTTTTTGGATTGCATATTTCAGAGTCCGAATCCAAAACTTTTAGGATTCGTTTTTTGTGTGTGTTATGTGCCATCAAGTCACTTCCGGCTCATGGCAACCCTATGAATGAGCGATCTCCAAAATGTCCTCTTCTTCACTGATCCCTGAGCAGCTCTTGAAAACTCAACCCTGTGGCTTCCTTTAGGGAGTCAGTCCATCTCGTATTCGGTCTTCCTCTTTTCCTGCTGCCTTCCACTTCTCCTAGCATGATGGTCTTTTCCAGAGAGTTCTGCCTTCTCATCATATGCCCCAAATAGGACAACCTAAGTTTCAACCTTTTTGCCTCCAGGGATAGTTCAGGCTTGATTTGATTCAGGATCCACTGGTTCATCTTTCTGGCAGTCCAGGATATCCGCAAAGCTCTGCTCCAGTACTACATTTCATACAAATCAATTTTTATCCTGTCAGCTTTCTTTACTGTCCAGCTTTCCCACCCATACATGGTGATCGGAAATACAAGAGGGTGGATGGTCTTGGTCTTGGCTTCTAGTGACACCTCCTCTTACTTGATGATCTAGGATTTAGCCCATCGCCAAACTCTTTCACTCAGCGTGGGAGACCGATGGGTTTCCTTTTGTCGTTAAGAAAAGCTTGAAATCCTTTTTATTTCGCAGCGCCTAACGTCCGTGAAACCTGTTTGCTCTGTAAACAATGAGCTGTGGTTTTTTTGGGCGAGTCTAGCCTTTGTTCTCTCCAAGGACTGCAACCAAGGGACCTTTGTCATTTCATCATCATTCTAACCAAGGATGATAATCACCTTAGGTTAGTGATAGTGACCTTAGACAGACACCTTGGGCTTGCTTCAGCACCAGGTAGCAGGCTGGGCGAATTCTAAGAACTTGGGAGGGAGATGGCAGTGGGAGTTAAGGATATAAACTGGTTTCCTCTTCGGTCTAGTGAAGATGTCAGAGAGTGAGGGTGGCTCAGAGGGTCAGCTTCTCCAGCACGTTCTTAGTCCCATCTGTGCCTTTCTGGATCACTGGAAGGGGGCTCCTGTTTTTCTTAGTCCTGGGAGGATCACTCCATTTGAGTTCAGTTCCTGGCAGGTGTGATTGCCAAAGTGGGTGTTTCATGTCATGTGGGTGGCGAGCCAATGCAGAGGTATGCCACTTCCCCATACATTAAAAATAAATCCAGTTTCCCTCCACCCCCCTTCAGAAGGACAGATAGAAGAGGATGGGGAGGGAAACAGGACACAGAGGGATATTTTCCCCCCGTCAGAATCTAGCGCTATATCACTTAAGTAGCAGGTCAATGCAGCGCTATGTCACTTGGCAAAAAATCCCCCTGCTCCCCCTAGAGGGAGAGACAGGAGTGGATGAGGGGGCATGGAGGTGTAGAGGGAGCGACGGGCTGAACAGGGTCACTTTGAGCTGCAGTATAGTTTTCTTATCCCAAAACCACTTAGTGCTTGCCTATGAATGCAAGGAGAGCTCTAAATGGCACACCACACCTTGAAGGGCACCCGCTTCACCCCACCCAGCCTCGTTGCACCCTGGGTTTGTGAAGGTCTTTGCATTGTTGTGCCATAGGCGCAGCTTCTAATCTCTGCGTCTCCTTTCTTAACGTCAGAAGAGCTGAGGAATAAATTGATTCCAAACAAATGATTCATGCTTACTTTATCCTGGTATTTTGTTTTGTCTTTGGTGGCTTCAAGGATTGCCAGGGGTTCATGAAAACCCTAAGCCCTTCCCTCGTAGAATGGAGTTAGCAAGTTAGCATTTGATAATGAGAAGTAATGGTGACACCAGCTAGCGACTGGATAACCAGACAGTCCTAAAAGTATGGAAAGCATAAGGCTGGACCGTCTTCCTTTTGCAAGCTAGGGCTTTGGGGAGAAGGTCTAGAAGCCTTTCTTATTGAATGCTGTTGCTGGCAAAGATAGCTATCATTCCACCTTCTCCACCTTGTGATCTGTGCACTGTTTTGACGTGTATAAAAGCCAAGTTCTCAGCCGGCAGATAGTCTGGGGGATTTCTGAGTCACCCAAACAAGCCTAGTTTCAGAAAAGCAAATCCAGATGTATCAAAAGGACAAGAAATAGAAAGCTCCTCTGGGTGATCCGACATGCTTTGGGTTGGAATAAAGGAATGTTTTTAGGTTTTGTTGGTCCTCTGAAGCATCCTTAAAAACACTTCAAACACAACCGGAACTGTCAAAGGCGAATTTTGCTGACCCAAGTCTCGGTCTACAGACCTATGAATCAGGAAGGAAAACATCCATACACCGGCATTGCCCACTGGAGATAGAATTGTATCGGGGAGGCTGTTAATAATTTTGTTTTTAGAAATACTTTGGGCAAACGTCTCAGGGCAACAAGAACGGAAGGAGAAATCTGCCAGGCCAATCCTGACCATGTTTTTGAGCTTTCCTTCCTCCATCTTTGAGGTCCCTGTCAGGGACCAAAACCACCACGTTAAAACGGCCTGGATCCAAGCGATCTCTAGGGCCACATCTCTCTTTATGAGCTTTTCTCTCGGTCCCGCCACCTTCACAAGTGCGTTTGCTGGGGACCCAGAACAGGGCCTTCTCTGTGGCTGCTCCCAGACTGCGGAACTCCCTCCCACAGGAGGCCAGCCTGGCCCCATCTTTGCTGTCCTTCCGCCATCAGGCGAAAACCTTGCTCTTCAGGCAGGCTTTCTTTTAACGACTGGCTGCCTGAGTTTTTTTTTTTTTAATAGATGGTTGTGCCTTACTGCTTTGAATGTGGTTTTGGTATCAATTTTGTTTACCGTTTCTTACGGTGGTATTTGTTTGATCCTTTTCAGAATTTGTATACTTACTGTTTTTAGCTTTGAATATTGTCTTTTGATGATGTAAGCTGCCTTGGGTCCTTCTTAAGGAGAATGGTGGGTTAAAATTATTACAAACAATCAAATCTTGAGTTGAAGTCTCTTACTGCCAGTTCACTAAGTCTTAGCAGAGCATGGCAACCTTTTAGAAGAGGAAAAAAATTCACCCCCAAACTCAAGAAACTAGTGGTCCTATGGAGGGGTACGTGGGCCATACAGAGAAGCTCAGGTGCGTCAGATTTTAATCTTTTCAAATACAGTCATAATGTCTCTCCCAAATTTGATACAGGCGCCTCAAGAAAAAAAATTCAGGAGACCTGGGAATGTTGGATACGGCCATTGGCTTCTCTTTAGGCCATCTGTTTCATCGGCCTCCTTGCTGAGGCATCTTCTAGGCATGGAATTCAGGTGGCGGTTGCCTAGCAACCACCCATGCTTTTGGTACCTCAGATCCTAGCAACAGCAACTTCAGGATGCCCCCATGGACCGTAGCGATGATGTGGAAGAGCCCAGCGGAGGTGCTGAAGCAGGACCTCGAAATGCTGAGGAAGAAGGCAAATTTCCTGGGGATCACTGCTGGATAAGTGCCATGGGGTTAACTATTGGGGGGGGGGCCCCTCCACAACTGGTACCCAGTGGTGTCCCAAATAGCTTAGATACCACCCGATGTCTTGCTGGGTTAGAGAAGGCGTGTGTGTGCCATCACTGCCCAATTATGCAGACATCCGTTGAGCAATAAAATAAATTTAAAAATTCAGAGGAGACAATGGACTCCGCAGCACATTTCAATAAAGCTCCATAAAAGGGAAAAGTTGTATACAGTCTCTCTCTCTCTCAGCACATTGAATAGGAATGGCACGTCCATCACCAAGCAAAGGAGCGTGCAGGCTGGGCACGGAGACCTTTCTAAAGGTCCCTGCCTCTGGCTCTCAGCCCAGCCCTTTCCCCGTCTGTGAAGCAGACCAGCCAAAAGCCCTGCTTTAAAATAAGACATGATTGATGGCAGAAATTTGCAAAAGATTCACAGCTAGGCTACGCTCTCATGTTGTCCAGCCGCATTTCCTGGAATGCAGTCAAAACAGCACAAGAAGGGTGCCGATGACTTTTTTAAAAAATATTTTCATTTACTGACCCGTTTCTGGAGTAAAATATTAGCAGCTTGAGCTGCAGCCCAATAAAACCATCCTAATGACCTAGGAAGCCCCAGCAGAGCTTAGGAAAAAAAACATATTTTGTTGTACTACACGGACCATAGTCCACCAGCTGTTATCACCACTGTGGATTCTGGGACTTGAAGCCCAAACCAGTAAATCTGTCAGCTTCTGAATACCACATGACTGTTCCTCATGACATCATAAGGCTCTGATCCTTCAGCAAATGCTTTGCCCTTTTAAAAGTAAATCAGCTTTTTCATGTCATAACTTCCTGTTTTGGTATAGTCCCTTCTGGTCTTGTATGGGTCTTTCCTGGGTCCCTTTTTCCCGGGAGAAACCAGGGTATAAACTGAATACAATTAATAAATACTGTTCTATCTCCAGGACAGCAACCTAAATGAATCATTCCTGATTCTTGATAGGGTAAGAAATCAGTGAAAAGTAGCTTAGTGTGGGATGCTTGAAAACAAGACACATTTATTTATACATGATTGTGGCCACAGGGGAATTTAAATTATGCAGTTATACAGTTATGACCTATTAGATTCTGTAACTTGTGCTTCCCAATGTTAAAATCCAAACGAATCAATCAACCTCGTATATTAAAGTCTGCTTTTGGTATAACCTTCTGCGGTTTCATCTCCAGGGGAGTCTGCCATATATCTGACTGTATTTAAAAATCAGAGTGAGAGAGAGAGAGAGAGAGGCAGTAATCACAAGGGGAAATAGATCACAATTTGGACTATTTGTGGAGCGATCTGGTGCTGTCTATTTCCTGGCAACTACACAACGTAAGGGGAAATGTTGTCCAGCCTGACTCTCCAGCTGTGCCCAAGCTGGACCTTTTGGGTCTGAGTGGAGGGCTACTACTTCTGCAGGAGCGATTCCCCAGCAGACAGGAGGGCCACTGTCAGAGAGATTGTGCCTGTTAAAGCCACCATGTCTGGTGCCATCGGGCGTGTGCCTCTGCAGCTGACCGATCGCACCCTTCCTTTGTTCCTTTTCAAGTCCTTCTTCCACTTTGTCCGTTGACTTTGATTATTAAGGCTACTTACTGCATTCAGTTTTTACTTCCGCGGTTTTAAAACTTGTATCTGGCCATGTCCCGGGTATGTGGTCAGTTTGCAAGATCTTAGACCCGAGCGACCCACAGAGGGAAGTTTTATCTTAGGGTCGCGTCACCCATTACCGCTCTCGACCCAAGAGCTGATGCGTTCGGCGAAGTACGGAATCAAAGCCCTATTTTGAGTGGCAGTCCTGAATGGCAGGGCTAGGATTTGACCTTGTGGCCGTTGCTGCTTCCTGCTGTGTGTACTTGCGTTGCCATCCAAACACCGGGGAAACTAAGCCCCCGCCCTGGCTACGTGACAAAAGGATTAAGGTGCTTCTTGGAGTGGGGGGATGACATTTTTGCATGTCCTCAGGACTGGTGGCGGATCAAGGCCTGGCGACTTTTTTTAGAACATCATTTGGCTCGTCTTGCTTTGCAAAGATGGCGGACCTCATCTGGATTCTTTGGCAGGAGAACCTTTGCACTTAATCCTCCCCACCGGATCCTGCGGCAAAGGACTTGCGAAAAGCTTTGTCCATCTCTGTAAAGAGTGTGACAGGTGCGCAGTGGCCATTGTTGAGATTATCCCCCAAATATTCTTGCCGGCCAATCCTTTGGGGCTACTCATGGACCAACAGTCATTAAGATGGGCGGCCATAGTTCTGTCCCCAACCCCAACCCCTTTTTAAATCTCTTGACTCCTGGCTAAACTTTTCAAGAAGCCAACTGTTAGCCGCTTGAGTATAAGAGGAGGTGTAAACCAAGATATCCACGGGGACCAGACGCAAGTCTGTAGACTTGGCATTCCAAGTGGGGCTCCTTCTTGCCTTGTCTGAGTTACCACAGTGTTTCTATTTATTCCCATCCTATCTTTAAGCAGGCGTTTGTCTCCAGATTTCAGAGCAAAATCTATTTGTCCATCTGTTTTATATAGATATTGGCCTGTGCACAAGACACATGGAACTTATTTTTAGTCTCCTCACCAGCCTTTGAATACTGTTCCGCACGCTCCTTTAGTTTCCCCGTCATTAATATCCTTTTGTTGATTTGATTTTTAAGTAGAATCCGGAAATGTCTGTGCAAACAGCAGCCAGCAAATGCAAAATTCTTGGACCTCCTGAAATGTTCTCTTTCTGTGAAGCCTTGGAGAGCCATGGGGACCTGGTTCTGCCTTTTATCCAGCAGTCTTATCCGTTGGTTGATTGAGTTCCTTCGTAATCATGCTCTTGGGCCAAGCAGCTTAGACTCCACATTAACCTGGTGGCCAAGAGGTAGTGGTTTACCCAACGCAGCTTAGTAAACTTTACTGAGAAGCACAAACGGAGATGGATTTTGAACGGGCAGGAAGAGTAAAGTCTGCACACCTTTGTTCATGGCATTGTCTTCTTCACTTGGTTCAGGGGTTCTTCTCATGGTCCAACCAGAGATTCTGGTTCCTTTTCTCGGAGGCCATCTGCGTTGCGCTGTGATCTTCTTGGTGGCCCCGCCAAGAGTCGGCCTTTCTCCTTGGCTTCCACTCACTCCACCTGTTGCCGAAAACGGAACGTTGTTGACTGGCTGCCGATGAGTTGTTGGCAAAGGGCGGCCGGTGAACAGGAGAGGAATGAGGGCATAAATCAACGGCCGCTTTGCCTTGCCCCAGTGCCCATGCTTCCCCGCTTCCCGCTTCTATTTTTGCCTTCTCAACATTGATTTGGGTCGGAGTTGGATTGTGGCCAACAAAGTAGATGTGGGAAAGGAAGACTTGTAGGGGAAAAGGAGGAGCAAGGGAAAGCCCAGTTCCTTCTTGCTGGTTGCTCCTCACAAGAGTGTTCTTCCTCAGCTGCCTCACATGGAGTCAGACCACTGGTCGCTCTGGAATGGTGGTGTTGTGATTGATTGTCAGAAATGGCGGTCTATGACTGCAGAGCAGGCTCCTTTCCTCTTTCTGCCGGACGATGCTGGAGATTCAGACTGCAACATGTTGTATGCCTAGCATGGGCTTTGCCCCTCAGCTAGGTCTCCTTCCTCCTTCCTCTCTGGTAAAATACTGGTCAGCAATAGCTCTTGTGTGTTTTTGACATCCTGATCTTAGCACGTGGTTTGGGGCATGGGCTTCTGTTGCTCAGCAAAGCACTCACTGGTCAGAGAGGTTCACTTTTTAAACCTGTCACGTCGCAAACGTCCATTCACGAAGGGCAGGAGATTCAAGAGGCCACCACAGGACAGCTGCTTCATGGTCATGGAAGCGGGGAAGCTGACTAAAACAGAGGTCAGCAGCACATAGCAACCTTTTCCAAGAGCTGGCCTTACTGTCTCATACTGGAGGGCTTTGATTTCAGAATTTGAAGGCTTGGCCTTATAACGAAACTTGTTGGCCAACATGCAATGCATGATGGGAAGGATCCATTGATTTTAATTTTATTTCACAGAAACTAGTGATAGTGAAAATGGTTTATACGTGATGTGATTTATTACTGTTTCCTTGTGCAGTTTTTCAGGCTTTAGGGCCACATTAGGAAGACTATATTCTTACAGCACAGCTGAGAAATGGACCAAATTAAATCCTTGACAAGATGACTGGATCGAAATGTGCTCTTTCATGAGTGGAAGGAACATGGTCTATTTTACAAACTGGATCTGTTTTGTATCCCACCCATGTGCTTATTGATTTCTTAGCTACTTTCCAAGATCGTAGCTTCCCTAACGTGGCCTAAATTATAAGAATAACACAATTAAAACAAAATCTAACCCAGTTTTTTCCAGCAGGTATCTATGACATTTCTTGGGGTACATCTCCCTTCATCTCCACTGTAGTCTAACAGATTGGGTGGCTGCTGGGTTGCCGTGGGCTGATCCAACCTGTTCTGCTGATTTTTCTGCAGAGAGAACATGAAAATCCCATTTCTGCTATCCTTTTTGTTATATGTTATCAAGTCGGAACCTATTTACAGCAACCCTATAGGGCTTTCAACATACATGAGATATTTAAGGAGTGGTTTTACCAAATCCACTTCTTCCGTGAGTTTCCATGGATGAGTGGGGATTTGAACTCAGGCCTTCTGAGTCCTAGGCTGGCACTCTAGCCACTACACCACACTGGATATCTGAGGTAGTCCTTGCTAAATAGATTGATTTCTTTTGCTTGTTTCCATGTCCATCATGTGCTCGTGCAGTGCAATTATTGATTTATTGGATTTCTTTCTTTCTTGGATTTATATCTGCTCTTCTCCCAAAGAGTCCACTGATTGCATTTAGCAACGATGAAGGCAAATGAAACAAATGCAATTAAAACCTAGCACAGGTTAAGATTAGAGGATTTGCGAGAATGAGGATTCGTCTCAAATGGCACCTAGGGAAAATGCCTGCACCCAGGTTCCCCTTCCCAAAGACGGCTTAAATCTTGATCCTCAGCAATGGCTGAGGATTCGGGACACATCTTATTATATCCGCATTTGGTCCTGCAACTGGCCTGCTTCCTGGGGAAAAGAATTTCAACATGAAACCGTACTCCAAACGGTAAATTTGATTCCCTCCGTTCTCTGTTTACTGCGGTGGAGTTTCTCTGTTTGGCGATAGTGACTAATCTTTCATCCACGCCTGGGCTCCCCTTTAAGCTGCTGGTTCTCTAGTGCTGAGTGAGAAGGGGGGGGGGGGCGGAAATGTGAGCCTGCCTCTTGTTTGCCCACCTCTCCCTTTTTATAACAAGATGGTTTGCATTGAGAGAGTGCTCGGCAAAACACAAGGATGGCTCACCGTGCAAATCTAATCAGCGGGCGAATGAAATCTCAGCTTAACCTTTATGGAAACTTACTTGGTGGGTTAAACAAAGCAATGTGTAGAAAATATTTAAAGTCAGCAGCCTTGCATTAGTTTAACCCAGACGTCCTCCACTTGGCACCCTCTAGGCCAGTGGTTCCCAGCCTTGGGTCTCCAGATGTTTGTGGACTGCAACTCCCAGAAGCCTTCACAACTAGCTGTGCCGGCCAGGATTTCTGGGAAGTGTAGTTCAGGAACATCTGGGGACCCAAGGTTGGGCACCACTGCTCTAGACAGTTTGGGCTACAGTTTCCATGATGCTCCAGTAACTGTCTACAGGGGGTAGGAAAGGAGGGTTGCAAACACATCTGGAGGGTGCTACGTTGGGCTAGTCTGGGTTAATCATTGGCTGATCCATCAAAGCAATATTTCTCAGATACTGTTCCAAAGCAGTTCCGGTTTCTGCGTGAATTCCTCAGCAGGCGTGGGTGAGTTTACCCAAAAGATGACCCACCTGTCACCATCAGTCTTCTACTGCCACATGCAAATTCAGACGAATACAGAACGAAGGCACAGGCCCACTTTCAGTTCACAGAGAGAAGCAGGACGGCCCATACAATGCCCTTTAATTGCAGCCTGAAAATTTGAGTTCCCTCAACTCTCATCAGTTCAGAAGTAATATGATTTTCAGGCTGTCCTCACATCATAGTTTCAGATCTTGGTTTGGCCATTAGTAACAAACAATGGTTTGTTAGATGAAGTTGGTTCAGATGTCACAGCAAACTGTGGCTGTGATGTCTGAATCAAAGCAAACCATGGTTTGTCAGCTGGTGTTGGCTCATACTGTACATCATGCATGATAAACAATGGTTTGATGTTGTCTGAGTTATGGATTAAGGCAGATGGACTTTAAAGCCCAGAGATAGACTTGGTGTAGAATACTTCCAATTTCTGCTAGGTTGAGGCTGAATTGTCATGGTGCCTCCTGAGCTGGGGCTGTCCAGTTCAACATAATAACCTACCTAATCTTGGTGAGCAAGTTGGGTTTATAAGACTTGTAGTGCATTATGGATAACCCACCAGAAGGCCACTATCCCACCTGCTGAACCACAACACTGTGGCTCTTCTGTTACTAAGCGAAGCAGCTGAGTTAAGATCTTGAGCGCAAACGGTATCTCCAGCCAAGACCATTTTGTACTCCAGCGAGAGGATTCGAGTTCTTTGAAGGCTAACCAGCTTTAGGACGGTTTGGGAGGCTGAAGTAGTTGGGCAGGTATTTATCATGTTGTCAGTGGTGCCTTCCCTGTGTCCTATTCTTCTCCCCTGAGATCACCTAAAATGGTAAGATGTTTTGAGTGGGATTAAGTCCACGAGTCCTGGGGAGGGGGTGTGGACATCTCGGTGGGCAGCCCGTCCCCCATATTAATAGCCTCCCTTAACTATATGCTGGCGATCAAAGAGGGAGACTTTCTTACCAGCTCAGCCCCCTTGCCTAAAGTAGACCAGGCGGCCTGCTTCTCTTTGCCCGATGGCTTACCACAGGCATTCAGGTACTGCATTGGGTTTGAATGAACTTTGTGCACGAGAGGGTTTTAAGCATTCCCCCCCCCCTTTTGCTCCCGATTGCAGGTTTGCTTGCGCTTCTCTGTCTGATGGATATATTTTTATTTTCTTTCATGCTAAAGTTTCAAGGGCTTCCTCTACAGATCCATGAAGGCTTTCTAGCCGGGTGCGATCCATTTAGGAGACAGTGTGGCACATTTCTTTGGAAGGGGTTGCTAAGCAGTAGATCTACTTCTGGTTTGCATTTGGAGTTTTTGTTTTTAACCATGTCATCTGTGTGTGATGATGATCCTTATCCTTTGTCCTAGACTAAAGCGTAGTAAAACTGAACTCCCAACCTCCAGAACTGCCCTAAACCCGGGAGCTATATAAAAGGTGCTTCTGGGAGGGACTGTACCTGAGAGTTTTAGAACACCTGATGGTCCATCCTGCAATTCAAGCATCTTTGAAGGTTCCTGGCATATTTGAAAAGACCTCAAGCTGTGATCCAAGCAAGGTGCTGCCAGTATGGGGCGAGACGGACTGACAAGCTGACCTTGTATACGGCAGCTCTCTTAAGTGCTTGTGCTGAGATGGTTGCCCCCATTTTACAGACTGGGTAAACTGAGGGCGAGAGCAGGTGGATGGGTTTGGTGAGCGTTGTTGCTTTTTTCCAGTGGCAATCCTCTAAATATCACAGCCTCTCCTCTCCCGATGCAAACGAGCCATTGTACACAAGAAGAATAGGTGTGGAGAATTTTGCATTCCAGATTCCGTAACCAGCATAATTTATGGGAATAATTTACGGGAGCAAATTACGGAAATGAAGCTTGGGGTGGGCTATGGAGGACTCTCTCCAAACAACTCTTAGGCCGACAAGAAAGTGCTGCCATGTGACAACCTCACCCACTCCATTCCAAGCCAAATGTCTCCTCTTTGAGGACTTTTGAGTGGAACCAGTGACCTCGGGAGTGGGTGAGGGCTCCAACACTGGAGGCATTCAAGAAAAACTTGGATAATCACCTGGCAGATCTGCTTTGATTTGTATTCCTGCGTTGAGCAGGGGGTTGGACTGGATGGCCTTGTAGGCCCCTTCCAACTTCACTTTTCTACGATTCCATGATTCTATGACTAGAGGCTTGCTCTGATTTTTACTGTCATTGTTTATTCTTGAAGCAAAAGCTTTGGTTCTCAGGAAACTTGAGTTTCTTACCAAATGCCTTGTTTTGTGCTTGTGCAACATCGTGGCACAGTCTGTGCTCCGAGGTTAAACAGTTTTGGCCTCAGGCCCAGCGTGCAAAAACTTTCCTGGATCTTCCTGGGGCAGAGACACATTCTTTTAGTGTTCGGGAACAGGGCCGGATTTCTGGCTCTCTTGGGAAACTGTATGCTGATTCTCTGTCTCTCGGCTTTGTGTGTCAACACAGGCCTCAGCAATGTTACGGGTCAGCCAGAGAGCCAGCTGGGTCAGTTCAGCTGTTTTGGCTGACCGTACCTCTTTCAAGAGCATCCTGTGTGCATGGATAAGAAAGGACACCGTGGCTTTGAGCAGCTACTGTTAAAGCTTTAACTCCTGTTGACGTAGGATTACACCCCTGATATTTGGTGTGAATGAATTATTTCAGTTTTCTTCCCGAGAGTTGAAGACGACGGTCTGACAGGGAGATCGTCAGCTGGAGGATTCTGACATTTACTGATGTTCTACTGTTGTGTTTACGAACACCTACATTGGTTTACAGACACAACAGAAAACAATCAAACAGCAGTGAGAAACAAACAATGGGACGTAGTGTATACAAAGTCTAGAACATTCACAGCTCAGGGAGAATGAGAAAGAATAAATAAATAAAGTGACAAGGCAAATGGAATAAGTCTTTGTGGGATGAGGGTATGTCACCAATGAAGCTGGTGAGCTGATCCTTTCAGGAAGGCTGCTCCAAAACTGAGCCACCAGGAAGCGCTATACCAAATCCTAGCAAATTCTAATTTCAGTGCTGCCTGTAATATTAATAATCATGTGCTGTTGAGTCAGTTCTGACTCATGGAGACCCTTTTCAGGGTTTGCCAGGTGGAAAATACACAGAAGTGGTTTCCCCTTCCCTTCTTTTGGGGTGCCCCGGAACTGTGCCGCTGGCCCAAGGCTACCCAGGCTGGCTCTCCTTGCAGGAGGCACCGTCGGGAATCGAACTCCCAACCTCTTCCTAACTCACTGAGCTATCCGGCCAGCCCAGCGCTGCCAGTCCTGGACCACAAGAGGAGTCTCTCCAGTGAATCCTGGGGAGTTTGGGTCACCGGGTAGAAGCCTGCCACGGCGGTTTGGTTTTTGGCAACAGCGAGACACGGGAACCCATGCGTGTCTCCTAGGAAATAATGTATTTGTGGCCGACAATGACCATGCTGACTCAGGATGATGGGAGATTTAGTCTGACACGTCTGGAGGGCATCAGGGAAAAGCTGCTCTGCTGCAGCTTGGGAGCCATGGTTGGCTTGTGGAGGTGGCACGCTGCCACCAGCCATCACAGGGCCAGGCACTTCCTCTGCCATGCATTTGGTGGCACGACAGGAGGCGAGATGGGGTCTCCTCTAGAGCCAGGATTAAGTTGCCTTCTTGCTTAGCTCAGACCACAGTCTCCTGTAAGCTCTCAACACTCACCCCCACGCCCTCCGAAATGTGCCACTTTTTCAGGGGAGGGGGTTTCACAGTCTGGCGAAGGAGAGTTTTGATCTGGTTTAGTAACAAAAGCTCTGGTCATCCAGACGAAACCCGTCCCCTGTTCCTCGGTCTCTCTGTTTTCAGGTTTTGATGTCTGTGAGTCATGAAAGTGTTTAAAATTATTTAAAGCATATAAAAGTGTTTTGAGTTGTGCTAGGTTATTTTAAGGCATCTTTTTTACCTGTTGTCCCTGAGATCAGTTGACAGAGAGGGCAGCTTAGACATGTTATCAAAAAAGAAAAGAAGGATATTAATGGACGACGGAACCTGTTCCGGGCTGTCCCAGAGCCACAGCTTGGAACGGATTCTTTGAGGGATGACAGCTCCCCGAATTCACACTGCCTGAGGGATTATGGGAGTTGTAGTTCCAGGCACTCCAGCTGGAAGTTTTTCCAGCCTTCCTCCCATTTTGTAAGTGAGGATGTTAGAAACTGAACTCAGGGCTATCTTTATGCTGGCGACCTCCCTATTTTATAAAAGTCAGTAACAATTGCAATAAACTGGGTGGGCGGGTGGGTGAGCCAAGAATCAGAAGAGTCCTTGGTGTGCAGGTCGCCGTGCCAAGATGAACGGGCTTCTAGGATGACCCACACTTGAGCCGGGTCTCGGGGACATCAGTTCGCACTCGAAACCAAGGTGTGACTTTTTGAGGAGGTCGATTCCCTCCGGGTCTCTCTGTGGTCCTGAAAACAGGAGAGAAGCTCGGAGAGAAGCCACACCAGTGTTTCAGACCAGCAAAACTTTGGCAGAAATTCCTTTTTTCAGACCACAGCTCCTGGAATCTCTAGTCAGCATGTCCAGTGGCTGGGGAAAATGTTAGGCATTGTATTCCAAAACTTTTTTTTTTTGTGTGTGTGTGTCTTTACGCTGTGCGTAAGTGTTCCAGGGTCTGGTTCTGAAGGCTAAAAGCAAGACAGGAGCACTCTCAAACATGCCCTCCATTTGAAGGGCTTCCCAGGCCAACCATTGTTTAACAACAACAGCAGCAACAATAACAACGACAACATCAATAACAACAACAGAGACCAGGGTCTTTGACGTTGGAGAACCGTTTCCTGGCTAGCAGGCACCCAGGCGGCCTGGTGACAGCCTTTCCTACTTGTGTGAGATGTTTGGCCATTTGGTTTAAATTATGAAACTCATTTCTCATTTCGCCTCTGTGTCAGTGAACCAGCCTATAACAAGGTTAGGGCAACAAGCCTTCTTTTTGGTCGCCCTGTGATCGGGAGGTGTCTCGTTGCAGCCCTGGTTAGGTTTTCTTCCGTTTGCCTGTGGTTGCTTTGCCTGACACCATCGCTGCCAAGCTTTTGGGAAAGGTTTATTACTTTTTCACGCACATGCACACACAAACACATGCACAGAGCTACCACAGCCCTCTGCTTATCAGCTTCTCTCTCTGTTCCATTAGCCGTTGCCATGCCACAGTCGGCTTTAAATAGCATCCCAGAATTCCAGATAATCTAGTTTCAATGGCAAGTGACTCAGGAAAACAATGGGGTAATGTGGTTATATTTAGACTGTATGGGGTGGGTGGGTGGGGGAAGGAGAACAGGGCAGAAATAAGTTAGCAATTAACACATTTGTTTTTCTTAGCTCTCCCTGGCCCGGCGAGGGCCTCTGGGTTGGAATCTTTTGCTTGCTCCTTCTGGTCTTGGACGGTGTGACCCTCTACTTTTGAAAGCTTAAGGCATGAGATGCCATCAACACGTCGTGGAGCCCATTGGGCTCCCGTGATCCGACGTTGCTTTAACCAAACAAAGCACAGCAAAGATCAGTGGCAAAAGCCACTCCGGCAAAGGAAGGGACGGCCAACCACGCCGAGTCCCTCAGTCCGTCTCCGAGGTCCGGTCGTGATTGATGAGGTGGCGGCTGGCCGGCTAAATGGGAGACGGGTCAAGGTTAAGATCACTGGACATTTTTGGCAAACCGGAGGGAAGACGGTGTTCCAGGCCTGGATACAACATGTTACTCAGGGAGATTAAAAGCACAAACAGAGCGGTCTGCTCTGCAACTACGGGAACATGTCAAGAAAAGAGTAGGGATGTGACCCCATTCCCCCAGCACCCCGTTTTCTCATGACCCCAACTCTAACCTAAGCTCCAATCCTAACCCAAACCTAGTGCTTG
>JBAJHW010000246.1:0-25000 GCA_037013535.1 Intellagama lesueurii
AGGAAGTTGTAGGCATCATATAGGTGTCTTTTAGGCAGGGGAGTCGCTGCAGGAGATTTGATTCGGTTTTTTTCTTTCTAGGATGTTAGGGAGAAGGAAATCCCTTCATGGGCTTTCCTTCAGGGATTCTTTGGCCTCTCGTCCTATAGAGAGGAAGGTGTAGGCATTCTATAGCTGTCTTTTAGGCAGGGGAGTCAGTGCAGGAGATTTGATTCTGTTTGTTTCTTTGTAGGATAACAGGGAGGAAGGAAATCCCTTCATGGGCTTTTCTTCAGGGATGCTTTGTCTTCTCTTCCTATAGAAAGGAAGGTGTAGGCATCCTATTGGTGTCTTTTAGGCAGGGGAGTCGGTGCAGGAGTTTTGATTCTGTTTTTTTATTTGTCGGATGACAGGGAGAGGGAAATCCCTTCATGGGCTTTCCTTCAGGGATGCTTTGGCCTCTCTTCCTATAGAGAGGAAGGTGTAGGCATCCTATAGTCTTTTAGGCAGGGGAGTCGGTGCAGGAGATTTGATTCTGTTTTTTTCTTTGTACGATGACAGGGAGGAAGGAAATTCCTTCATGGGCTTTTCTTCAGGGATGCTTTGTCTTCTCTTCCTATAGAGAGGAAGGTGTAGGAATCCTATACGTGTCTTTTAGGCAGGAGAGTCGGTGCAGGAGATTTGATTCTGTTTTTTTCTTTGTAGGATGACAGGGATAAAGAAATCCCTTCATGGGCTTTTCTTCATGGATGCTTTGTCTTCTCTTCCTATAGAGAGGAAGGTGTAGGCATCCTATAGGTGTCTTTTAGGCAGGGGAGTCGGTGCAGGAGTTTTAATTCTGTTTTTCTCTTTGTAGGATGACAGGGAGAGGGAAATCCCTTCATCGGCTTTCCTTCAGGGGTTATTTGTGCTCTCTTCCTATAGAGAGGAAGGTGTAGGCATTCTATAGCTGTCTTTTAGGCAGGGGAGTAGGTGCAGGAGATTTGATTCTGTTTTTTTCTTTATAGGATGAGAGGGAGAGGGAAATCCCTTCATGGGCTTTCCTTCAGGGGTTATTTGTGCTCTCTTCCTATAGAGAGGAAGGTGTAGGCATTCTATAGCTGTCTTTTAGGCAGTGGAGTAGGTGCAGGAGATTTGATTCTGTTTTTTTCTTTATAGGATGACAGGGTGAAGGAAATCCCTTCATGGGCTTTCCTTCAGGGATGCTTTGGCCTCTCTTCCTATAGAGAGGAAGGTGTAGGCATTCTATAGTCTTTTAGGCAGGGGAGTCGGTGCAGGAGATTTGATTCTGTTTGTTTCTTTGTAGGACGACAGGGAGAGGGAAATCCCTTTATGTGCTTTCCTTCAGGGATGCTTTGGCCTCTCTTCCTATAGAAAGGAAGGTGTAGGCATTCTATACCTGTCTTTTAGGCAGCGGAGTAGGTGCAGGAGATTTGATTCGGTTTTTTTCTTTCTAGGATGTTAGGGAGAAGGAAATCCCTTCATGGGCTTTCCTTCAAGGATTCTTTGGCCTCTCGTCCTATAGAGAGGAAGGTGTAGGCATTCTATAGCTGTCTTTTAGGCAGGGATGTAGGTGCAGGAGATTTGATTCTGTTTTTTTCTTGGTAGGATGACAGGGAGAGGGAAATCCCTTCATGGGCTTTTCTTCATGGATGCTTTGGCCTCTCTTCCTATAGAGAGGAAGGTGTAGGCATTCTATAGTCTTTTAGGCAAGGGAGTCGGTGCAGGAGATTTGATTCTGTTTTTTTCTTTGTAGGATGACAGGGAGAGGGAAATCCCTTCATGGGCTTTTCTTCATGGATGCTTTGTCTTCTCTTCCTATAGAGAGGAAGGTGTAGGCATCCTATAGGTGTCTTTTAGGCAGGGGAGTCGGTGCAGGAGATTTGATTCTGTTTTTTTCTTTGTAGGATGACAGGGAGGAAGGAAATCCCTTCATGGGCTTTTCTTCAGGGATGCTTTGTCTTCTCTTCCTATAGAGAGGAAGGTGTAGGCATCCTATAGGTGTCTTTTAGGCAGGGGATTCGGTGCAGGAGTTTTGATTCTGTTTTTTTCTTTGTAGGATGACAGGGAGAAAGAAATCCCTTCATGGGCTTTTCTTCAGGGATGCTTTCTCTTCTCTTCCTATAGAGAGGAAGGTGTAGGCATCCTATAGGTGTCTTTTAGGCAGGTGAGTCGGTGCAGGAGTTTTAATTCTGTTTTTTTCTTTGTAGGATGACAGGGAGAGGGAAATCCCTTCATGGGCTTTCCTTCAGGGATGCTTTGGCCTCTCTTCCTTTAGAGAGGAAGGTGTAGGCATTCTATAGTCTTTTAGGCAGGGGAGTCAGTGCAGGAGATTTGATTCTGTTTGTTTCTTTGTAGGATGACAGGGAGGAAGGAAATCCCTTCATGGGCTTTTCTTCAGGGATGCTTTGTCTTCTCTTCCTATAGAGAGGAAGTTGTAGGCATCCTATAGGTGTCTTTTAGGCAGGGGAGTCGGTGCAGGAGATTTGATTCGGTTTTTTTCTTTCTAGGATGTTAGGGAGAAGGAAATCCCTTCATGGGCTTTCCTTCAGGGATTCTTTGGCCTCTCGTCCTATAGAGAGGAAGGTGTAGGCATTCTATACCTGTCTTTTAGGCAGCGGAGTAGGTGCAGGAGATTTGATTCGGTTTTTTTCTTTCTAGGATGTTAGGGAGAAGGTAATCCCTTCATGGGCTTTCCTTCAGGGATTCTTTGGCCTCTCGTCCTATAGAGAGGAAGGTGTAGGCATTCTATAGCTGTCTTTTAGGCAGGGATGTAGGTGCAGGAGATTTGATTCTGTTTTTTTCTTTGTAGGATGACAGGGAGAGGGAAATCCCTTCATGGGCTTTTCTTCATGGATGCTTTGGCCTCTCTTCCTATAGAGAGGAAGGTGTAGGCATTCTATAGTCTTTTAGGCAAGGGAGTCGGTGCAGGAGATTTGATTCTGTTTTTTTCTTTGTAGGATGACAGGGTGAAAGAAATCCCTTCATGGGCTTTTCTTCATGGATGCTTTGTCTTCTCTTCCTATAGAGAGGAAGGTGTAGGCATCCTATAGGTGTCTTTTAGGCAGGGGAGTCGGTGCAGGAGATTTGATTCAGTTTTTTTCTTTATAGGATGACAGGGAGAGGGAAATCCCTTCATGGGCTTTCCTTCAGGGATGCTTTGGCCTCTCTTCCTTTAGAGAGGAAGGTGTAGGCATTCTATAGTCTTTTAGGCAGGGGAGTCAGTGCAGGAGATTTGATTCTGTTTGTTTCTTTGTAGGACGACAGGGAGGAAGGAAATCCCTTCATGGGCTTTTCTTCAGGGATGCTTTGTCTTCTCTTCCTATAGAGAGGAAGTTGTAGGCATCCTATAGGTGTCTTTTAGGCAGGGGAGTCGGTGCAGGAGATTTGATTCGGTTTTTTTCTTTCTAAGATGTTAGGGAGAAGGAAATCCCTTCATGGGCTTTCCTTCAGGGATGCTTTGGCCTCTCTTCCTATAGAGAGGAAGGTGTAGGCATTCTTTAGTCTTTTAGGCAGGGGAGTCGGTGCAGGAGATTTGATTCTGTTTGTTTCTTTGTAGGATGACAGGGAGGAAGGAAATCCCTTCATGGGCTTTTCTTCAGGGATGCTTTGTCTTCTCTTCCTATAGAGAGGAAGGTTTAGGCATCCTATAGGTGTCATTTAGGCAGGGGAGTCGGTGCAGGAGATTTGATTCTGTTTGTTTCTTTGTAGGATGACAGGGAGAGGGAAATCCCTTTATGTGCTTTCCTTCAGGGATGCTTTGGCCTCTCTTCCTATAGAAAGGAAGGTGTAGGCATTCTATACCTGTCTTTTAGGCAGCGGAGTAGGTGCAGGAGATTTGATTCGGTTTTTTTCTTTCTAGGATGTTAGGGAGAAGGAAATCCCTTCATGGGCTTTCCTTCAGGGATTCTTTGGCCTCTCGTCCTATAGAGAGGAAGGTGTAGGCATTCTATAGCTGTCTTTTAGGCAGGGATGTAGGTGCAGGAGATTTGATTCTGTTTTTTTCTTTGTAGGATGACAGGGAGAGGGAAATCCCTTCATGGGCTTTTCTTCATGGATGCTTTGGCCTCTCTTCCTATAGAGAGGAAGGTGTAGGCATTCTATAGTCTTTTAGGCAAGGGAGTCGGTGCAGGAGATTTGATTCTGTTTTTTTCTTTGTAGGATGACAGGGAGAAAGAAATCCCTTCATGGGCTTTTCTTCATGGATGCTTTGTCTTCTCTTCCTATAGAGAGGAAGGTGTAGGCATCCTATAGGTGTCTTTTAGGCAGGGGAGTCGGTTCAGGAGATTTGATTCGGTTTTTTTCTTTATAGGATGACAGGGAGAGGGAAATCCCTTCATGGGCTTTCCTTCAGAGATGCTTTGGCCTCTCTTCCTTTAGAGAGGAAGGTGTAGGCATTCTATAGTCTTTTAGGCAGGGGAGTCAGTGCAGGAGATTTGATTCTGTTTGTTTCTTTGTAGGATGACAGGGTGAAGGAAATCCCTTCATGGGCTTTCCATCAGGGATGTTTTGTCTCTCTTCCTATAGAGAGGAAGGTGTAGGCATTCTATAGTCTTTTAGGCAGGGGAGTCAGTGCAGGAGATTTGATTCTGTTTGTTTCTTTGTAGGATGACAGGGAGGAAGGAAATCCCTTCATGGGCTTTTCTTCAGGGATGCTTTGTCTTCTCTTCCTATAGAAAGGAAGGTGTAGGCATCCTATTGGTGTCTTTTAGGCAGGGGAGTCGGTGCAGGAGTTTTGATTCTGTTTTTTTCTTTCTAGGATGTTAGGGAGAAGGAAATCCCTTCATGGGCTTTCCTTCAGGGATTCTTTGGCCTCTCGTCCTATAGAGAGGAAGGTGTAGGCATTCTATAGCTGTCTTTTAGGCAGGGGAGTCAGTGCAGGAGATTTGATTCTGTTTGTTTCTTTGTAGGATAACAGGGAGGAAGGAAATCCCTTCATCGGCTTTTCTTCAGGGATGCTTTGTCTTCTCTTCCTATAGAAAGGAAGGTGTAGGCATCCTATTGGTGTCTTTTAGGCAGGGGAGTCGGTGCAGGAGTTTTGATTCTGTTTTTTTATTTGTCGGATGACAGGGAGAGGGAAATCCCTTCATGGGCTTTCCTTCAGGGATGCTTTGGCCTCTCTTCCTATAGAGAGGAAGGTGTAGGCATTCTATAGTCTTTTAGGCAGGGGAGTCGGTGCAGGAGATTTGATTCTGTTTTTTTCTTTGTACGATGACAGGGAGGAAGGAAATCCCTTCATGGGCTTTTCTTCAGGGATGCTTTGTCTTCTCTTCCTATAGAGAGGAAGGTGTAGGCATCCTATAAGTGTCTTTTAGGCAGGGGAGTCGGTGCAGGAGTTTTAATTCTGTTTTTTTCTTTGTAGGATGACAGGGAGAGGGAAATCCCTTCATGGGCTTTCCTTCAGGGATGCTTTGGCCTCTCTTCCTATAGAGAGGAAGGTGTCGGCATTCTATAGTATTTTAGGCAGGGGAGTCGGTGCAGGAGATTTGATTCTGTTTTTTTCTTTGTAGAATGACAGGGAGGAAGGAAATCCCTTCATGGGCTTTTCTTCAGGGATGCTTTGTCTTCTCTTCCTATAGAGAGGAAGGTGTAGGCATCCTATAGGTGTCTTTTAGGCAGGGGAGTCGGTGTAGGAGTTTTGATTCTGTTTTTTTCTTTGTAGGATGACAGGGAGAGGGAAATCCCTTCATGGGCTTTCCTTCAGGGGTGATTTGTGCTCTCTTCCTATAGAGTGGAAGGTGTAGGCATTCTATAGCTGTCTTTTAGGCAGGGGAGTAGGTGCAGGAGATTTGATTCTGTTTTTTTCTTTATAGGATGAGAGGGAGAGGGAAATCCCTTCATGGGCTTTCCTTCAGGGGTTATTTGTGTTCTCTTCCTATAGAGAGGAAGGTGTAGGCATTCTATAGCTGTCTTTTAGGCAGTGGAGTAGGTGCAGGAGATTTGATTCTGTTTTTTTCTTTATAGGATGACAGGGTGAAGGAAATCCCTTCATGGGCTTTCCATCAGGGATGTTTTGTCTCTCTTCCTATAGAGAGGAAGGTGTAGGCATTCTATAGTCTTTTAGGCAGGGGAGTCGGTGCAGGAGATTTGATTCTGTTTGTTTCTTTGTAGGATGACAGGGAGAGGGAAATCCCTTTATGTGCTTTCCTTCAGGGATTCTTTGGCCTCTCTTCCTATAGAAAGGAAGGTGTAGGCATTCTATACCTGTCTTTTAGGCAGCGGAGTAGGTGCAGGAGATTTGATTCGGTTTTTTTCTTTCTAGGATGTTAGGGAGAAGGAAATCCCTTCATGGGCTTTCCTTCAGGGATTCTTTGGCCTCTCGTCCTATAGAGAGGAAGGTGTAGGCATTCTATAGCTGTCTTTTAGGCAGGGATGTAGGTGCAGGAGATTTGATTCTGTTTTTTTCTTTGTAGGATGACAGGGAGAGGGAAATCCCTTCATGGGCTTTTCTTCATGGATGCTTTGGCCTCTCTTCCTATAGAGAGGAAGGTGTAGGCATTCTATAGTCTTTTAGGCAAGGGAGTCGGTGCAGGAGATTTGATTCTGTTTTTTTCTTTGTAGGATGACAGGGAGAGGGAAATCCCTTCATGGGCTTTTCTTCATGGATGCTTTGTCTTCTCTTCCTATAGAGAGGAAGGTGTAGGCATCCTATAGGTGTCTTTTAGGCAGGGGAGTCGGTGCAGGAGATTTGATTCTGTTTTTTTCTTTGTAGGATGACAGGGAGGAAGGAAATCCCTTCATGGGCTTTTCTTCAGGGATGCTTTGTCTTCTCTTCCTATAGAGAGGAAGGTGTAGGCATCCTATAGGTGTCTTTTAGGCAGGGGATTCGGTGCAGGAGTTTTGATTCTGTTTTTTTCTTTGTAGGATGACAGGGAGAAAGAAATCCCTTCATGGGCTTTTCTTCAGGGATGCTTTCTCTTCTCTTCCTATAGAGAGGAAGGTGTAGGCATCCTATAGGTGTCTTTTAGGCAGGTGAGTCGGTGCAGGAGTTTTAATTCTGTTTTTTTCTTTGTAGGATGACAGGGAGAGGGAAATCCCTTCATGGGCTTTCCTTCAGGGATGCTTTGGCCTCTCTTCCTATAGAGAGGAAGGTGTAGGCATCCTATAGGTGTCTTTTAGGCAGGGGAGTTGGTGCAGGAGTTTTGATTCTGTTTTTTTCTTTGTAGGATGACAGGGAGAGGGAAATCCCTTCATGGGCTTTCCTTCAGGGATGCTTTGGCCTCTCTTCCTATAGAGAGGAAGGTGTAGGCATTCTATAGTCTTTTAGGCAGGGGAGTCGGTGCAGGAGATTTGATTCTGTTTGTTTCTTTGTAGGATGACAGGGAGAAAGGAAATCCCTTCATGGGCTTTTCTTCAGGTATGCTTTGTCTACTCTTCCTATAGAGAGGAAGGTGTAGGCATCCTATAGGTGTCTTTTAGGCAGGGGAGTCGGTGCAGGAGTTTTAATTCTGTTTTTTTCTTTGTAGGATGACAGGGAGAGGGAAATCCCTTCATGGGCTTTCCTTCAGGGATGCTTTGGCCTCTCTTCCTATAGAGAGGAAGGTGTAGGCATTCTTTAGTCTTTTAGGCAGGGGAGTCGGTGCAGGAGTTTTAATTCTGTTTTTTTCTTTGTAGGATGACAGGGAGAGGGAAATCCCTTCATGGGCTTTTCTTCATGGATGCTTTGTCTTCTCTTCCTATAGAGAGGAAGGTGTAGGCATCCTATAGGTGTCTTTTAGGCAGGGGAGTCGGTGCAGGAGATTTGATTCTGTTTTTTTCTTTGTAGGATGACAGGGAGGAAGGAAATCCCTTCATGGGCTTTTCTTCAGGGATGCTTTGTCTTCTCTTCCTATAGAGAGGAAGGTGTAGGCATCCTATAGGTGTCTTTTAGGCAGGGGATTCGGTGCAGGAGTTTTGATTCTGTTTTTTTCTTTGTAGGATGACAGGGAGAAAGAAATCCCTTCATGGGCTTTTCTTCAGGGATGCTTTCTCTTCTCTTCCTATAGAGAGGAAGGTGTAGGCATCCTATAGGTGTCTTTTAGGCAGGTGAGTCGGTGCAGGAGTTTTAATTCTGTTTTTTTCTTTGTAGGATGACAGGGAGAGGGAAATCCCTTCATGGGCTTTCCTTCAGGGATGCTTTGGCCTCTCTTCCTATAGAGAGGAAGGTGTAGGCATCCTATAGGTGTCTTTTAGGCAGGGGAGTTGGTGCAGGAGTTTTGATTCTGTTTTTTTCTTTGTAGGATGACAGGGAGAGGGAAATCCCTTCATGGGCTTTCCTTCAGGGATGCTTTGGCCTCTCTTCCTATAGAGAGGAAGGTGTAGGCATTCTATAGTCTTTTAGGCAGGGGAGTCGGTGCAGGAGATTTGATTCTGTTTGTTTCTTTGTAGGATGACAGGGAGAAAGGAAATCCCTTCATGGGCTTTTCTTCAGGTATGCTTTGTCTTCTCTTCCTATAGAGAGGAAGGTGTAGGCATCCTATAGGTGTCTTTTAGGCAGGGGAGTCGGTGCAGGAGTTTTAATTCTGTTTTTTTCTTTGTAGGATGACAGGGAGAGGGAAATCCCTTCATGGGCTTTCCTTCAGGGATGCTTTGGCCTCTCTTCCTATAGAGAGGAAGGTGTAGGCATTCTTTAGTCTTTTAGGCAGGGGAGTCGGTGCAGGAGATTTGATTCTGTTTGTTTCTTTGTAGGATGACAGGGAGGAAGGAAATCCCTTCATGGGCTTTTCTTCAGGGATGCTTTGTCTTCTCTTCCTATAGAGAGGAAGGTGTAGGCATCCTATAGGTGTCATTTAGGCAGGGAAGTCGGTGCAGGAGATTTGATTCTGTTTTTTCTTTGTAGGATGACAGGGAGAGGGAAATCCCTTTATGTGCTTTCCTTCAGGGATGCTTTGGCCTCTCTTCCTATAGAAAGGAAGGTGTAGGCATTCTATACCTGTCTTTTAGGGAGCGGAGTAGGTGCAGGAGATTTGATTCGGTTTTTTTCTTTCTAGGATGTTAGGGTGAAGGAAATCCCTTCATGGGCTTTCCTTCAGGGATTCTTTGGCCTCTCGTCCTATAGATAGGAAGGTGTAGGCATTCTATAGCTGTCTTTTAGGCAGGGATGTAGGTGCAGGAGATTTGATTCTGTTTTTTTCTTTGTAGGATGACAGGGAGAGGGAAATCCCTTCATGGGCTTTTCTTCATGGATGCTTTGGCCTCTCTTCCTATAGAGAGGAAGGTGTAGGCATTCTATAGTCTTTTAGGCAAGGGAGTCGGTGCAGGAGATTTGATTCTGTTTTTTTCTTTGTAGGATGACAGGGAGAAAGAAATCCCTTCATGGGCTTTTCTTCATGGATGCTTTGTCTTCTCTTCCTATAGAGAGGAAGGTGTAGGCATCCTATAGGTGTCTTTTAGGCAGGGGAGTCGGTGCAGGAGTTTTAATTCTGTTTTTTTCTTTGTAGGATGACAGGGAGAGGGAAATCCCTTCATGGGCTTTCCTTCAGGGGTGATTTGTGCTCTCTTCCTATAGAGAGGAAGGTGTAGGCATTCTATAGCTGTCTTTTAGGCAGGGGAGTAGGTGCAGGAGATTTGATTCTGTTTTTTTCTTTATAGGATGAGAGGGAGAGGGAAATCCCTTCATGGGCTTTCCTTCAGGGGTTATTTGTGCTCTCTTCCTATAGAGAGGAAGGTGTAGGCATTCTATAGCTGTCTTTTAGGCAGTGGAGTAGGTGCAGGAGATTTGATTCTGTTTTTTTCTTTATAGGATGACAGGGTGAAGGAAATCCCTTCATGGGCTTTCCTTCAGGGATGCTTTGGCCTCTCTTCCTATAGAGAGGAAGGTGTAGGCATTCTATAGTCTTTTAGGCAGGGGAGTCGGTGCAGGAGATTTGATTCTGTTTGTTTCTTTGTAGGATGACAGGGAGAGGGAAATCCCTTTATGTGCTTTCCTTCAGGGATGCTTTGGCCTCTCTTCCTATAGAAAGGAAGGTGTAGGCATTCTATACCTGTCTTTTAGGCAGCGGAGTAGGTGCAGGAGATTTGATTCGGTTTTTTTCTTTCTAGGATGTTAGGGAGAAGGAAATCCCTTCATGGGCTTTCCTTCAGGGATGCTTTGGCCTCTCTTCCTATAGAGAGGAAGGTGTCGGCATTCTATAGTCTTTTAGGCAGGGGAGTCGGTGCAGGAGATTTGATTCTGTTTTTTTCGTTCTAGAATGACAGGGAGGAAGGAAATCCCTTCATGGGCTTTTCTTCAGGGATGCTTTGTCTTCTCTTCCTATAGAGAGGAAGGTGTAGGCATCCTATAGGTGTCTTTTAGGCAGGGGAGTCGGTGTAGGAGTTTTGATTCTGTTTTTTTCTTTGTAGGATGACAGGGAGAGGGAAATCCCTTCATGGGCTTTCCTTCAGGGGTGATTTGTGCTCTCTTCCTATAGAGAGGAAGGTGTAGGCATTCTATAGCTGTCTTTTAGGCAGGGGAGTAGGTGCAGGAGATTTGATTCTGTTTTTTTCTTTATAGGATGAGAGGGAGAGGGAAATCCCTTCATGGGCTTTCCTTCAGGGGTTATTTGTGCTCTCTTCCTATAGAGAGGAAGGTGTAGGCATTCTATAGCTGTCTTTTAGGCAGTGGAGTAGGTGCAGGAGATTTGATTCTGTTTTTTTCTTTATAGGATGACAGGGTGAAGGAAATCCCTTCATGGGCTTTCCTTCAGGGATGCTTTGGCCTCTCTTCCTATAGAGAGGAAGGTGTAGGCATTCTATAGTCTTTTAGGCAGGGGAGTCGGTGCAGGAGATTTGATTCTGTTTGTTTCTTTGTAGGATGACAGGGAGAGGGAAATCCCTTTATGTGCTTTCCTTCAGGGATGCTTTGGCCTCTCTTCCTATAGAAAGGAAGGTGTAGGCATTCTATACCTGTCTTTTAGGCAGCGGAGTAGGTGCAGGAGATTTGATTCGGTTTTTTTCTTTCTAGGATGTTAGGGAGAAGGAAATCCCTTCATGGGCTTTCCTTCAGGGATTCTTTGGCCTCTCGTCCTATAGAGAGGAAGGTGTAGGCATTCTATAGCTGTCTTTTAGGCAGGGATGTAGGTGCAGGAGATTTGATTCTGTTTTTTTCTTTGTAGGATGACAGGGAGAGGGAAATCCCTTCATGGGCTTTTCTTCATGGATGCTTTGGCCTCTCTTCCTATAGAGAGGAAGGTGTAGGCATTCTATAGTCTTTTAGGCAAGGGAGTCGGTGCAGGAGATTTGATTCTGTTTTTTTCTTTGTAGGATGACAGGGAGAGGGAAATCCCTTCATGGGCTTTTCTTCATGGATGCTTTGTCTTCTCTTCCTATAGAGAGGAAGGTGTAGGCATCCTATAGGTGTCTTTTAGGCAGGGGAGTCGGTGCAGGAGATTTGATTCTGTTTTTTTCTTTCTAAGATGTTAGGGAGAGGGAAATCCCTTCATGGGCTTTCCTTCAGGGATGCTTTGGCCTCTCTTCCTATAGAGAGGAAGGTGTCGGCATTCTATAGTCTTTTAGGCAGGGGAGTCGGTGCAGGAGATTTGATTCTGTTTTTTTCGTTCTAGAATGACAGGGAGGAAGGAAATCCCTTCATGGGCTTTTCTTCAGGGATGCTTTGTCTTCTCTTCCTATAGAGAGGAAGGTGTAGGCATCCTATAGGTGTCTTTTAGGCAGGGGAGTCGGTGTAGGAGTTTTGATTCTGTTTTTTTCTTTGTAGGATGACAGGGAGAGGGAAATCCCTTCATGGGCTTTCCTTCAGGGGTGATTTGTGCTCTCTTCCTATAGAGAGGAAGGTGTAGGCATTCTATAGCTGTCTTTTAGGCAGGGGAGTAGGTGCAGGAGATTTGATTCTGTTTTTTTCTTTATAGGATGAGAGGGAGAGGGAAATCCCTTCATGGGCTTTCCTTCAGGGGTTATTTGTGCTCTCTTCCTATAGAGAGGAAGGTGTAGGCATTCTATAGCTGTCTTTTAGGCAGTGGAGTAGGTGCAGGAGATTTGATTCTGTTTTTTTCTTTATAGGATGACAGGGTGAAGGAAATCCCTTCATGGGCTTTCCTTCAGGGATGCTTTGGCCTCTCTTCCTATAGAGAGGAAGGTGTAGGCATTCTATAGTCTTTTAGGCAGGGGAGTCGGTGCAGGAGATTTGATTCTGTTTGTTTCTTTGTAGGATGACAGGGAGAGGGAAATCCCTTTATGTGCTTTCCTTCAGGGATGCTTTGGCCTCTCTTCCTATAGAAAGGAAGGTGTAGGCATTCTATACCTGTCTTTTAGGCAGCGGAGTAGGTGCAGGAGATTTGATTCGGTTTTTTTCTTTCTAGGATGTTAGGGAGAAGGAAATCCCTTCATGGGCTTTCCTTCAGGGATTCTTTGGCCTCTCGTCCTATAGAGAGGAAGGTGTAGGCATTCTATAGCTGTCTTTTAGGCAGGGATGTAGGTGCAGGAGATTTGATTCTGTTTTTTTCTTTGTAGGATGACAGGGAGAGGGAAATCCCTTCATGGGCTTTTCTTCATGGATGCTTTGGCCTCTCTTCCTATAGAGAGGAAGGTGTAGGCATTCTATAGTCTTTTAGGCAAGGGAGTCGGTGCAGGAGATTTGATTCTGTTTTTTTCTTTGTAGGATGACAGGGAGAGGGAAATCCCTTCATGGGCTTTTCTTCATGGATGCTTTGTCTTCTCTTCCTATAGAGAGGAAGGTGTAGGCATCCTATAGGTGTCTTTTAGGCAGGGGAGTCGGTGCAGGAGATTTGATTCTGTTTTTTTCTTTGTAGGATGACAGGGAGGAAGGAAATCCCTTCATGGGCTTTTCTTCAGGGATGCTTTGTCTTCTCTTCCTATAGAGAGGAAGGTGTAGGCATCCTATAGGTGTCTTTTAGGCAGGGGATTCGGTGCAGGAGTTTTGATTCTGTTTTTTTCTTTGTAGGATGACAGGGAGAAAGAAATCCCTTCATGGGCTTTTCTTCAGGGATGCTTTCTCTTCTCTTCCTATAGAGAGGAAGGTGTAGGCATCCTATAGGTGTCTTTTAGGCAGGTGAGTCGGTGCAGGAGTTTTAATTCTGTTTTTTTCTTTGTAGGATGACAGGGAGAGGGAAATCCCTTCATGGGCTTTCCTTCAGGGATGCTTTGGCCTCTCTTCCTATAGAGAGGAAGGTGTAGGCATCCTATAGGTGTCTTTTAGGCAGGGGAGTCGGTGCAGGAGATTTGATTCGGTTTTTTTCTTTGTAGGATGACAGGGAGAGGGAAATCCCTTCATGGGCTTTCCTTCAGGGATGCTTTGGCCTCTCTTCCTATAGAGAGGAAGGTGTAGGCATTCTTTAGTCTTTTAGGCAGGGGAGTCGGTGCAGGAGATTTGATTCTGTTTTTTTCTTTGTAGGATGACAGGGAGAGGGAAATCCCTTTATGTGCTTTCCTTCAGGGATGCTTTGGCCTCTCTTCCTATAGAAAGGAAGGTGTAGGCATTCTATACCTGTCTTTTAGGCAGCGGAGTAGGTGCAGGAGATTTGATTCGGTTTTTTTCTTTCTAGGATGTTAGGGAGAAGGAAATCCCTTCATGGGCTTTCCTTCAGGGATTCTTTGGCCTCTCGTCCTATAGAGAGGAAGGTGTAGGCATTCTATAGCTGTCTTTTAGGCAGGGATGTAGGTGCAGGAGATTTGATTCTGTTTTTTTCTTTGTAGGATGACAGGGAGAGGGAAATCCCTTCATGGGCTTTTCTTCATGGATGCTTTGGCCTCTCTTCCTATAGAGAGGAAGGTGTAGGCATTCTATAGTCTTTTAGGCAAGGGAGTCGGTGCAGGAGATTTGATTCTGTTTTTTTCTTTGTAGGATGACAGGGAGAAAGAAATCCCTTCATGGGCTTTTCTTCATGGATGCTTTGTCTTCTCTTCCTATAGAGAGGAAGGTGTAGGCATCCTATAGGTGTCTTTTAGGCAGGGGAGTCGGTGCAGGAGATTTGATTCGGTTTTTTTCTTTATAGGATGACAGGGTGAAGGAAATCCCTTCATGGGCTTTCCTTCAGGGATGTTTTGGCCTCTCTTCCTATAGAGAGGAAGGTGTAGGCATTCTATAGCTGTCTTTTAGGCAGGGGAGTTGGTGCAGGAGTTTTGATTCTGTTTTTTTCTTTGTAGGATGACAGGGAGGAAGGAAATCCCTTCATGGGCTTTTCTTCAGGGATGCTTTGTCTTCTCTTCCTATAGAGAGGAAGGTGTAGGCATCCTATAGGTGTCTTTTAGGCAGCGGAGTAGGTGCAGGAGATTTGATTCTGTTATTTTCTTTGTAGGATGAGAGGGAGAGGGAAATCCCTTCAACGGCTTTCCTTCAGGGATGCTTTGGCCTCTTTTCCTATAGAAAGGAAGGTGTAGGCATTCTATACCTGTCTTTTAGGCAGCGGAGTAGGTGCAGGAGATTTGATTCGGTTTTTTTCTTTCTAGGATGTTAGGGAGAAGGAAATCCCTTCATGGGCTTTCCTTCAGGGGTTATTTGGCCTCTCTTCCTATAGAGAGGAAGGCGTAGGCATTCTATAGCTGTCTTTTAGGCAGAGGAGTTGGTGAAGGAGTTTTGATTCTGTTTTTTCTTTGTAGGATGACAGGGAGTAAGGAAATCCCTTCATGGGCTTTTCTTCAGGGATGCTTTGTCTTCTCTTCCTATAGAGAGGAAGGTGTAGGCATCCTATAGGTGTCTTTTAGGCAGCGGAGTAGGTGCAGGAGATTTGATTCTGTTATTTTCTTTGTAGGATGACAGGGAGTGGGAAATCCCTTCAACGGCTTTCCTTCAGGGATGCTTTGGCCTCTTTTCCTATAGAAAGGAAGGTGTAGGCATTCTATACCTGTCTTTTAGGCAGCGGAGTAGGTGCAGGAGATTTGATTCGGTTTTTTTCTTTCTAGGATGTTAGGGAGAAGGAAATCCCTTCATGGGCTTTCCTTCAGGGGTTATTTGGCCTCTCTTCCTATAGAGAGGAAGGTGTAGGCATTCTATACCTGTCTTTTAGGCAGCGGAGTAGGTGCAGGAGTTTTGATTCTGTTTTTTTCTTTGTAGGATGACAGGGAGAGGGAAATCCCTTCATGGGCTTTTCTTCAGGGGGGCTTTCGACTCTCTTCGGATAGAGAGCAATGTGCAGGCTTTGCATCGCCGTCTTTTGGGTTGGGGGCTGAATGGAGGAATTTTGGTTCTTCGTCTCGTGACGTCTATCTTTTAGTTTTCTTCAGATGTTGAAAGGGTGTAGGAAAATCTGCCGCTTACTCTCTGTCGGAGGAGAGGGCAAAGCCCCCCTGAAGGAAAGCCCATGAAGGGATTCGTTTTACCCTCTGACAAAAATACAAGGTAGAGTTCACAAGAACAAGCATCGATTTCCTCCATCAAGGCCCAAACCTAAAGATGACGATGCACATCCTGTCCCTTAGTCTCTGTTAGAAGAGAGTACAAAGCCCCCATGTACGAAAGCCCATATAGGGATTTCCTTGGACCTTTGATCCTCCAAAGAAAAATAAATGATAGAAAGGGTGAAGGAAATCCCTTCATGGGCTTTCCTTCAGAGATGCTTTGGGCTCTTCCTATAGAAAGGAAGGTGTAGGCATCCTATAGCTGTCTTTTAGGCAGAGGAGTAGGTGCAGGAGATTTGATTCTGTTTTTTTCTTTATAGGATGACAGGGTGAAGGAAATCCCTTCATGGGCTTTCCTTCAGGGATGCTTTAGCCTCTCTTCCTATAGAGAGGAAGGTGTAGGCATTATATAGCTGTCTTTTAGGTAGGGGAGTAGGTGCAGGAGTTTTGATTCTATATTTTTCTTTGTCGAATGACAGGGTGAATCCCTGTCCCCCTTCATGGGGATTCTTCATGGGTGAATCACTGCGAAACAGATTGATTCAAATCACTGGAGACCTGCACTGCCCAAAAATGCTACAGGTTCTTTCTGTGAATCCACACAAATGGGTTTAATCAGCGCCTGCGCTGGATCTCCGGAATATTCTAGAGCTTAAAAGAGAAACATTAGTAGTACGCTGCCCCCTACTTTGCATGCTCCAACCGCCCAATACGTCAGTTCCTTTTTACCGCCGTCGCGACTGGAACCTCTCGGATAGAGCTGTTTAAAAATAATTATTATAATCTCTCTTTTGAGATTTCCCCAACTTCTAATTTGTTTGTACGTTGTCCCCTACTCACAACTTCCCTTGGATTGACTACGGACTGCTTTGGATTTCGATTTACGGTTTTCCCCCTCTTTTATTGGACTGATTACAACGGTTACAATTATTGATTCTGGACCTGTTGACTGATTCGGACTGGGTACGGTTACGCAACTTTGCTTTCCGTTTACCGTAGGGCCGTCCGTTTATGGCCTCCGCGGGTCTTTTTAAACGTTGTGTGTCCTGTACCGCCAAGGTACCATTCTCTGACGGATACAACAAGTGTTTGTTCTGTCTGGGGGAAGAACATCAACCCCATTCCTGCACCCACTGTAAAAATCTATCTAAGCCCGCGCTGAAGTCACGTGAACAGAGACTCAAGGCTTACCTGTGGAACAAGTCTCTTTCTCCCGCCAATTTACAAATGGAATCGAGCACGACTCAGACACCATCGCTTCAGGAACCTTTAGCGACATCGGCTTCCGTTGCGAAATCTCCAACGGCACCTCTCAAGAAAGTGTCTGGTTCGACTTTGAAAATTTCTAAGTCGTCGGCCTCAGCCGCTTCTGCGCCTCCTCCAAGGCAATCGACTACTGAAGGGGTTAAGAAGAAGAAGTCAGTTAAAATTAAGAAGACCAAGACTACTTCAAAGGATCGTCAGCGTGATTTGACTCCAATCTCTGAATCTCTACCATCCCCAATACTGGAGGAGTCGTCCAGAGATGTACCCGACACCAACTCGGCGTCGGAGGACGGAGTTCCTGGTCGTCACCATACCACCCGGGCTCAGCTTTCGCTTCCGAGCCGATCCCCGAGTCCAGGCCATTTTCTGGCTGAGAATGCATCCAGCCAGGCTTCTGCCCATTATAGCCCTGTGAACACCGGGCGTGCTGTGATTATACATTGTTCGGACTCGGAGGAATCTGTGCAGCAGGCATCTCCCAGAAAGAGAACTGCTAAAAGGAGGTATGTTTCACCATCCCCCCGTCGTTCATCACACCGGGAAGTGGTGGTGGTAGTCTCGAGAGGCTCTCGACGTCGAGTACATCATGATTCAGATGAGCCTATGTATGTCGAGGTCGAGAGCAGAAGGGGTCGACGTCGTTACGGGGAGGAGGACTGTGACTCTGATTATTACGAGGTCGATGACCGTGGCAAGCGTAGGAGGGTTAGATATGTATATGCCTCCTCGTCATCACCATCGTCCTCCCCACCCTGCCGTCGACATCGATCTCATTACGAGGTCGAAGCTCCGACACCGAAGACCCTTAGGCGTCGATCACCGCAGAAGAAGCAGGCAGCACCCCCTGCCTCGACATCGAAGAGAGCCCATTCAGTTCTCACTACTTCAGCATCGACTCTCGTCCCAACCAAGAGCCGTCAAGTTGGAACGGCGCCGAGCAGTCAGATCTCTGAGGACCTCGCGACAACTCAACATTCTAAGAGACGCCGTCGGTCACCTTCACCATCGCCTTCCTTTTTAGGCAATTTATCGGCCTCTTCTGCTTCTGACCAGGAAGAAGACGTCCCCTCTGAAGTTTCTGACGAGACTCCTCCAAACATCAATACTCCAGATTCTGATGTAGGGGACTTGCGGCCTCCCTCTCCCTCACGGGACTTTACATCTTATTCACAAATGGTGGCACGTATGGCCAAGGCGTTGAAATTAGATGTCGAACAACCTCCGCCCCCTAAGGAGGACTTAGTGTTTGATGACATTAACCAGGAAAAATCTCACCCCTTAAGCTTGGCCTTTATTCCAGCTTTGATGGAGAACATTAAAGAGGCTTGGGATCTTCAACCTGCAACCTTGCAGATTTCGAGAAGAATGGAGGGCCATTATAGGACTCATGGGAGCGACGCCTTGTTCCTCTCTAAACACCCACCACCCAACTCCATAATTGTACAGACCAACATTTCCAAAACTGGAGGTAGAGCCAAGGTAACTCCCACCAATCGTGAAGGGCGCAAGTTGGATGTGTTGGGGCGCAGAATGTACTCCTTCGCTTCCTTCCTCCTTAGGGTCTCTAATTACCAGGCTGCCTTAGGAGCCTACCAGAGGCAACTGTGGGCCAAAGTGCTACCTGCTCTTCAGGCCGCCCCAGAGGACACCAAAACAGACCTCCTTAATGCCCATGCGGAAGCATCTACGGTTGCTAAGCATCAAAGGCTTGCGGCTCGGCATGCGGCCGAAGTCGCTTCAAAATCTCTTGCATCTGCTATCTCATTGCGGCGACATGCTTGGTTAAGATCTTCTGGAATCGCGGAAGATGCAAAAGCACGCATAGAAGAATTGGCTTTTGATGGGACTGGCTTGTTTAACGAGAAAACTGATGACATAATGGAAAGTTTCCATAAAATGAAGAAAACAGCCAGGTCCTATACCATCCAGCAGCAACAACCTAAATTTCAGAGATACCAATGGTGCAAGCAATTTGGCCAGCAAAACTACTACCAACATCAGTACTGCCAGTCTTACCGTCCATATGCCTCCGCGTCCCAAGGCAAAGCACCGAAATCATCTCCTGCCAACACTGCCTTCAGACCACAATCCTTTCAACGACGCCAATCCTACAGGCAACCTGCAAAGAAAAACAAGCAGTTCCTTTGACTTCACTACGAGCCACATGACCATTGTAAGAAAAGTATTCACCTCCCCTCTACCAAGATTATTACTGTCTCCCATGCCCAGACTATTCCCATATTTCAAAAACTGGAGCCTCATCACCAAGGACAAATGGGTCCTGTCCATCATCCGATCCGGTTATCGACTGGAATTCACGGAGTTTCCTCCCGTCGGACTTGTCAAGATTACATCCTACTCTCAGGTTCTGGAAGAGGAAATAGGTTCTCTCTTAGAAAAACGAGCTATTCTAAGAGTACCCGTTCAGTACATTCCCAACGGTTTTTACTCCCGCTACTTCGCAGTACCCAAAAAAGATGGGGGCATCAGACCTATTCTAGATCTCAGACTGCTAAATACTTACCTTTGTCCAAGACGCTTTCGTATGGTCACTCTAGAATCCATCATCCACCTGTTAAAGAGGAAAGACTGGTTTGTCGTTATAGACCTAAAGGACGCCTACTTTCATATTTCCATTCAACCACATCATCAAAAATACCTACGTTTTTTCTTCAAAGATACTGCCTATCAATTCTGCGCCCTACCATTTGGCTTATCCACCGCTCCACGAACATTTACAAAGTGTATGGCACCTGTAGCAGCCTACCTTCGTCTTCACGATATCGCAATCTTTCCATACATAGACGATTGGCTGATAGTGTCCACTTCTCGTCAAAAGGCCATTCGGGACGCCGATTATGTTATACAGACTCTTACACACCTAGGCCTAAGAATCAACAGAGAGAAGTCTCATCTTCATCCTACTCAAGTTGTAGACTACATAGGTGCACGTCTGGACTCTATCAGAGCAAGGGTGTTTCTTCCTCCCGAGCGCATCACCAAACTAAAGCGCGCCATTCATCCTTTTCGTCCACACGCCAAGGTATCTGCACATCACACTCAGCATCTTGTAGGCTTGATGGCATCAACCACGTCCGCTATCCCTTACGCAAGACTGAAGATGCGTGCCCTACAGGCTTGGTACCTGTCCCTCTTCACACCGGTGACAGACAATCCTTCCAAACGCTTTCAAGTTACGCCGGAGCTAGCGGAACAATTAAAGTGGTGGACGTTTGTCCCGAACCTCCTAATGGGTCAACCATTCCGCCCATTGCAACTCACAATTCAAGTAACGACGGATGCAAGTCCCACCGGGTGGGGAGCTCACTGTGGTCCGCACAGGATTCATGCCCTGTGGTCACGGAAGGACAGGCTATTACACATAAACAATTTGGAAATGTGGGCTGTCATCAAAGCCTTTCGTGCGTTTCACCCTCTGATAGCAGGTCGTGGTGTCCAGGTGGTCACCGATAACACCACGACCATGTATTATATCAACAAACGGGGGCACGCACTCGATGTCACTCCTTTACCTAGCAGTCCATCTATGGGAGTGGTGTTATGCCCACCATGTATTTCCAATAGCCATTCATGTGTCCACCGAAGACAACAAAGTTGCGGACTCCCTCAGCCGGATGTGCACACAGACACACGAATGGCAACTCGACAGGACCATCTTCACTATGATTTGCAACAGGTGGGGCTTTCCAGTAGTGGACATGTTCGCAAATCAACTCAACAGCAAGTGCGACATGTTCTGCTCCAGGGCAGGTGTGGGCAAAGCATCTCTCGGGGATGCTTTCATGGTGAAGTGGATGGACTGTCTACTTTACCTGTTTCCGCCCATTCCACTAATTCAGAGGACTTTAGTCAAAATCCATCAGGTTCACGCCAATGTCATTCTAATTGCACCATGGTGGCCTCGGCAACCATGGTTTACCACTCTCAAAATGATGGCTTCAGAGTTCATCAGACTCCCACTGTTACCACACCTACTGACACAGGACGCAGGCAGAATCTGCCACCCGGACATAGATTCCCTACACCTAACGGCCTGGAGGATTCTCCCATGATTCGAGAAGTCCTGGACAAGGCCAGGAAGCCGTCCACGAAGCTCCTGTATGCATACAAATGGTCCAACTTCAGGAGGTTTACGGAATCACGGAGTTTCCAAGCTGTACCCATCTCCATTGATACCCTGCTCACATATTTACGCTATTTGTTTGACCAAGGTTTGGCTTTTTCTACTCTAAAAGTTTATATCTCTGCGATTGTCTTCAACCAACCACCGGGGTCTGAGGCTTCTCGGCTTTTTTCACATCCTACTCTCAAGATGTTCTTGAAGGGTCTACAAAATATGCGTCCTCCTACTCGTCCTCCTATGCCTCAATGGTCCTTACGTGTTGTGCTCCACGCTCTCACACGTCCGCCTTTTGAGCCCATGGCTTCTTCTGATCTTCGGCTCCTGTCATTTAAAGCACTATTTTTGGTGGCAATTACTTCTGCGAGGAGAGCGAGTGAACTGGCTGCGCTTCGAGCCGACCCGCCTTACCTTCAATTCTTCCCAGACAAAGTGATTTTGTACCCTGATATCTCCTTTCTCCCTAAAGTTGTCTCACATTTTCATGTTAATCAACCGTTGACTTTGCCTACGTTGTTTCCAAGCCCCTCTTCTGATGTTGAGCGCATGCGCCACTCGTTAGATGTTCGCCGTGCTTTGGCTTTTTATACGTCCAGGTCCAAGGACTTTTGTACCTCTCCCAGGTTATTTGTTTGTTTTCATGGTCCCCACAAGGGTTCTCCTGCGACACCACAGTCTATTTCAAGGTGGATCGTATCTACGATTACTTTAGCCTATGAGCTGTCGGGCAAAACCCCTCCAGAGGCTTTAAAGGCACATTCGACCAGGTCTGTGGCGACCTCAATGGCCCTGTTGCGTGGCGTTGACATTTCTGAAATCTGCAAAGCTGCCACATGGTCCACGCCATCCACCTTTGTGACTCATTATCGGTTGGACCTCAGGGCCAAGAAGGATGCTGCTTTTGGGAGAGCTGTGCTTACATCTGTTCTGGAGTGACGGCCCACCTTCCTGTAAGTGAGCTTGCTAGTCACCCATTTGTGTGGATTCACAGAGGCCACGTAGAAGAAAGAATGGTTACTTACCTGTAACTATGGTTCTTCTAGTGGTCCTCTGTGAATCCATACATCCCGCCCGTCCTCCCCGCTGTCCGTCACTCATGGTCTCGGCTCTAGAGCTCGGGCGACGGCGGACAGTTGGAACTGAGGTATTGGGCGGTTGGAGCATGCGCAGTAGGGGGCAGCGTACTACTAATGTTTCTCTATTAAGCTCTAGAATATTCCGGAGATCCAGCGCAGGCGCTGATTAAACCCATTTGTGTGGATTCACAGAGGACCACTAGAAGAACCATAGTTACAGGTAAGTAACCATTCTTTTTAATCCCTAGGTCAAAATGAGGTCTTTGAAATATTGCACATATTAAGTAAAAAATTTCCAGACCTCCATGTTTTTTGAAAATATATTGTGAAATAAAAATAAATGGCACAGGTCTAAGAGGCTTGAGTATATTTAATCTTTTTTTTCTTTTAAAGTCAGTGATTCCCACCGCTTGGTGATGCAGCAGAAAGGCCAGTGAATTACATCCTGGATGCAACCTGACAGCACATAAAAATAACTGCACTCTTGCCTCCTGTGATCTTGGTATGCATTTTTCAGTGTAGATGTTTATTAATATCTTCTTGCCTAGGTGGATTCCTCTTCCAATAGTTGACACTTCTAGCTGAAACCAATAGCAAGTCACAGCTAGAGCAGGTCCATTGAACCAACAACTTTTAGAAGGCTTGACTAACCAAATCCCCACAGATTTTGTGGGCCTTCTCTCAGTGCAACTTACTAGTGGATTTCAGACCCTAGTGCATTACCGTGTCTACTTTCAGAGGGAGAGGGAAGGCCTTGATTTTTTCTACACAAATTTTCAGACAGCAAGTAGGTGGGTTGCCTTTTCTAAAAAATCAGCTGAAAGCAATCGGGTGGTTTTTAACAGAGTTTCCAATAACTTCAGACGTTTTATCATAACCTCATAGGGCGGAATTAAAAAATACAATGCGTATAACACATTTGAAATAAAAATTGTAGTATTTTGTATGAGTAAAAGCATGCTAATGATAAAAAAAATCAGAAGTAGACGAAATAGTTTGGCATCTTAAAGCCAAGTAGATTTGCTCTCTTGAACTGAAATGTAAAGTGTTCTGCTCTGTTTCTGGTGATGCATGTACATTGAACATAGAGATCTGCAGAAGTGGGGTGGGTGCAGGAGGAGGAAGATTGAAATCAGCTGTCTTGCTACTCAGCGGCTTAGGAGTAGAAGTGGAAACCTTTTGTTTCCTTCACACTAATGTGTTTTGTTTTTCCACAGTTTAGACCAGGTGAATGTCCTGTGGGAATGGACCGTACTAGCAGGTCTGCAACTAGCTACGGGGGAATTCCTCAACCCTGGAATACGGCTTGAGATAAGTATCCGGGGGGGGGGGGGGGGCTTCAGAGGCAGACAAAAGGGCAGCCTTCATGGGCACCAGGGCGTGCGGCAGAGTCCTATTCCTGTCTTGACATCATGCCTTGTCAGCTGTTGTGTCTCCATAGTTGCTTGGATTTGAAGGGGCTTTTGTAAGCAAGCAGAGGCCTGTCACTCAAAGCCTGGAAGAGAAAAGGATGGCGGTCCGGAGCAGGCTAGAGGTTGATGTTGGTACCCGTTTCGGGAGGTGTAGGCGAGTGTTGTTTATTCATTTAGGACTGTCTCCTAGTATGTGGATGATAGGTTTTGTGGTGTGTTCCAGGTGGAACATGAAGGCATAAATTACAGGAAATAATAAGTTGATTGGTCTGTAATATACTGGTTAGAGCTGCCTGTTGCTGGGTCTTTTATTGTTGAAGTTCAAGTGGTTGTGAGTGAATTTAGTGGCTTGATGTGCTGTTGCCTTGTTCTTAAGTTATCCATCCTTGTGCGAGACCTTGGTGAAAAGTGCTACTATGGAAAATATTTCTTTTCTCCTCCATGCTCTGGATGGCAGGCAGCCTGTTGCTTACAAACTCCCAGTCCTAGGCAACTATTGACACAACAGGTTTTGATGCAAGTACACATGGTGCAAATTTTATTGTGGGAATGGCTCTGTTAACTCAAATAAAATAGTGGGAGTGTATCTGTAAACCGACTGCTCCTTGCTGGAGCTCACTGACTATCAGATAATCACTGGCTGGTGCTTCCCTGATAGAAAAGGGCTCCTTTTTCCTGTTCCTCTTTCCCTTTTTGGCGAAGCAACTTCTGATTCTAAGGACAAAGTCAGCAACTGTACATGCACAAACTGGGTGAATAATAAGCGCCAAATTTTAGAGTTTGGCACAACAATCTCCTTGCTTGGGCTCTTAACCTTTGGCAGAGAACAGGTGTACTGTCCTAGAAATAAGTGAACACTTTTGACCATGTCTTCTCTTGCCACTTTGCAGTTTCTACTGGGAAAAGCCTCCTTCCTGAGCATCCTCTCAACATTATCTTTGGGCATCGTGAGAGAAGACAAGGAGGACGCAGCAGAAACGCTTCGCCCCCATTGGTGCACGAAAAAGCTTTGAGCGTGGAAGAGAAAGAAAGGAGAAGTAGGTGAGTGTCTTTGTTTCATCTGACAGGAACAGAAGCAGTGGCATGGAGCAGCAGCATCACCCAGCGGAACAGGAGCACGCCCGAGGGTACCAATCAGGTCTGGTGGAATATTTTTTTGCTTTTTAGGGAGCTAGCTGCCTGCATCAAAGACCCCGAGATAGTCTATTGTACTTAGTGGAAATAGGGACTTCAAAAGGCTTGTTATGTGAGGTCAAGTCAGAATCAAATGATAATGACCCTAAGGGGCTATCAAGTGAAATAAGATAGCTGAGGACTGGCTTTACCAATGCCGTATTCTCTGTGATTTTACTCGCCTCAGCAGGTATTTGAACCCAGGCTTGCTGATTTCTTAACGCACTCTCTCTACTACAGCAAACTGGGTATTTTGGTTAGGAATAATCATGATAAGAATAACAATGTTATACACATTTTTGTGTTAATTACTAATTTTAACTTTTAAATATTCTCTTAATCCTGTGAGTCGCCTTGGGTCCTGTTTTTAGGAGAAAGACAGGGTAGAAAAACTTTAAATGAATAAAATCTACACCATCGTCTTAGAACTGCTAAGTTGGAGGGCTGTTTATCGGGTTCTATAGACGAAGCGGATTTGTAGGAAGCAATCCAGTGATACTAAATATTTTACTTTGCCTTAGCAGGAGCATCAGAGACATGAGGAGGAGGCGCTTGCACCTTCATGGAGCCACCGAAACGTCTTCTATGAACGTGTGGAACAGGAGCTTCAGTTTTCTGTATTAGTATCAATAAAGGAACGTGTGTTGTTGTGTTTTTTTTCTTATTCCCTGCCAAAAGAGAAACAA
>JBAJHW010000247.1:0-25000 GCA_037013535.1 Intellagama lesueurii
GGGTCACGGACTGCATGGGGAAACTTTTGAAAAAACACAACCTACAAACAGTATTCAGGCCCACCACAAAAATACAACAAATGTTACGGTCAGCAAATGACAAAAGGGACCCCCTCACCACCACAGGGGTATACCAGATACCTTGCAGTTGTGGCCAGTTGCAATTGGGACCACAAAACACAGCATCCACACCAGAATCAAAGAACATGAGAGACACTGCAGACTAAAACAACCGGAAAAATCGGCAGTAGCTGAACATGCCCTGAAATAAGCTAGACATGAAATCCTATTTCAAAACACAGAGGTACTGGACAATACCAGTAATCATTATGTTAGACTACACAGGGAAGCCATTGAAATCCACAAACATCAGCACAGCTTCAACAAAAAAGAAGAAAGTCTAAAACTCAACAAAGCCTGGCTCCCAGCACTGAAAAATACACCCTGCAAAAAGGTCAACGAACTCTACCCAGCCACAAGGACTAGTGATCACTGCACACAGAAGACTAGCTAATGACACCCATCAATCACAGTGACAGATCATCCCCCCCTTATCACAACAATACACCCATAACAAAAAACACCCTGAGGTTCTGGTTTTAGGGTGGAGCAATGTTTGTGCCACTCTGCTCTCTGTCTTAAATAGTTTTAATCAGTTTTAAATAGTTTAAACAGTTTTAAACTTTTAAGTTTTTGATTGCTTCAACCTTTCAGCTTTTAACCTGGCTCTGGGAAGTCTTTTAACTTTTTTTCTGGAGTCGCAATAAGATCCTAGGGAGTCAACCTCCCAAGTGAGGGTGAAGGAGAAGGACGCAGAGATTAGCCTCAGCCTTATCTCACTCCTGAACAACAATAACAGCTATATTCAGCCATAGCATAGAGCTGCAAGACTTTTAAAAGCAGAAAAAGTATTCAACAAGGAAGGAGAGTAAAGAGACAAGAAAGATCCCCCGGCTCTGCATGGCTAATGAACTACTATTAAAGAGATAGCTGAACAAAGTGCTGAGCAAAGAAATCTACAGAGGACCTATTGGGAATATTGGGAATATCAGAATACCAAGAATATTATCAACTCAGATGGGGCAGAAAAGAATGTTCCCTTTCCAGAGCAAAAAAATCTCACCAACCCATAAACAATCCAGACTGAAGGATTTTTACACTCCAGTAGAGCTGCATAACAGATTTGAATGCCTGAAGGTGGATGATGAGGCTGGGAGACAGCTCTAGAAGACAGCTCCCTGATCAGGACATTTTAACTACAGACTCACCCCTATATGTAGACCAAGATAATAGAAGCAAAGGCCCAGAAGGGCTGGAACTGCTTGCAGAGCAGACTAATCTGGTGGCAAAAACACTCCAAAAGATCTTCTGCAAACTCGAGATGATCATAGATATTATGCAGGAAAAGAAAACTGGCAAGAACTAAGGACTAAATGAGCAGTTCCATCCTCCAAAGCTCCCTAAAGGGGACGAGCAGATGAATGTGAAGAACTCTGTCATAAAAATTGAGGAGATCCAGAATGCCCAGCCAGATGTTAAAAGATGCCCAAACCCACAAATCAAGAAGTATTGTTCTGTGTATTTTTCCCTACCAAGGCAACTATATTGATTGGTCCTCAAAGTGGAAGGCAAAGAGACATCTGGCTTTTCTTTCTAATTCAACACCAGAGATGATTTACCTTTAAAAGCTCAAGAGACTATCCGGTCCAATTCACTACGAGCGGTTCCTATTACAATTCCAGACAAATAGAATTCCATCATTTATGTTTGAAAATGCCTCTAAACATTACTCCTTAGGAATTAGGACACAAAGATATTTCATAAATACCACAATCCAGAGATTGGGGCCACTATCCAAGGGAAAAAGCCCAAATGGAAAAGAGCACATCAAGAGACATACAAGGCATCCAACGGAGACAAAAGTAGCCTTCAAAATAATCCCAAATCTACTGGACCAATCCACTCCAACCAACCTGCCTGCACCTCTAGAAGTAGTTAATGCAAAGGCCCCTACTGCTTTGTCCCCTAGAAGACAAATATCTCATATAGATACTGATCAGGCAATTAACAGGATAGGTAAACACATATAGATCCACTCTATAGGAGAATTTATACAGGCAGGCTCCAGCAAAATTTGCCTGTTGATCTTTAAATAGCCTCTCCCTTTGACAGTGAGAGGCTATATCATATCTCATATAGATACCGATCAGGCAATTCCATAGGAACGATTGGCCAGAAGAGGAGATAGAAACCAAATTGCTATCCTCCTTTTGCTCTTTACCAAGGAATGACCAAGTCTCGATGACAAATCGTTTGGAAGGTCTGGTGTCAGCTTTAAAAGATCTACAATGGCCAAGTCCCCAAAAAGAGAGTACAAAGATTCCATACCAATCTACCCACAGATTGCCATTAAATCCTGCGGCCTGACCAGCCCAGCCCTGGAACCTGTAGTAATTGATGAAAAAAAGGAACATTATATCACACCTTTCAGTTTCTGCAAATGATCCAGAACTGTGCAAGATAGAAGAAACAACCTCTGCAGACAACAACAGCAATCCACTAAAACAAAAGACTGAGCTATGTGCCTTTAATAAGGAGGAAAAGGACATGAAACCAGCTGTAACAAATGTTCAGGAATGCCATGAGAGGTTAGAAATTCAAGCTTGATGGCATGATCCTGGAAGCAATCCAGGATCTGACACACTCTTTAAAGTCCTATCATAGAACATGGCAGGGTGGACATGCTGAATCTCTCAAAATTTTGATATCCCCCTTCTCCATCATAAATATGATATTATTCTTTTGCAAGAAACTTGGACTGGTGCAGAACTGGTGTTAGATGGTTTTACTTCTTTTAAGGTAAATGCAGTGGCTGGACAGGGACCGGGGGGATTGAAGGGGGGTTTGGGTATTCTTATATCAACTGCTTTGAAGCTGAAATCTGTTATGAAACTCTCTCTGAGACAGTTAGCAATGGCAGTAGTTCTAACAGGGGGCAAGAGGGATTTATTGATCATAAATGTATATCTGCCCCCCATGTGTAGAAAAGCAGAACTTGAGGAAAACTGGCTGTTACTAGAAAATTATGTGAGGACACATCATAGAATACTCTGATGTTCTGACACTCCTGGGAGGTGATCTAAATGCCCGGATGGGCCCAAATGATGACGTTCTGGCTTTCAAATACAAGTTGATTCTTAATCTGAGAACATTGACCACTGTCAAAGGGAGAGGCTATTTAAAGATCAACAGGCAAATTTTGCTGGAGTCTACCTGTATAAATTCTCCTATAGAGTGGATCTATATGTGTTTATTTATTTATTTATTTATTTATTTATTTAATTTTAACTATAACATAAACATAAAATAAACATAAAATATGTGGACCGAGAACTTCCAGAAGTACAAACTGGATTTCGAAGGGGCAGAGGAACTAGAGACCAAATTGCTAACATGCGCTGGATTATGGAGAAAGCCAGAGAGTTCCAGAAAAACATCTACTTCTGCTTCATTGACTATGCAAAAGCCTTTGACTGTGTGGACCACAGCAAACTATGGCAAGTCCTTAAAGAAATGGGAGTGCCTGACCACCTTATCTATCTCCTGAGAAACCTATACGTGGGACAGGAAGCAACAGTTAGAACTGGATATGGAACAACTGATTGGTTCAAAATTGGGAAAGGAGTACGACAAGGCTGTATATTGTCTCCCTGCTTATTTAACTTATATGCAGAATACATCATGCGAAAGGCTGGACTGGAGGAATCCCAAAACGGAATTAAGATTGCCGGAAGAAATATCAACAACCTCCGATATGCAGATGATACCACTCTGATGGCAGAAAGTGAGGAGGAATGAAAGAACCTCTTAATGAGGGTGAAAGAGGAGAGTGCAAAAAATGGTCTGAAGCTCAACATCAAAAAAACCAAGATCATGGCCACTGGTCCCATCACCTCCTGGCAAATAGAAGGGGAAGATATGGAGGCAGTGACAGATTTTACTTTCTTGGGCTCCATGATCACTGCAGATGGTGACAGCAGCCACGAAATTAAAAGGCGCCTGCTTCTTGGGAGGAAAGCGATGACAAACCTCGACAGCATCTTAAAAAGCAGAGACATCACCTTGCCGACAAAAGTCCGCATAGTCTAAGCTGTGGTTTTTCCTGTAGTGATGTATGGAAGTGAGAGCTGGACCATAAAGAAAGCTGACCGCCGAAGAATTGATGCTTTTGAATTGTGGTGCTGGAGGAGGCTCTTGAGAGTCCCCTGGACTGCAAGGAGATCAAACGTATCTGTTCTGAAGGAAATCAACCCTGAGTGCTCACTGGAAGGACAGATCCTGAAGCTGAGGCTCCAATACTTTGGCCATCTCATGAGAAGAGAAGACTCTCTGGAAAAGACCCTGATGTTGGGAAAGTGTGAAGGCAAGAGGAAAAGGGGACGACAGCGGACGAGATGGTTGGACAGTGTCATCGAAGCTACCAACATGAATTTGACCCAACTCCGGGAGGCAGTGGAAGACAGGAGAGCCTGGCGTGCTCTGGTCCATGGGGTCCCAAAGAGTCGGACACGACTAAATGACTAAACAACAACAACAACAAAAATACATAAACCAAAATACAAATTAACTGTGTTCCCCACCACCATAGACGTCCCGTCTCTTGCAATAATCCTCTTCTTCCTCCATCTATATTCTTCTTCTTCTTTTGTTGTCCTCTTCTCCAGAACTGCATTGATTCTTGATTTGGAGCTTTCCCTTTTCCTCTTGTTAACACATATTCCAAAAATCTGCCCCATATATCATAATAATTATTCTTTTTTATCTCTCCTTTCTTAACCTTTAAATTACAAGTTAGCTTATCATTTATAGCTATATTCCATATTTCCTTATACCATTCTTCCATTCGAAATTCAGATTTTGATTTCCATTGCCTAGCTATTATTAATCTAGCTGCTGTTAATAAATTGGTAATCAATTCTTTCGTCATCTTATTATATTCCACATTTTCAAATATCGATAACAGAGCAATCTCAGGATTAAATTCTATATCTTTTTCACATATATCATTTAGTTCTTTAAAAATTAGTTTCCAAAATCTTTGTACTTTTTCACATTCCCACCACATATGAAACTATGTACCAATTTCCTTCTCACATTTCCAACAGACATTCAGATAACTAGCATTAATTTTATTCAATTTTATCGGTGTCAAATACTATCTTAAACCCAATTTGAATTTTTTTTCTCTTATTCTCACTGACATAAATCTTAAAACCCTCATTTTCCACATCTTCCTCCATTCTTCATCATTTATTCTTTTTCCTAAGTCTTGTTCCCACACTAACTTCAATCCTTCTTTCTCACTCTCTTCTTCTTCTAAGTCAAGCAGGAATCTATAAATTTTACTCACTGCTCCCTTTACTGAATCAGTCATCTGAATATCTTCATATGATAATAGAAATTGTTCATACTTCGTATATTCTCTACCTTTCTTATATTTCTTTACCCATTCATTAGTCCATCTTTCTAATTGCAAATAGTTCAACCATGAAATATTCTTATTCTGAAGGATTTGTTTCATTTGATCTTTCAATCTCATTTTATGCAACCAGTCTTTTAATCTAATCACTTTTTTTTCTTTAAACAATTCCACATAAACTTTCATATTGACAGGAAAATTCTCTATTTCAGTGACTAGTCCTAATGGAGAATTAAATGGACATAAATTCTTTCTATACTTATACCAGATGTTTAACATTGTCTTTAAAAACGGGTTATTAATTTCACTTATTTTATATTTCTTGATCGTACCAAATAAATATTTTACAATATCTACCTGTAATTCTGATGATTCCATTTCCCACCAAATTAACCTTTCTGGATTATATATAATTTCCCCAATAAACCTCAACTGATTAGCCAGATAATAATTTTTTATGTTTGGTATACCTATACCACCTTTTTTCGTTGTTTTATACCAATACTTTTTATTTATTCTGGCTCTCTTCCCTTCATTACAGTATTTATTAATCATTCCTTGCCAAAATTTAAAATCATCCACTGTTAGCTGTATTGGTAACATTCTAAATAAAAAATTAATTTTTGGCAAAATTTTCATTTTTATCAGTGCAATCCTTCCAAACCAAGAAAGTTTTAAATTAGTATATTCCCGTAATCTCTTTTTAATTTCTTCTTTTAGTTTATTATAATTATGTTCCTTTATCTTTTGAATATCTTTTACTAAATCTATACCTAAATATTTAACAGTTTTACATATCTTAAAATCATATTTATCAGCAAACCTTTCTTGTTCTATTTTATTATGATTAAACAACATTATTTCAGATTTTTGCCAATTTACGCGTAATCCAGTTATTTTTCCAAATTTTTCCAAATGTATTTTAATTCTATCTATACTTTCCAATGGGTTTTTTTTTACTGTCAATAGGGAATCATCAGCAAATAAATTAATCTTTATTTTATTATTTTCACCCATACCTTCAATCAAATCATCATTCCTTATTGCATTTGCAAGCATTTCAATAATCAAACAAAGCAGAACTGGAGAAAGAGGGCAACCTTGTCTAGTGCCTTGGCCTAGAGCTATCTGTTCTGTCATCCCATCATTAACAATTACTGCCAAAGTATTCTCCACATATAATTGATCTATTACCCCTCTAAATTTCTAACTCCCTCCTTTTAGCTTGGATCTCTAATAATTTCTTATTATCTCTATCTATAAAATATTTAGTTTCTAAGTCTTTTATTGATTCTTCTATTTTTTTATATTTTCTTCTCTCAGTTTTTTATTCTACAGGATTCTCTTATAGCAATTCCTCTCATAAGTGCTTTCATCGTGTCCCATAACACTCCTATTTTACTCCCACCTGCTTCATTAATTAACCATATTTCCATCCATTCTTTCTTAACTCTATCCACTACATCTATGTACTGAAAAATATTAGAATCTATTCTCCATCTTCTAGCTTCTCTATAGTCCTTCCTAACTTTCATCTCCATCATCATCAACACATGCTCCATTATTTTTATCACATTAATATTTGTATCTACTACTTTGGAAATTAAATTTTGCAATATAAACATAAAGTCTATTCTTGAATAACTATTATGTACAGAAGAATAATATGCAAACCTTCTTTCATCCCCCTTCAGTTCTCTCCATATATCTTTTAAATCTATAGTTTTCAATATCTTACTCAAGAGGGTACTTCTTTTATTCAAATCATCTTTTTACATACAGATTTGTCTTTTACCTTATCCAAAACCATGTTGAAATCTCCTGCCATAATCACATATCCCTTTCTAACCTTCTCCATCTCTTTAATCACGGTTTTATAAAATTCTCCTTGGTTCATATTTGGTGCATAGACATTTACTAATGTGTAATCTTCTTCCCCCATTTGACCCTGTATTATCAAATTTCTACCATTACTATCTTTTACTACTTCTTTTACCGCAAATTCACAATGTTTAGATATCAATATCGCTACTCCTTTGGATATGGAAGTCCCAAATCCTTTTTCATAAATGTGTATATTTTGTAATTTCAGTTCATTAACTCCATCCTTTGATTGATGCGTTTCTTGTAGATAAATAATGTCCACCTTGTTTTTCATCAGTAATGATTCTATTCTCTTTCTCTTTGTTACAGACCCTAGGCCTTTCATGTTTAAAGTAGCTACCCTTACGTTTTTCCCCATATCTGTTCTATATTCTGTCTTTTATTCGGTCCCGTTGTGCATCCCACAATACAAAAATAAAAACCAGAACACCCTAAAAAAACAAATTCACCTACATCTCTATCTAATCTCCTATCCCTAACTTCCCTCTCTACATATAATCTGTTTTCCTCCCTCCAACTTCCCCACGCCTCACTAAGGTTTGACTCGAGCTCCGGGAAGGAGGGAGACGTCACCCACACCAGTTCAGGCCCCAGCCAAATCCTCATTCCTGTTTTACCGTACTCTATTTTTTTCTTTTTTTCTTTAATACCCTCTCTTCTTTCATTTAACATATTTGTTTCTCTTTATGTCCTTATCCCTTAAATTTCCCTTCTCCAACGCCTCCCCCCCCCAAAAAAAATCAAAGCCAAAACCCACCCGGGGGGGGGAAGGAACCGTGTTTTTTTTTAAAAAAAAACACACACACAGTCAAAGCAAAAACCCACAGATAAAAAGGAATCATGTTAAAAAATAAATAATAATAAAAAGACCATGGGAAAAAAGAACTGTGTTTCCAAAAAAGGGGGGGGAGGACAACAACAATAATAAAAAACAATAAAAGGGGTCAGGGGGGAAAGAGAGAGAAAAAAGAAAAGGAAAAAAAGGGGGGGAAAGGGAGGGGAGTCTTCAAACGTCCGATGATTTCTCTCAGTCCAAATATCTTCTCTTTCAAATTTCCAGTCCTTGCGGGCCTACTTGCTTGCACCTTGTTCACCTTGATCATCTTGATCTTCTTGCCATAGGCCCCATGCAATCAACAGATCTTTGCCTTCTTCAAAAGAGGAGATTTTGAAAAGGACTCCTTCCTTCCATATTTTTAAAAAGACAGGATGACCCCAATTATATCTCCGACCATTCTTGATTATAATTGATGTAATGGGTTTCATCGTTTTTCTCCACTGTATAGATTCATTGGTTAAATCCTGGTAGATCTGAACTGGGTTTAACCTGTAGACCAACAATTCTGGTTTATCTTTAGTAACCTTGAGAAATTGCTCTTTTTTAACATAGTTGAAAAATTTCAGTATTATAGGTCTTGATCTCTTGCTTCTTGGCTTCCCAACAAAATGAATTCTCTCTATATCTTCTTCAACCAGATGTTGGGAGTTCATAATAATATTAATCCAGGTCACCACTTCCTGCTTAAGATCAGTTCCTTTTTGATGCTCAAAATTCATTATTTTGATGTTGTTACGTCTTGAGCTATCTTCCATATAAATCACTTTCTTTTGCAGATCGTCTATCTTCTGTTGTTGCCTCCTTGCTTTCTCTTGGAAGTCTTCCAATTGCTTTACTCTGTCCTTATTATTCTGTATGCTAGCTTTCATCATCTGCATTTCTCCCTGGACTGTTTTCAGGTCCCTTTCCATCTGCTGAAATTCCTTCACTAAAGAGTCTATTTTGGTAAGAGCCTCTTTCAGTTTTTTATCAATCTGACATGGTATATCTTTAGCCAAATGTTTTACACAAGTAGTTAGCTCTGAATTTTTTTTTCCATGCTGGATTCAATTAGACTGCTCAGAGAGGTAGCCCCTCCCTCCTCCTTTCCAACAGCTTCCTGCATCTCTTTAGGAGCTTCTTTAGGAGCTATGGGTTCCTCCTCCACTCGTCTTCGACCAGGGGTCAGGGAACTTTTTTACCTTTTACCCCCCAAAAATTTATATACACCGACATTACCCCCTTGATTTGAAAGGAAGGAAATTATACACGCAGCTGGGTGTGTTGCTGTTTGCAAGCCCACCATGGGAGGGGGAGTGTCTGTGAGAGGCCACGACTTCTTAATAGGGCCAGTTTGTTCCCACTGTTGACCTTACACGATCATTCTGGCCCCTTTCTCCCCCCTGGATCCCTTAATTGTTGTATATTTACAAGAAATGACTAGCCCGCTCTCCTGTACAGGTTGTATCACAAAACATAGAGAACTTAGGCAAAGGATCATCATCATCATCATCTTAGATTCTAATTTACATTTATATGTTCTTCTGTGTGTCTATTTACAATTTACATTGTAAATAGACACACACAAGATATATATGTGTGTGTGTGTGTATACACACATATACACATATATATACATATATGTATATGTATATGTGTATACACACACACACACACACACACACATATATATATATATACATATATATTTTCCCCCCCCCAGCTCTGGCCACTCAACGCCACCATCCCTCCCAGTTCATCCTTCTTCCCTATTTATGCTCAAGGTACAGAAAAGGGTCTTACCTATTCATTTTCAAGAAAATAAAAAGGAGGGGAGAAAAATATAATGGCAGAATACACGTTTAAAATGTCAAATGTGCGGCCATTTTTCCCCCAAAACATCCGATCAATAGGGGAGGGAGCAGATTGGGACATGCATGGTCTGATGCCCTGGATGCATGTCCTTAAAAATATATATTAATGAGGTGGGGGAGGGCTAGAAATCAAAATAAAAGGGACTGACCCCTGTTTAAAAAAGGGGGGGGAAGCCTTCAGAGAACAGGGATGTGTTCCGATCTGCTCTGTGATGGACGGAGACTGGTTTAATATAGTATCTTCAAAATGGGAGGGAGGGATGCTTCTCTTGCTCTCTGACTGTTTTTAAATCTGATTTAAGTCTTAAAAAAAACATAAAGAGAGATTTGAAACGTTCAATGGATCTCCTGCCCAAGGGGGGGGGAGGCGATGCTCGAGAAGACTCTCGTAGGGAAAAACGAGCCGGAAAAGGAGGAGGGGAGGGAGGATTGTAGCTTTTCAAGCCAAAAGTGTGTAGGTGTGTGTGACCTACACACACCCTGAGCGGCGGGGAGGGCGTGGGTGTGTGTCCTTCAAGGGCCAGGGGTGGCTTCCGATTGGACCAGGCTCGGCACTTATTTGAATAAAAGGAGGGCGGGGGCAGAGGAGGAGGCGGGGAAAGGGTTGCATAAAATGAGGGCAGGCAAAGCCGCCCAGAGGAAGCAAGAAACATTCCTTTTTTCAGCCTGCAGATGTGGAAAAGTAACTTTTCCGGACCACAGCGGCCAGCATCCCGGCACAGGGTGGCAGGGAGGGTTGTGAATACACGCCTCTCTTAGAAGGTATACACACCGCATCGTCGGAAATAAAATGCCTGGGGGTAATGAGGACGGTCGCGCTGCGACCAATTCATTTTTTTTCATTCAAAAAAATGACCAATTAATTTTTTTCAATTTGGGGTAATTTACCCGTTTCCCGACCACTGTCTTAGATGCTCGAGACTACGATCTGACGGTTTTCTCTCTGGCAACTCTCGTGTCCAACTCTTAGATCTCTTATCTCTATTTTTCCTCATAAGCAAAGCAAAGCTTATAGCACAAGAGGACAAAGCAGCTCATTAGCTGTTTAACTTTTCATTGGCATTCTTCTGAGCGAAAGCGAAAGTACATTCTCCAGATAAGCAGCCAGACTTTTACAGTTTAAAAAGACTTCTATCTCTGCTTAAACTTTTCACAAAGAATTTAAGCAAGTTTACTCACATTTCAAGAAGGGGGGAAAGTATTTATCAGTTTATTTACATTCCACAGGGTGAGGAAACAAAGACTTAGCTGCACATCCCGTCCCGGCGGAAGTGACGTCTCCTGGATCTATATGTGTTAAATGGCTCAGCTGAATGTGACATTCCAGGTGAATTTACATTTATGTCAGGATCCAAAGGTAGCACAATTGATTATATTCTAGTATGTAGATACCTCCTATATTTGGTTGAGGATTTTCAGGTGCTTCCATATTTGGAGGGAGATCATTTTCCTCTCTTCCTATGCATGCAGCTAAACCCTGTACCTATTCATTTGGAGTCCAGATATTATACCCCAATTGTACCACTTGAAAGAGGCGGTTGCCAGACAAGATGGACCCCTAGTCTGGCACTTAGCCTAAAGGAGTTTCTAACTCAGGAGGACATGAACAAAACTTATATATTACACAGGAAGTGAGGCAACTAATTCAGATCCCATAGCCATATATGAAAACCTCATACAAAAACTAAATCCAATTCTGGTTCACATTCATAGTGAAAATTCTCAGAAACTGCACAACCACTCTAAATCATAATTTGATCATAGCTGTGTATCAGCAAAAAAAATTATTAAACTGGCAGTTTCAGCAATACCAAAGATCAGAAGGTCTGGCCAGAAGTGATGCCCTCTCAAAACTCTTGATTAAAAAAAAGAAAAAAGAATATAAACTGCTGATACAATGCACTAAGAAAAAATATACCAGAAAACTAGGGACAGTTAATTGAAGCAGTTAAAGCTAAAAACCCATCCCTCTTTTGGGGTTTAATCTCAGGTAGATCCTTTGGTCAAAAATCCGCTACATCCTCATGTATACCAGCAGATAAATAGGTCTCCTTTTTTGCAAAACTGTATGAGGATGCTATTCAACCTTCCTCTCCAACAATTCTAGAAAGCACCTCTAAATAGCCTGCTGTAACCCCAGGAGAGATTCGATCACATATAGACCAACTAAAAAATGCCAAAGCCCCTGGGTCAGATCGCATTCCACCAGAATTCTTAAAAGAAAGTAAGGAGTGGTGGGCTGCTTTTCTGGCCCCACTTTTTACACACATTGATACTACAGGCTATATACCCAAATCCTGGAAAACAGCCATTGTAGTCCCATTTTATAAGAAGGGCAACAGGGAGGACGCGTCCAACTACAGGCCAATTAGTTTGCTAAACATCATAAGCAAACTATGCAGGGCACCTTCTGGATAAATTTTTGGTTTGGCTTGAAAAAGAGAATGTCATAGTGGCAGAACAAGCAGGTTTTAGGCCAGGGAGATCTACAATAGATCAATGCCTAGTTATCTTATTGAGAAATATTCCTCTAAGGGTACAACCTCCCTTAATGCAGCATTCGTTGATTTTAAATCGGCATTTGACTCCATATCTAGAATGTGACTCTGGGATAAACTGATAAAGTCCTCTATAGATAGAAGACTTCTGTGTCTTATAAGGGCCTTATATGAAGAAACATATTTAAGAGTTAGATGCAGTAGACAAGGACATCTTACAGAACACATCCAAACTTATAGAGGAGTCAAGCAATGCTGTTTACTAGCCCCAGGTTTATTTATTTTTTATATAAATAACTTAACTAGCTGGCTCAATAACCCCGACCTCCACCCTCCCAGACTTGCTAATAGACTTATATCAACATTACTGTACACAGATGACACAGTGATCCTCTCTAGAACTCCTGTCAGTCTAAGGAGGCTTTGCAGAAACTTTCCTTATACTGTGAAATTGAGTTTCTAGCAATAAACTATCAGAAAACGAAGACAGTTGCCTTTGGGGGCAAACCAAAGACAAGGGTTTGGTCAATAAAGGGTCCCCGTATTGAGCAAGTTAATAACTTCAAATACTTAGGGGTAATTCTACAAGCCACAGGAAAAGGGTTCAACATAGTAAGTATGTGGCTGATCAAGTAGAAAAGACCGCAGTTAGTATAGCCAAGTTTCACCACTCTCAGGGCGGATTCTTTGTTCCTGAAGCTCTTAAACTCTATAAGGCTAAGACACTTGCACAACTGCTATATGGTTCATTTTTGGGGCCACCTAGTTCACATTTTTCACCCCAAAACAGGATATAATCTATTTTTTTAAGAACCATCCTTCAGGTTCCCAGATGTGTCTCAAATGCAAGGATACGATTGGAGACAGGTCTCCTAAGAGTCGAGGCCTGGGTTTGTATCCTGTCTATATATACATGGCTAAAGGGACATAACAACTCCCAAGGCCTTCTACCCTTGATTTTCTATGATAATTTCCAATCCAACTGGGTAAAGGCTGTCCCGAGCTATTTGATGAAAATCGGTCTATCTCCACAAGTGCTGCTGTTGAACCAAATAAATGAGGAAAGGAAATTAGTCAAACAAAGAATTGAGAACACCAAGCTGATTTTGCTAGTGTACAGAATCTGATGTTAAGGGCCATTAAGAACCCCATGGAACCGGCAGACTATCTATCACTCTTAGAAGTGAGAGGATTTAGAAGAGCTTTTACACTAGCAAGATGCTCTGCCCTTCCGTCTTCCATCTTCAAAGGGAAATATAGGAACGTTATGCAGAAAGACTTTGCTCCTGTTCGCTAGGGGTGGTAGAAACTATGCAACACATGTTTTTTACCTTTCCCTACTATGAGATTGCATGTAACCAGATTATTTTTCCACTCATTAAAAAAATCCCAGGTCGTACAGAAAAAAAGTAGACTCTATTTTTTTCTCTCAGATAAAATCCCTAAGATTACCTAACAAACATATTTAAGGGGGGAGGAATGTAGCGTTCACCCTAAGTTATGCATTGTAAATTATGCATTATTCATGTTATATGTTAATGTGGTTAAGGGGCGGGGCTGAAAGAGATGTTAAAAGGCTGAGCCTGAGAGTGAGTCAGGGTCGGAGTCTGGAATCAGAGAGAGAAAGATAGTTTGGGGTCTGAAGAGTGATTAGTCTGAGTGTAACCTGTGATAATTAATATAGAAGGTTAATATTCTATTTTTCCACTCATTAAAAAAATCCCAGGTCGTACAGAAAAAAAGTAGACTCTATTTTCTTCTCTCAGATAAAATCCCTAAGATTACCTATCATGTTGCAGGTTTCTGCATGGTGATACTTAGATTCCAGAAATCAAAGTGTAGATAAATTAATGTGTAGATTTTAAATGGTTTAAATGTTTGTTTGGGGGGGGGGGAAACTCATTTTCCATCCTAAACAAACATGCATCATTGCACAAAAACTCTACTTACCCTCTGGCAAAATTCTGCAAACAATAACAACATCTTATCTAACAATCACACTATCTTATTACACTAAACACTCCAACACCGTTCAATTACATATTTTACCATTAACTGCAACCACAATCCATGATTGTGCACATCCCAATGCATGTTGGGGGTGAATTGCCGCTTTCATGCGGAACCCTTCATCATAGAGAAGCCATGTGTGGCTGGGGAAATCTATGTACACCCTGTATATCAAATCCATGTACTTAATCAATGAAAAGGTGCGCAAAGACTGTGCCTTCAAGATGGTTCCCGCAAAGATGAAAAAGCTGGGAAGCCAACTGGCCCAGAACCTCTCAGGTTTCTTCCTCCTAATTTTCTCTCTCTCCTTATTCTCATCTTTGTCCCCTTTCTTTTCCTCCAACTTTCTATTTAAAAGTTCAAAAATGTCTACATATTTTCCCTTCAATATTTTTCCACTGTAGCTGGTAGGAGGTGTTCCCCAAATGTCAGAGACTGATTCCCATAAGGGAGAGCCCTATGGGAAACAGACTTGTACTCTGTGTCTGGGATGGGAGGGAGTGGCTGCTGTATAAGCCCAAGGATGAAACCAGGGGACTGGCCAGGCAAAGGCGACTGAGGGTAAAGCACTGTCCAAGGCTTCAAAGCTGATCCAGGTGTGCCCCTTGCATTATCATCTGTCAGAATTGGAATGGATGTCTGGACAGGCACAGGAGGACTCACAACCGTCCAAGGCCAAATCCCCTTGCCCTGTGCTACTCCTGGTGTGGGTGCTGGTTCACCTGGGATGGAACTTGCTGCCACCATGACACCACCACTGGCTCCCTCTGACCCCGGTGAGATGCAACCAGCACAGCACCTGGTCCCCCTTTCTGGCTTGTCCTCATCACTTCTTGAGCGGTACCCCCAAGCTCCTCAACAATTGCCTCTACAGTCTTGGTCCTGGCTACCATCCGAGGATGTCACTCTGGGCTCATCACTGTGCCTGAAGATGTAGCTCTCTGCACACCAGGTGAAGCAACTGCGGAAGATGCTCCTGAAGGGCCTGGACACTCACTCTCTAAAATAGCAATGTGTAATAATGTTAAATCACCCAAATGCTTAAACTCTGCTTTTTCGTGGGCCTTGGATTCCCTGCGAGACTTCTGAGGTGTGGCTGAACTGGCTGCCTCTCTGGCAAGCACTCTTTCCTGCTCAAGCACAAGCAATTTGGTCGAGATGGCCTCATAATCAGGCCAGTCCTTGCCCTCAGAGGAAGAACCTGCTGGAGTTGAGCATGCAGGTGGCTTGCATTTTGCAGTCTGCTTGCCTTTTTTTGTTTCCTTGGCCTTTTTTGTGCCCCATTACTTACCACAGATACCTGGGCAGCAACCTGGTAACCAACACCAGCACCCCTACAATGCAGAGGTTCCTATTTCTATTATTTATTTATTTATTTATTGGTTGGTTGGTTGGTTGATTGGTCAGCCAGTCTGTCTCTTTGTTTGTCCGTTTTTTAGTTTGTCTCTTTTATTGTGAGAATATACTTATTTCACCTTCCAAATCTTAACTGTCTTCTCTAGCCTATATGTTTCTTATTTATTGCTATTGTTATTTTACATATACACGTATACTCCTTTTTTCCTTTAACCTTTAGCCTATCTCACTTAGGGTGGGAAAAGACTTGGCTCTTTAGACAGGCCTTCCCTCCATTCAACACTTGATTTTTTTTTCAGTTTCCTTTTCTTCCATCTTGAATTTTTAAAGTTGTTGATTTAACCATGTGATTGTTTTTTATGATATATCTGATAGTTATAATGAAGATTTTATATTGTTACATTTTATGATGTTTTATAACTGATTGTAAGCCGCCCCGAGTAGACTTTGTCTAGAGGGGCGTGGTAAAAGTCAAATAATAAATAAATAAATAAATAAATAAATTAACCTTCCATAGCCGAAACACCACAACCATCCCGCTTTTTATTTATTTATTTATTTTTAAATTTTTAATATATTAATGGCTGCCATCAGCCTGCAGGCCCCGAGGGGCCCAAACACCCCTTATTCCTTTCCACTCCTCTCCTTATTTGCTTTCTATTCCTCTTTTTAAAAAAATCCACAGCCCCTTGCTTCAAGGGTTTTTATTTTTTAAATCAAAGGCTCCTGTGACTCTGCCACCCCGAGCCATGGAACCCAATTTAATTCCCCCAAACTGTGGAGTGTGCTGTTCTGTAGCTCCAATTAAGGCCTCCGCAACTGTCTCCACCCCATGAGGCAAAATAGAAACCACCTCGCTTCCCCACAATCCTTCTGTGAACGCTGCTGCTGGAAAGAGGCTGAGCTCAGAGGAGCCAGCCTTATAAAGGCTCTCTCCATTAGCTCCCCCCTTGGCTGTGATGTTGTAAGCCTGCACTTGCCAGTTCTGGGTGGGCAGGTAAAGTGCCACCACAGCAGCTCTACACCTCATGGAATGATCTTTTTACCAAATCTCTTTCCTTTGTATTCCCCCCACCCCAACTATCTAATCCCTTCTTTTCTGGATCTTACCTAGCTAACCTATTACTTTCTATCTGTTTACCAAACTATCCCCATGCAAAATTGCAATCTTTTATCATTTTTATTCTTGTTATTACTATCAACTCATTTCATCCTGTTTTCTTTCTTGCTTTTTCCCTCTTCTGATGTTTAGGTCTTGCTTCTTGCTCCTCACTTTCTTTGTCACCATCAGTTGAGTCTCGCTCTATTTGTTTTTTCATCTCCAGCCTCTGAATCTGGCTCCCTCTCATCCTCATCCAACTTCCTGACTTGCTCGTTCCACTCCTCTTTGGTTATCATGGCATAGTCTCTCATAATATCCAGGGCAGAAGATGCAGATGTCACTCTGTGTGTTTTCCCTTTAATTGTAGATCTGAAGAACACTGGATATCTCCAACTGTTCTCCATTGAACTTCAAATGTTGCATTTTTTCTTTCACAGCTTGCATTAACTCCTGCTTTTTAAAAAATAATAATCAAGAATATCACCAGGACGTGTCTTGATGCTCCTCTATAGTGTCTCAGACCTGTGCAATGGACCCTCTCCACATCATAAATTGATCACAAAATTTTAGGAGTGACCAGTTTAGCCAGTCAACAATTTTTTTAGATAATTTCTTTTCTGCTCCAAGATCTTTTATGCCCTTTATTCTAATGTTCTGATGCTGTGCCATATCTTGTTGAATCATCTGGGTCCTCAGATCCATGGTGGCTATTTCCTGATCCAATAATCTACTTGAATACTACTTAATTTGCCTTTGTGTATTCTCAAATTTGCTGTTTGTGTTTGTTAATTCCTTTTCCAATTTTTCAGTTAGGTTTTTATAATCCTTCTGTATAGATGTTACTTTTTGATCCATACTGGCCACCTTTTGATCTAAACTGGTCACATTATGATCTCCACTGACCACCCTTTGTTCTAAAGTGGTCACATTTTGAACCACAATTGTCATTTTTTTCATCCATTGACTTCAGAAGTTCATTCATCACCGCTATAGCATCCAAAATCTCATATCAATATCTTCAGGATTAAACTCCTCTTGATCATTTTAGGAAGTAGCTTCTCCACGGGTAAAACACACAAGTGAATGGTCACTTGGCCTAGTTTTTGGATTGCCAGTGTACTTTCTTTCCCACATAGGTCTATTCACTTGCTTAGACCTTCCTTGACATATTCTAACTAAATTTAATAGTAAAAAAAATTCTTTCTTCTCCCCCACAATTTTAGAGTGACCAGCAGATGGAGCTCAAGATTTTGTCTATATAACTGTTATAATGACCAGTAGATGGAGCTCAAAATTAAGTGAAGTTACATGAAGCAGTCCATTAAACAATCAAGGTTTCATATTAGCTTAGCTTTCCTTTTTTCCTTATATATATTCTTTTTTTAAAAAAAAAACCTCCCAGATCAATCTTGCTTATACCAGCCAAGATAAATTTTATCCACTAGACTCAAGTTCCAATTCTAACAATAGATTGTGGGGTACTTTTCCAAAATAGAATCATAGAATCATAGAAAAGTGAAGTTGGAAGGGGCCTACAAGTCCATCAAGTCCAATCCCATGCTCAATGCAGGAATACAATTAAAGCATATCTGCCTGGTTATTATCCAATTTATTTTTTTTGAATGCCTCCAGTGTTGGAGCACTCATCAACTCCCGAGGTAACTGGTTCCACTGTCATACTGCTCTAACAGTTAAGAGGTTTTTCCTGATATTCAACCGAAATCTGGTTTCCTTTAACTTGAGCCCATTGTTGCATGTCCTGCACTCTAGGATGATCGAGAACAGATCTTGCCCCTCCTCTGTATGATAGCCTTTCAAATAGGCTTCTTTTCTCAAGGCTAAACATGCCCAATTCTTTCAGCCTTTCCTCACAAGGCTTGGTTTCCAGCCCCCTGATCATCCTTATCACCATCTTCTGAACGTGTTTTAATTTGTTAGCATCCCTCTTCAAGTGTGGTGTCCAGAACTGGATGCAGTACTCAAGGTGAGGCTTAACCAGTGCTGAATAGAGGGGGACTAGCACCTCACGGGATTTGAAATCTATACTTCTATTAATGCAGCCTAAAATAGCATTAGCCTTTTTTGTAGCCACATCACACTGTTAGCTCATATTTAGCTTGCCATCTACGTCAATTCCAAGATCCTTCTTGCTCGTAGTTTTGTTGAGCCAGGTATTCCCCATCTTGTAACTGTGCAATTGGTTTCTTTTTCTGAGGTGCAGTACTTTGCACTTATCCCTGTTGAATATCATTCTGTTGCTTTCGACCCAGTGCTCCATCCTTATCGAGGTCATTTTGAATTTTGTTTCTGTCTTCTAGGGTATTATCTATTCTGCCCAATTTGGTATCATCTGCAAATTTGACAAGCATTCCCTGCACTCCCTCATCCAAGTCATTAATAAAAATATTGAAGAGCACCGGGCCCAGGACTGAGCCTTGGGGTACCCCACTTGTTACATCCTCCCAGTTGGAGGAGACATTCATCATCACCCTCTGAGTACGATTCTGTAGCCAATTGTGCATCCACCTGACTCTTGATCTATCCAGTTCACAGCTAGTTAGCTTGCTAATCATAATATCATGGGGCACTTTGTCAAAAGTTTTGCTGAAGTCAAGATATACTACATCTAGAACATTCCCTCTGTCTATCAGTGAGGTTCCTGATCAAAAAACGATATCAAATTAGTTTGGCAGGATTGGTTCTTGACAAATCCATGTTGGCTTCTAGTTATTACTGCCTTGTTTTCTAGGTGCTTGCACAATGACCGTTTCATGATCTGTTCCAGAATTTTTCCTGGGATTGATATCAGGCTGACTGGCCTGTAGTTCCCAGGTTCCTCACTTTTGCCCTTTTTGAATGGCTGCAATCCTGTCCTCCCCCACTTGCACTTCCAATCTGTTTGGAAGTGCATAGTCTGTCTTATGGGAAAAGACTGAACTAAAATATGAATCGAGCACCTCTGCCTTTTCTTTGCCATTTGTTATCATTTTTCCATCTCCATTGAGTACTATGTCTTTTGTTTGTCCTTTGCTACTCACATACCTGAAGAATGCTTTTTTATTGCTTTTTGTGTCCCTAGCTAACCTCAGCTCATTCTCAGTTTTGCCCTCCTAATGCCATTCCTGCATTTCCTTGCTACTTGCCTGTACTCTTCCTTGGTGGCCTGGCCTTCTTTCCACTTCCTGTACATGTCTTTTTGGGTTTTTACATCCTCCGTGAGCTTTTTGTGAAGCCACATTGGCATTTTCTTTGCCTCCTCCCCCTTTTTTTTCTTGTTGGAATTGTTTGTAGTTGTGCCTTTAGAATTTCTTTTTTTAGAAGCTCCCACCCTTCTTGGACTCCTTTTCTTGTTAGGATCTCCTGCCATGGGACCTTACTTATCCTTGTTCTGAGATGATTAAAATTGGCTTTTTTAAAATCCAGCAGACGTGTGTGGCTACACTCTGCTTTTGTTTCCTTTGAAATCAAGAATTCTAGAAGGACATGGTCACTCTCGCCTAGAGTTCCCCTTACTGCCCCAACTAGATTGATCCAGATGCTCTCGATAGGACATCCACTCTCCTCTTCCTGTATTTCTGTTCAGGAATGCGTATTTTTGACATATACTGCAACTCCACCTCCCTTTTTATTCTCTCTATTCTTCTTGATCAATTTATATCCCTCAATTGCTGTATTCCAGTCATGGGAGCCATCCCACCAAGTTTCAGTTATTCCTATCAAGTTATACTTACCCTCCTGAATTAAAATTTCCAGTTCTTTTTGTTTGTTTCCCATACTTCTGGCATTCGTATACAGACACCGGAGGTTGTGTGATTTGTGACCTGTTTGTATATTTTTATGAATATTATTATAATTATTATTATGATTATTGTTATGATTATTGTTGTGATTATAGTTGTTAATGTTATTATTGTTGCCCTTTTGATCAGTTTGGTCGATTCCTCTTATTGTGTGTAAGGCTTCATCTACCCTTAACTCTGTGCTTGTGTCTCCCTCCCCCTTCCAATTCAATTTAAAGCCCTCTTGATGAAGTTCTTCATGCTGTGGGCAAACACATTCTTCCCAGTCCTTGTTAGATGCAAGCCGTCTCTTGCTAGCAGTCCTTCTTCCAGGAAGCTTAGCCCGAGGTCCCAAAAACCAAATCCCTCTTGTCGACACCACCTTTGTAGCCAGTCATTCACCCAGAGGATCTTCCTTTCTCTTTCGATTCCTCTTCCAAGCACCAGTAGGATGGATGAAAAAACTATCTGGGCCCCAAAGTCCTTGTGTTTCCTTCCCAGAGCTTCAAAGTCAGACGTGAATTCTCGGTAGCTCTTCTTAGCTGTGTTGTTTGTTCCTACGTGGAGAAGAAGAAAGGGATATGTATATGTAGGTTTTATGGGTGATGGCAATCCTTCCATCACATCCCTTATCCGTCCTCCAGGGAGACAGCATATCTGGTGAGTCCATGGATCCTCCCGGCATATTTCAGTCTCAATTCCATGTAGTAGGGAGTCCCTAGTCTCCTCTTCTTCTTTTCATAGGGTGTGGGTTCAGTGACTGTATTCTGCTATGCTTCAGCCCTACTCATGTCCTCCTGTATGGTCCACTCTGCATGCTGTCTAACCGACTCTTCTTCAAGTACCTGAAAGCTGTTTTGTAGTTCCACCAGGAAACAATGTCTTTTGCTCCTAACTGCGATTCTTTTCCATGGTGGTTCCTCCACTATGTTTGTAGCCTCTACAGCATTTTCCTCCACTGCAATGTTTTGGTTTTCTTCCACCAGCTGTGCCCCCCTCTGACAGCTGTTGCTGCTCAAGAGTTCTATCAATATAGGCTCCATCTTCCCTTATAGCCTTGAGTGTGGCTACTCGCTGCTCTAGGTCTCTGACTTTCTCTTCTAATAGTGCCACCAGTTTACACTTGTTACACATATACAGCATTTTACACTCAGGAAGAAAGACAAACATAGCACAAACTTTGCAGGTAACCACAACTGAATTGTCTCCACCCTCCATAATCCCTTTTAGCTTTTTTACTTTCAACTGTTTGTTTAGGATACCTGTCCCTCTTGTTTTGTTAGTTTAAATGTAGTTGTACGTTTACCTAAGGAAGCAAAAAGAATTGTTAGGGGCTTCCCTCGTGGCTTCTCCCAGCAGCAAACTCCCTGTTTGCTCTCCTGTTCACGAGCTCTGTTTGCGAGCTCCCTGGGTCTACCTTTAGCTTTATTTGTCAGCTGTGCTCTGCCCAGAGTCAGGAATCAAAAGGATAGTCAATTTAAAAGATTTGTTCACAACTCTCAGTCCCATATCTACTCTCCTCCAGGGAGGACATACCTCAAAGAAATACCACAATTACCATTTACCTAAGCTGAAGCACTTTCTTAACTTCTTATATCTGCTCTCCATAGGGAGGACAGATTCCAAAAGGGTCTCAGCAATTATTTCTCCCACTCTAATAGACACCAGCTTTAAACAGTCCTGTTTGAAGTTTCTTTTCTCTTCTCAACAGTACTCATATTAAAACAGTATTCACAGTTCAGTGCTCTACTCCCTGTCAGGGAGGATAATTTTAGAAAGGTACCAGTGCAATCATTTTTCCCAATCCAATGTTTTCACTTACGGCAATAAATCAGCCAAACTACTTTCAGTTTGCTGCTTCCCTTCCCAAGACACTGTTTCATTTTTCAGGCTGAAATCCAGTTTAGAGTCCACTTTCTGTTTCTCCCCAATCCTTTCTGTTGCTCTTAAAGATCATTTATTCACAAGCCATTTGAGTCTGTGGAATTTATCTTTGTTTTCCGTGCTTTTTAGGCAAGGAGCCAGGAAATTCACATCTCTGTCATTGCTTTTCAGACCACACAGAGAGAGAGAGAGTGAAGAGGATTTCTAAGAATGCACAATATCTAATAACTCTCCTGACTTTTAGCATGCCAAAGTTCCCATTCTCAATAATGAAAATGAAAAAAAACTTCTAGCAGAAAGTGGTAATCCCATTTCAGTATTTTGATAACACAGAAATAAGACCTCTCCTTGCCATTCAAATGAAGGATGCAGAAAGGAAAATGTAAAAGAAAATGGATGTCCATTTAGTTTAGCAACCTGCCTGAACAGCGGCAGTGAATGCATTGACCAAAGAGGAAAATCTCAGGAAAGGATGGGAAGTATATCATCCACATAGGAAAATTCTAAATTCCCCACCCATTTACAGGCAGAATCAAGTAAGAGAGAAGGTTAAAATTCAGCTTCTGATCTGATTAAATTAGGCATCCTTCAGTCTCGAGAGACTATGGTAACGTGCTCTGAATAGAGGACTTGGAACAGCGTCTAGTGTGGCTGAGAGGGCCAATTCGAGAGTGACAATCCCTTCCACACTGATGACAAATACAATCTGTCCCCTGTCCAGCTGCTGGTTTCAGGACTGCCTCTTTGCCTCAGCCTGCTCGACAAATGTCTCTTCAAAATGGGAGAGGCATGATGCACGGCCTGCCTCCAGGCTAAATGCTCAGATGTCAAGGTTTCCCATCTGTTGAGGTCCATTCCTAAGGCCTTCAGATCTAACTATGTAGGGTTCTGCTTCAGTCAGTACCCTTCACAAGAAGGAGGAATCTGTTAATTTTAAATAGTTCTGTGAATGGGGATTTATATGGAGAATACAATCATTTTACGATGTGTGGTGGCAGTGTGATTGACTATATTGCAGTTTCCCACTTTGCATGTATGTTGTTCAAATTGAAATTGGCAACTGTATAAAAATTGATAATTTACCACTGATACTGACACTAACTTGTCCATCATACAATAACCCTCAATTAGAATCACAGTCTTATTCCAACAAACATATATAAGTGACCAGTAGCAAGAAAATTAAATTGTCACCAGAACTGGATCTTGAGTAGAATCAGTTACTGAAGACTTGAGGAATATATGAATTCTCAAAATTCTGTTGCTAACAGTGCCAGTTAGACAAGAAAATTATTTTAAACTCTGACTGAACAACTAGGAACATTTTCAAAAATGAAGGCAAACAAAAAGTGGCTCTGGAAGACCCAATAATATCTGGTTGGTTTAATAGTGAATGTAAGTAGTTACCTTGGGAGTTGGTGATAGCCAGTGTCAGGACTAGCCTCCCACTAGGGAGCGCTGTGCCTTCGACCAGAGAGCTTCCAGGTATCTATGTACCCCTTTTCAGCTGGGTTGAGTCCTATTAACACCAGCTAGGGCGTAGCACAAATCCTTTCTAGCAAGTCTGGTCTCAAAAGTTCACACATACCCCTACTTGCATTTAGCAAGTATAGGCAACTGGGCTTTGTAGTCCCTTAAGACTCACTAAAGCTCAGAAAAGTAGGACTCATCTAGTAGCTATAATGTGGCCTTGCCACCCCCTGAAAGCAGACTCAGCAGACTTGCTGTTCAAGAGACTGATGCTCAAGACTTTTAAGATTATTTTTTTATTGTAAAAATAAAGTTTCATAGAAAATTCAGTTTGTAGCAAAGCATAGCATAGGTTACATTTCCAAAGATTATTGCAGTTAATGAATAACAAGTTCCAGCTAAGTAAAAAATAGCTAAAATTCTAAAAAGCTTTCTTCAGGGAAGGCAAAGGGTGTAAGCCCCCCTTCTTCTTTCTGTCATTCCTACATTCTCTCCCTCTTCATCCTAACATAAGGAAAAGAGGTAAAAATGGAACCAAAGCCTCTCTAGACTAAGGAATGCTCCACATGGCAAAATCTCCATTTTTCTACTTGCTAAACCACACCCTTCTTCTTCATCCTCCGAGGTGTTGACCAATTGTAATTCAGGGGCGGTAATGTCTCTGTGTACCTTTCTTTCTCACGAGAATGCAGGTGTTGTTTTGCTCTTGTAATCTTCTCCCCAATTAAGCTGGAATGTTGTGACTTCACTCCTTATCTTGTCCTTGCCGTCCCAGGCTTCAGAAAAACATTCTTACGCTTCCCACGGCCTCTTCAGAAAACATTCCCAGCGCTTAAATTCAACCTTA
>JBAJHW010000248.1:0-25000 GCA_037013535.1 Intellagama lesueurii
CCAGGCTTGCTGCTTTCTTAACGCACTCTCTCTACTACAGCAAACTGGGTATTTTGGTTAGGAATAATCATGATAAGAATAACGATGTTATACAAAATTTTGTGTTAATTACTAATTTTAACTTTTAAATATTGTCTTAATGGTGTGAGTCGCCTTGGGTCCTGTTTTTAGGAGAAAGACAGGGTAGAAAAACTTTAAATGAATAAAATCTACACCATCGTCTTAGAACTGCTAAGTTGGAGGGCTATTTCTCGGGTTCTATAGACGAAGCGGATTTGTAGGAAGCAATCCAGGGATACTAAATATTTTACTTTGCCTTAGCAGGAGCATCAGAGACATGAGGAGGAGGCGCTTGCAGCTTCATGGAGCCACCGAAACATCTTCTATGAACGTGTGGAACAGGAGCTTCAGTTTTCTGTATCCGTATCAATAAAGGAACGTGTGTTGTTGTGTTTTTTTTCTTATTCCCTGCCAAAAGAGAAAGAAACAAAATGTAAAGTAATGCTTTTGATATTAATGTGGCAAGCTTAGTTTTTTCTTTGTAGGATGACAGGGCGAAGGAAATCCGTTCATGGGCTTTCCTTCAGGGGTTATTTGGGCTCTCTTCCTATAGAGAGGAAGGTGTAGGCATTCTATAGTTGTCTTTTAGGCAGGGGAGTAGGTGCAGGAGATTGGATTCTGTATTTTTCTCTGTAGGATGAGAGGGAGAGGGAAATCCCTGCATGGGCTTTCCTTCAGGGGGGCTTTCGACTCTCTTCGGATAGAGAGCACAGTGCAGGCTTTGCATCGCCGTCTTTTGGGTTAGGGGCTCGATCGAGGAATTTTGGTTCTTCATCACATGAACTCTATCTTTTATTTTTCTTCAGAGGTTGAAAGGGTGTAGGAAAACCTGCCCCTTACTCTCTGTCGGAAGAGAGGGCAAAGCCCCCCTGAAGGAAAGCCCATGAAGGGATTCCTTTCACCCTCTGACAAAAATACAAGTTAGAGTTCTCAAGAACAAGCATCGATTTCCTCCATCAAGGCCCAAACCTAAAGATGACGATGCACATCCTGTCCCTTACTCTGTGTCAGAAGAGAGTACAAAGCCCCCGTGAACGAAAGCCCATATAGGGATTTCCTTGAACCTTTGATCCTCCAAAAAAAAATAAATGATAGAAAGGGCGAAGGAAATCCCTTCATGGGCTTTCCTTCAGGGATTCTTTGGCCTCTCTTGCTATAGAGAGGAAGGTGTAGGCATTCTATAGTTGTCTTTTAGGCAGGGGAGTAGGTGCAGGAGTTTTGATTCTGTATTTTTCTCTGTAGGATGAGAGGGAGAGGGAAATCCCTGCATGGGCTTTCCTTCAGGGGGGCTTTCGACTCTCTTCGGATAGAGAGCACAGTGCAGGCTTTGCATCGCCGTCTTTTGGGTTAGGGGCTCGATGGAGGAATTTTGGTTCTTCATCACGTGAACTCTATCTTTTATTTTTCTTCAGAGGTTGAAAGGGTGTAGGAAAACCTGCCCCTTACTCTCTGTCGGAAGAGAGGGCAAAGCCCCCCTGAAGGAAAGCCCATGAAGGGATTCCTTTCACCCTCTGACAAAAATACAAGTTAGAGTTCTCAAGAACAAGCATCGATTTCCTCCATCAAGGCCCAAACCTAAAGATGACGATGCACATCCTGTCCCTTACTCTGTGTCAGAAGAGAGTACAAAGCCCCCGTGAACGAAAGCCCATATAGGGATTTCCTTGAACCTTTGATCCTCCAAAAAAAAATAAATGATAGAAAGGGCGAAGGAAATCCCTTCATGGGCTTTCCTTCAGGGATGCTTTGGCCTCTCTTCTTATAGAGAGGAAGGTGTAGGCATTCCATAGCTGTCTTATAGGCAGGGGAGACGGTGCAGGAGTTTTGTTTCTGTACTTTTCTTTGTAGGATGACAGAGAGGAAGGAAATCCCTTCATGGGCTTTCCATGATGGGTTATTTGCTCTCTCTTCCTATAGAGAGGAAGGTGTAGGCATTCTATAGCTGTTTTTTAGGCAGGGGAGTCGGTGCAGGAGTTTTGATTCGGTTTTTTTCTTTCTAGGATGATAGGGTGAAGGAAATCCCTTCATGGGCTTTCCTTCAGAGATGCTTTGGGCTCTTCCTATAGAGAGGAAGGTGTAGGCATTCTTTAGCTGTCTTTTAAGCAGGGGAGTAGGTGCAGGAGTTTTGATTCTTTGTTTTTCTTTATAGGATGACTGGGAGAATTAAATCTCTGCATGGGCTTTCCTTCAGCGGAGCTTTAGCCTCTCTTCCTATAGAGAGGAAGGTGTAGGCATTCTATAGCTGTCTTTTAGGCAGGGGAGTAGGTGCAGGAGTTTTGTTTCTTTTTTTTTTCTTTATGGGATGATAGGGTGAAGGAAATCTCTTCATGGGCTTCCTTCAGGGGTTATTTGGGCTTTCCTCCTATAGAGAGGAAGGTGTAGGCATTCTATAGCTGTCTTTTAGGCAGGGGAGTTAGGTGCAGGAGTTTTGATTCTGTATTTTTCTTTATGGGATGATAGGGTGAAGGAAATCTCTTCATGGGCTTCCTTCAGGGGTTATTTGGGCTCTCCTCCTATAGAGAGGAAGGTGTAGGCATTCTATAGCTGTCTTTTAGGCAGGGGAGTTAGGTGCGGGAGTTTTGATTCTGTATTTTTCTTTATAGGATGACAGGGTGAAGGAAATCCCTTCATGGGCTTTCCTTCAGGGTTTATTTGGGCTCTCCTCCTATAGAGAGGAAGGTGTAGGCATTCTATAGCTGTCTTTTAGGGAGGGGAGTAGGTGCAGGAGTTTTGATTCTGTTTTTTTCTTTCTACGATGACAGGTTGAAGGAAATCCCTTCATGGGCTTTACTTCAGGGATTCTTTGGTCTCTCTTCCTATAGAGAGGAAGGTGTAGGCATTCTATAGCTGTCTTTTAGGCAGGGGAGTAGGTGCAGGAGTTTTGATTCTGTTTTTTTCTTTCTAGGATGACAGGGTGAAGGCAATCCCTTCATGGGTGAATCACTGCGAAACAGATTGGTTCAAATCACTGGAGACCTGCACTGACCAAAAGTGCTACAGGTTTTAATCCCTAGGTCAAAATGAGGTCTTTGAAATATTGCGCATATTAAGTGAAAATTTTCCAGATCTCCATGTTTTTTGAAAATATATTGTGAAATAAAAATCAATGGCACAGCTCTAAGAGGCTTGAGTATATTTAATTTTTTTCTTCTTTTAAAGTCAGTGATTCCCACCGCTTGGTGATGCAGCAGAAAGGCCAGTGAATTGCATCCTGGATGCAACCTGACAGCTCATAAAAATAACTGCACTCTTGCCTCCTGTGATCTTGGTATGCATTTTTCAGTGTAGAATGTTTATTAATATCTTCTTGCCTAGGTGGATTCCTCTTCTAATAGTTGACACTTCTAGCTGAAACCAATAGCAAGTCACAGCTAGAGTAGGTCCATTGAACCAACAACTTTTAGAAGGCTTGACTAACCAAATCCCCACAGATTTTGTGGGCCTTCTCTCAGTGCAACTTACTAGTGGATTTCAGACCCTAGTGCATTACCGTGTCTACTTTCAGAGGGAGAGGGAAGGCCTTGATTTTTTGTACACAAATTTTCAGACAGCAAGTAGGTGGGTTGCCTTTTCTAAAAAATCAGCTGAAAGCAATCGGGTGGTTTTTAACAGAGTTTCCAATAACTTCAGACGTTTTATCATAACCTCATAGGGCGGAATTAAAAAATACAATGCGTATAACACATTTGAAATAAAAATTGTCGTATTTTGTATGAGTAAAAGAAGCATGCTAATGATAAAAAAAAATCAGAAGTAGACGAAATAGTTTGGCATCTTAAAGCCAAGTAGATTTGCTCTCTTGAACTGAAATGTAAAGTGTTCTGCTCTGTTTCTGGTGATGCATGTACATTGAACATAGAGATCTGCAGAAGTGGGGTGGGTGCAGGAGGAGGAAGATTGAAACCAGCTGTCTTGCTACTCAGCGGCTTAGGAGTAGAAGTGGAAACCTTTTGTTTCCTTCACACTGATGTGTTTTGTTTTTCCACAGTTTAGACCAGGTGAATGTCCTCTGGGAACGGACCGTACTAGCAGGTCTGCAACTAGCTACGGGGGAATTCCTCAACCCTGGAATACGGCTTGAGATAAGTATCCAGTGGGGGGGCTTCAGAGGCAGACAAAAGGGCAGCCTTCATGGGCACCAGGGAGTGGGGCAGAGTCCCATTCCTGACTTGACATCATGCCTTGTCAGCTGTTGTGTCTCCATAATTGCTTGGATTTGAAGGGGCTTTTGTAAGCAAGCAGAGGCCTGTCACTCAAAGCCTGGAAGAGAAAAGGATGGCGGTCCGGAGCAGGCTAGAGGTTGATGTTGGTACCCGTTTCGGGAGGTGTAGGCGAGTGTTGTTTATTCATTTAGGACTGTCTCCTAGTATGTGGACGATAGGCTTTGTGGTGTGTTCCAGGTGGAACATGAAGGCATAAATTAGAGGAAATAATAAGTTGATTGGTCTGTAATGTACTGGTTAGAGCTGCCCGTGGCTGTGTCTTTTATTGTTGAAGTTCAAGTGGTTGTGAGTGAATTTAGTGGCTTGATGTGCTGTTGCCTCGTTCTTAAGGGCTAGTTATCCATCCTTGTGCGAGATCTTGGTGAAAAGTGCTACTATGGAAAATATTTCTTTTCTCCTCCATGCTCCGGATGGCAGGCAGCCTGTTGCTTACAAACTCCCAGTCCTAGGCAACTATTGACACAACAGGTTTTGGTGTAAGTACACATGGTGCAACTTTTATTGTGGGAATGGCTCTGTCAACTCAAATAGAATAGTGGGAGTATATCTGTAAACCTACTGCTCCTTGCTGGAGCTCACTGACTAGCAGATAATCCCTGGCTGGTGCTTCCCTGATAGAAAAGGGCTCCTTTTTCCTGTTCCTCTTTCCTTTTTTGGCGAAGCAACTTCTGATTCTAAGGACAAAGTCAGCAACTGTACATGCACAAACTGGGTGAATAATAGGCGCCAAGTTTTAGAGTTTGGCACAACACTCTCCTTGATTGGGCTCTTAACCTTTGGCAGAGAACAGGTGTACTGTCCTAGAAATAAGTGAACACTTTTGACCATGTCTTCTCTTGCCACTTTGCAGTTTCTACCGGGAAAAGCCTCCTTCCTGAGCATCCTCTCAACATTATCTTTGGGCATCGTGAGAGAAGACAAGGAGGACGCAGCAGAAACGCTTCGCCCCCATTGGTGCACGAAGAAGCTTTGAGCGTGGAAGAGAAAGAAAGGAGAAGTAGGTGAGTGTCTTTGTTTCATCTGACAGGAACAGAAGCAGTGGCATGGAGCAGCAGCATCACCCAGCGGAACAGGAGCACGCCCGAGGGTACCAATCAGGTCTGGTGGAATATTTTTTTGCTTTTTAGGGAGCTAGCTGCCTGCATCAAAGACCCCGAGATAGTCCACTGTACTTAGTGGAAATAGGGACTTCAAAAGGCTTGTTATGTGAGGTCAAGTCAGAATCAAATGATAATGACCCTAAGGGGCTATCAAGTGAAATAAGATAACTGAGGACTGGCTTTACCAATGCCGTATCCTCTGTGATTTTACTCGCCTCAGCGGGTATTTGAACCCAGGCTTGCTGCTTTCTTAACGCACTCTCTCTACTACAGCAAACTGGGTATTTTGGTTAGGAATAATCATGATAAGAATAACGATGTTATACAAAATTTTGTGTTAATTACTAATTTTAACTTTTAAATATTGTCTTAATGGTGTGAGTCGCCTTGGGTCCTGGTTTTAGGAGAAAGACAGGGTAGAAAAACTTTAAATGAATAAAATCTACACCATCGTCTTAGAACTGCTAAGTTGGAGGGCTATTTCTCGGGTTCTATAGACGAAGCGGATTTGTAGGAAGCAATCCAGGGATACTAAATATTTTACTTTGCCTTAGCAGGAGCATCAGAGACATGAGGAGGAGGCGCTTGCAGCTTCATGGAGCCACCGAAACGTCTTCTATGAACGTGTGGAACAGGAGCTTCAGTTTTCTGTATTCGTATCAATAAAGGAACGTGTGTTGTTGTGTTTTTTTTCTTATTCCCTGCCAAAAGAGAAAGAAACAAAATGTAAAGTAATGCTTTTGATATTAATGTGGCAAGCTTAGTTTTTTCTTTGTAGGATGAGAGGGAGAAGCAAAAACCCTTCATGGGCTTTCCTTCAGGGGTTATTTGGGCTCTCTTCCTATAGAGAGGAAGGTGTAGGCATTCTATAGCTGTCTTTTAGGCAGGGGAGTAGGTGCAGGAGATTGGATTCTGTATTTTTCTTTATAGGATGAGAGGGTGAAGGAAATCCCTTCATGGGCTTTCCTTCAGGGGTTATTTGGGCTCTCTTCCTATAGAGAGGAAGGTGTAGGCATTCTATAGCTGTCTTTTAGGCAGGGGAGTAGGTGCAGGAGATTGGATTCTGTTTTTTTCTTTATAGGATGATAGGTTGAAGGAAATCCCTTCATGGGCTTTCCTTCAGGGGGTTATTTGGGCTCTCTAGAGAGGAAGGTGTAGGCATTCTATAGTTGTCTTATAGGCAGGAGAGACGGTGCAGGAGTTTTGATTCTGTATTTTTCTTTGTAGGATGACAGGGAGAAGGAAATCCCTTCATGGGCTTTCCTTCAGGGATTCTTTTGCCTCTCTTCCTATAGAGAGGAAGGTGTAGGCATTCTATAGTTGTCTTTTAGGCAGGGGAGTAGGTGCAGGAGTTTTGATTCTGTGTTTTTCTCTGTAGGATGAGAGGGAGAGGGAAATCCCTGCATGGGCTTTCCTTCAGGGGGGCTTTCGACTCTCTTCGGATCGAGAGCACGGTGCAGGCTTTGCATCGCCGTCTTTTGGGTTAGGGGCTCGATGGAGGAATTTTGGTTCTTCGTCTCGTGAACTCTATCTTTTATTTTTCTTCAGAGGTTGAAAGGGTGTAGGAAAACCTGCCCCTTACTCTCTGTCGGAAGAGAGGGCAAAGCCCCCCTGAAGGAAAGCCCATGAAGGGATTCCTTTCACCCTCTGACAAAAATACAAGGTAGAGTTCACAAGAACAAGCATCGATTTCCTCCATCAAGGCCCAAACCTAAAGATGACGATGCACGTCCTGTCCCTTACTCTGTGTCAGAAGAGAGTACAAAGCCCCCGTGAACGAAAGCCCATATAGGGATTTCCTTGAACCTTTGATCCTCCAAAGAAAAATAAATGATAGAAAGGGCGAAGGAAATCCCTTCATGGGCTTTCCTTCAGGGATGCTTTGGCCTCTCTTCCTATAGAGAGGAAGGTGTAGGCATTCCATAGCTGTCTTATAGGCAGGGGAGATGGTGCAGGAGTTTTGTTTCTGTACTTTTCTTTGTAGGATGACAGAGAGGAAGGAAATCCCTTCATGGGCTTTCCCTCATGGGTTATTTGCCCTCTCTTCCTATAGAGAGGAAGGTGTAGGCATTCTATAGCTGTTTTTTAGGCAGGGGAGTCGGTGCAGGTTTTGATTCGGTTTTTTTCTTTCTAGGATGATAGGGTGAAGGAAATTCCTTCATGGGCTTTCCTTCAGGGATGCTTTGGGCTCTTCCTATAGAGAGGAAGGTGTAGGCATTCTATAGCTGTCTTTTAGGTAGGGGAGTAGGTGCAGGAGTTTTGATTCTGTTTTTTTCTTTATAGGATGACAGGGTGAAGGAAATCCCTTGATGGGCTTTCCTTCAGGGGTTATTTGGGCTCTCTTCCTATAGAGAGGAAGGTGTAGGCATTCTATAGCTGTCTTTTAGGCAGGGGAGTAGGTGCAGGAGTTTTGATTCTGTATTTTTCTTTATAGGATGACAGGGTGAAGGAAATCCCTTCATTGGCTTTCCTACAGGGGTTATTTGGGCTCTCTTCCTATAGAGAGGAAGGTGTAGGCATTCTATAGCTGTCTTTTAGGTAGGGGAGTAGGTGCAGGAGTTTTGATTCTTTGTTTTTCTTTATAGGATGACAGGGAGAATTAAAAGTCTGCATGGGCTTTCCTTCAGTGGAGCTTTAGCCTCTCTTCCTATAGAGAGGAAGGTGTAGGCATTCTATAGCTGTCTTTTAGGCAGGGGAGTAGGTGCAGGAGTTTTCATTCTGTGTTTTTCTCTGTAGGATGAGAGGGAGAGGGAAATCCCTGCATGGGCTTTCCTTCAGGGGGCTTTCGACTCTCTTCGGATAGAGAGGACGCTACAGGCTTTGCATCGCCATGTTTTGGGTTGGTTGCTCGATGGAGGAATTTTGGTTCTTTGTCTCGTGAACTCTATCTTTTATTTTTCTTCAGAGGTTGAAAGGGTGTAGGAAAACCTGCCCCTTACTCTCTGTCGGAAGAGAGGGCAAAGCCCCCCTGAAGGAAAGCCCATGAAGGGATTCCTTTCACCCTCTGACAAAAATACAAGGTAGAGTTCACAAGAACAAGCATCGATTTCCTCCATCAAGGCCCAAACCTAAAGATGACGATGCACATCCTGTCCCTTACTCTGTGTCAGAAGAGAGTACAAAGCCCCCGTGAACGAAAGCCCATATAGGGATTTCCTTGAACCTTTGATCCTCCAAAGAAAAATAAATGATAGAAAGGGCGAAGGAAATCCCTTCATGGGCTTTCCTTCAGGGATTCTTTGGCCTCTCTTCCTATAGAGAGGTTGGTGTAGTCATTCTATAGTTGTCTTTTAGGCAGGGGAGTCGGTTCAGGAGTTTTGATTCTGTTTTTTTGTTTGTAGGATGACAGGGCGAGGGAAATCCCTTAATGGGCTTTCCTTCAGGGGGGCTTTCGACTCTCTTCGGATAGAGAGCAAGGTGCAGGCTTTGTATCGCCGTCTTTTGGGTTAGGGGCTCGATGGAGGAATTTTGGTTCTTCGTCTCGTGAACTCTATCTTTTATTTTTCTTCAGAGCTTGAAAGGTTGTAGGAAAACCTGCCCCTTACTATCTGTCGGAAGAGAGGGCAAACCCCCCCTCAAGGAAAGCCCATTAAGGAATTCCTTTCACCCTCTGACAAAAATACAGGGTAGAGTTCTCAGTAAATAATAGTGTCTTGGAAACCTGAGTTTCAGGATATTTTTCCCCACCTCTGCTGCTGACTGTCAACTTCGTGCAACATCCTGTCAGTAAATGAGGGTGACCGTACTCTGTTGGCGTTGCCCTGCACTACAACCCATTGCTGCCCAATTAGTGCTAGTTTGTGACAGTCATTCAAATATTATTTTTTTCTAACTTCGGTTGAAGGAAAATGGAGAAAACTGCAGCTCCATATTGAACCTCCGTCCTCCTATTTTTGGCTTACTGTGCCTGGCTCTTCTTTAACTTAGCTTGCTACTCTTGATCCCCTTATGGAAAACCAGTCCTCCCCGCCTCAGCTCCAGCCATGGGAATTTCGGTGGTGAAAGCCTGAAGAATATGGCTCCCTCTCCTTGGAAGTAATCCAGGAGTCCCCCGTCAAATGCCTAAAGGGGGAACTCAAGATCTTAAAAGCAGCACAGGTTCTTGACTCCTGAAATGGCCCACAGTCCACAAGAACTAACTCTAGCCTTTACAAGGACACAAAATCTTTGGTTTTGGCCATGAAAAAACAAACCCGGTAACCTGACACGATGTTTTGCGAGCACCTCGCTCCTGGTACACTGCATCTCTTCCCTGAAAAGAGAAGTGTTCTCCTTGCTGTCCTTGTCCAAGCAGGTGGAGACCTGTCTCTTCAGGCAGGCTTTTCCTCAGCGAATGACAGTCTAGAAGACAAGAAACAGGTTGGTTTGAATTTTGTAGCTTCTAAATCTGTTTTTGTAACAGTTTTCACTAACATTTTTTTCAGATATTGATACTCATACTTCTTTAATATTTCAATAATTAACGTTCTCAGCTTGTAACATTAGGTGTTAAACGAAGGAAGCTGTCTTGGGTTCTTTTTTTAGGAACAGAGTGGAGAAAAAATATTTTAAATGAAGAAATTATTTATTACATGTCTAAAACTATGTCAGGAACTGCCATGCTTTATTTTCGTGATATGGTTCACTAATGTAGACAATGTCTGTAAATTAGTCATTCAATACTATTTTCTGAATGGTTTTTTTTAATCCTTCTAATTTATAGTATTATCATTAACTGTTACCATGCATCATTGGCACAACATCCCTCTCATTTTATTTTAAAATAGATAAACTTGACTCTATATATTCTGCATCTTACAATAACCTTTCATTGACCTGATGAATCAAATTCTAAACCATTAAATGTTCTTCCCAATATTAGATAGTCCTAACACAGGAGAATCATAACGGAGCATGTGCAACAACTTGAAAACTGTGATCTGTCCTATGAAACAGAGCCTCCTTCGTTTAGAACTTCCAGAATCCCCAGCCAGCAAATTGAGATTACAACCTACGCTGAAATACTGCTTCTTAAAGTCTCTGGATAAATAAAATAAACAGCCCATTTGCATGCAGACTGACTTTTTTGTTAAAAGAAAAAGACCTAATAAAGGTGATAAGAATCACAAGAATAGGAATGCTTTAATTACATAAATTGGAAATGAAAGTAGCTAGCTATTCAGTCCAACAGGGCCGGGCCTTTTTGTACGGGGCGGAGGGAGAGCCGAAAAGATGGAAAAAGCCCCTCTAAGAATCAGCCTCTGGTTGGGCGGGGGAGCGTTAGGAGCTGGACCATTACGTATGAGGGGCCCCAAAGGAGATACCTCTTAGCATAGACTTGCTGGGACACTTTTATGACTGTCCATCACCAAGGCCTTTCTGAAATGGGAAATGCATGCCCACAAGCCTGAAAAACACCTCAAGTGGCCTTTCATGCAACCTGTTTCCTACCCCAATAACCAGGGATGGAGGGGCCAGGACAGATCCATCCACATGGGGGGTTATCACTAACATACAACCAAGCCTTCTATTAAGAGTTACAAAGGTCATCAGGGGGCAGAGGGGATCGTGACAGACCCACATGGCGAGCCTACACTCCCGCTATTCAATCGACTTTGGGTGGTTGCCTATTTCACCTGCTTTTTATTAGTTGCCCCCCCTCCCTTTTCTCCTTTATCAGCCATTTGTAAAGGTGGTTTTAGAGGTCTGTAATTTCTCATTTAAACTAAGTGTCGGTTCTTTAAATTAGAAGATTTCTGTGCCTTAATAAGATTACGGCATGAAAGGGTAGTAAAAAAATCTAGTAATAAATGGTTATTATTATTTTAATTATTGTTGTTATTATTATTATTGCTTTTTGCCCTACTGTCCACGCTGTAAGAGGAGGTGATTACACTGTTTAATTGGTAAGTTACTAAAGGTACATAACTGGACCTTCTTTACCATTGTCCACATCTTGTAGCTAAAACAAGACAAGAAACTCATGGTCCCAGTTACTAATGAAAAGGAGGTGAAATAGGCAACCGCCAAAAGTCGATTGAATAGCAGTTGTCCTCTTGAAGCCCCAGAAAAGGGTGCCCTCTTTTGGTTCAACTGGGACTCTGTAGGCTAGGGGATGCTGCATCTTAATGCCCCAGAAAAGGGCACCTCTTGTGACTCAACTGGGACTCTGCAGGCTGGGAGACGCTGCCTCTTAATGGCCCGGAAAACTTAATAATTAACTCGATGGAGTTATTGGTGTCTTACAGTGGTTAGGAAAGTTGCACAGCTTATTAAGAGCACTTTGTTTATCTTGGATGAAGTGTGCGTGTGTGTTTGAATTTTTAAAACGCTTTTATTTATATTCTATTTTCCTACAACTTGCTGGACATGTGGCAACTATATATATATATACAGTCTATCTGCACAAACATATATACCTACATACATACCTACATATAGGGTATATATATATAGGTATGTATGTAAGTATATATGTGTGTGCGGATAGACATACAGACGGATGGATAGACCGACGGAAAGACATAGGGACAGGCGGGCGGACGGACGGACATAGAGAAAGACAGACAGATAATATTTACCTAGTCTGGTGGTCCAGAGCACAGCTGGAATATAGATATAGAAAAGACAAAATAGAGGGTTTCTCCTCAGAGCAAACGACATTTGATATTTTTTTTAGGTTCAAAAGATAAAATAATTAAGAAAATGTATAATTATTTGTTAGAAATTAAAATGCAAGATGAGATGGTTAAAGAATGTATGATTAAGTGGGCACAAAATATAGGACTTGATATTGATCAACGGTCGCAAATATGGCAAAATAATATAAAGCTTACAAAATCGGTTAATTTTAAGGAGAACATATATAAGATGTTTTATAGGTGGCCTATGACTCCGGAAAAATTGTCGAAGATTTATACAGATGTATCAAATGTGTGTTGGAAATGTGAAGCACACGTGGGAAGCTATTATCATATGTGGTGGACTTGTAGAGTAGCGAAACAATATTGGATAAGAGTGCATACTGTGTTACAACAAATATTGCTTTGTAAGGTTCCATTAACTTCAGAACTGTTTTTATTGAGTGTGATACCAGATAATATAGATAAAGCAATGAAGTGTACAGTTATATATATAGTCACTGCAGCCAGAATTCTCTATGCCAAAAATTGGAAAAGTCCGGTGGTACCGAAACAAGAGGATCTCACTGAGAAGATAAGGGAAGCGGCAGAAATGGACATTCTATCAGAAGTGATGAAGGACTGTCCTATACAAAAGGCAACTGAAAGATGGGACTTATTCTACAAATGGTTAGAGTCACCAAATAGTGCTTGAATAACATAGATCAAAACGTGAACTAAAATCTGGAAGGCAGAAAATAGTAGAAAAGCGGAGTTGGAATTTTGATATTGCAATATGAATAGAATGGATGTTAGTATATTTTTGTTGCTCCTCTCCCCGTCAACCCCAACCCTTCCCCCCCCCACACCCCCTCTTACCTTCTGTATCCCATACCCTAACCCAAGTTATCAAAACAATAATAAAAAAATGGCCCGGAAAACGGCTCCATCTTGTGGCTCAACTGGGACTCTATAGGATAGGGAACGCTGCCTGTTAATGCCCCGGGAAAAGGGCACCCTCTTGTGGCTGAACTGGGACTGTGCAGGCTAGGGGAGGCTGCCTGTTAATGCCCCGGAAAAGGGCGCTCTCTTGTGGCTCAACATAGTTTCTGCAGGCTAGGGGACACTGCCTCTTGATGCCCCAGAAAAGTGTGCCCTCTTGTGCCTTAACTGGGACTCTGCAGGCTAGGGGAGGCTGCCTCTTAATTCCGTCAGAAAGAGGGCACCCTATTGTGGCTCAACTGGGACTTTTCAAGCTAGGGAACTCTGCGTCCGAATGCCCCAGAAAAGGGCGCTCTCTTGTGGCTCAACTGCATCTCTGCAGTTTAGGGGATGCTGCCTCTTGATGCCCCGGAAAAGGGCACCCTCTTCTGGCTCAACTGGGACTCTGCAGGTTAGGGTTAAGGGTTAAAGGTTAGGGGTCAAGAGTTAAGGGTCAACGGTCAAGTGGTTAAGGGTCAAGGGGTTGAGGGTGAGGGGGTGAGGGTGAGGGGGTAGCGTTTCCTAGCCTGCAGAGTGGCAGTGGAGCCACAGGAGGTCGACCTTTTCGTGGGGATAAAAGGGTAGCGTTCCCTAGTCTGCAGAGTGGCAGTGGAGCCACAGTAGGGGGCAAGTAAATGCCCTGAAGTGAGAGTTTAAAACTCCAGAGTTCTTGGTTTAAATCCCATCTGTGCCTTTGGTATAAAGGGTTGCCAAAGAAGTGGAACTTCTCATTCCTCCCCACCTGATTTGCATAGCACCCTCCCACAATGCAACAGGGAGACCTTAGAGCAATTTTTGCGCGATTTCTCTTAAAAATAGAGTTCCAAGGTACGGTTTGGATGGCAGAAATCAGTGAAAAAGGAAGAAAAGGTATGAACGCTAAGAAACAAAAAGCCAGAATGCAATTCATATAAATCATTGTGACCTGTAAGAATTCAGCTTTGAGTGCTTTAAATACTGTTTGAGCCCAACCAAAGAGGGTTAGGTTTTAGGTTCTCCTTCGTGTCCTCTGTGAATACACACTAATGGGTTAATCTGCGCCTGAGCAGAGCAGCCTCCGGAAACTTCCACAGCTTTAAGCACTTAGTGCTGGGACCTCCCCTACACCTGGCTATATAACTCCGCCCCCGGCCCAGTGCTTCAGTTCTTTTTTGGACCGCCGCTGTAGCAGCAGCAGCTTCGTTTGGAACTTCGCATTGGAACTTCGCAAGTAGAAATGATTCTGTTCCTTTCTTTGACCTCCCTTTGTTCTTTCTTCTGTAACAAGTTGATTCTTTCGCCTGGGGATAAGGTATTAGCCGGCATTAGCTCTTCCTTGTAAAACTTTACAAAGCCTTTACAAAGCCGGCTTTGCAGCCCTCAGGGCTTTTCTCTTAAAGACATAAGGTCTCTTTTACCTTCTTTATAAAATTACCCCCAGGCTTAAGAGCAACAGTTTTCTGTCTGTTTGCAATTTCCTCTTCCTAGCAGGTTTGAAAAGGACGGCTTCTGAGCTTTGCCCCGCCTGTCAATGATTTTCCTGGCTGAGGTACAGCCTCTCCGGAGTTTGGCATAGAACAGCCCTCTTGTTTCAAGGGGCTCGTTCTTACAGCTGTTTCGCAGTGAGCTGGGCTTCTGCACAGCCTAGGATTGCCCTTGGAAGAAGAAAGGGCCTACGTAGCTCCTGCTCCCCGCTCGTCAGTGGGGCACAACCTCTTTGGAGGTTGGCGCAGGAACAGCCCTCTTGTTCCAAGGGGCTCATTCATACAGCTGTTGACCCTGCAGCGAGTTAGGGCTCTGTCGCCCTGTCCCTTGGAGAAGAAAGGGCCTCCTGCAGCGCCGGTCACCTTCCCCGCATGTCAGTGATTCTCCTGACAGGGGAAGAGCCTCTCTGGAGTTTGGCATGGAACAGCCCTCTTGTTTCAAGGGGCTCGTTCTTACAGCTGTTAACCTGCAGTGAGTTGGGCATCTGGAGCCCTGCCCTTGAAGAGGAAAGGGCCTCCTGCAGCGCCGGTCGCCTCCCCCACCTGTCAGTGATTCTCCTGACATAGGGCAAACCCTCTGCGTGTGATTGGCGCACGACAGCCCTCCTTCGTGGGCGCGTTCATGCCGCTGCCGATTCCGGATAGAGCTGCACGCCGAGGCTGTAGATGTTCCGGTGACATGCGGTAAGCCTTGGGGGATGGTATGGGCCCCTTCAGCTCCCGCAGCTAGCCCTACGTGTCAGTGATATGCCTGACTGGGTTAACACCCTTGGGTGGTTTGGCATGAAACAGCCCTCATTTATCAAGGGGCTTGTTCACGCAGCTGCTATTTCCAAAATCAGTTAGGTGCCAAGGCAAGAGCTTTCTGGCAACATTAACAGCCCTAGCTTTGCCTCTGAAAAGGGGGGGGCTGCAACCTCCACCGCTAGCCCTGCTAGTCGGTGATATTCCTGGCTGGGGTAGCACCTGTTTGGTGGCTGATAATTTGGCACAAAACAGCCCTTTTTATCAATGGGCTGGTTTACGCAGTAGCCGGCGGCCCTGCCTCAGCTGCCGCTGCCAGTATAGGCTCATAGGGAAAGGACTCACAGGAGTCCACCCTAGAACCCTGCCGCTGGTGGGTAATTTTCCTCAGGCAGGTCCTCTCACGCTGACAAGTTGTGTAGGACCAGTCCCTTTATCCAGTATAGGAGCTATGAGCTCTCTGCCACCGCCACCATCCCGCTCCGCCTGGCATCGTTCTGAGCCACGGGCTATGGAGTGCTGTACGCCTCCACATACGCTTCACAGGTGTAGTGCTCCCTCGAACTCGGCTCCGGCAGCACAGTGTTCGCAGGTTCAACCGAACCTGCTGTTAACCCTTTCGGCTTCTCCGTTCTGGCAACTGTGTTGAGCCTGAGCTTGGTCGGGCTCGTGCTAGGGAAGTCTCCTCCCTTGTTCGTCAGAAGGGCTTACCTTATTCAGGATTGGGAGTCACAGGGGGAGGAAGATTTCCCAACCAATCTTCCTACACCCCTCTCAGTTGTCACAGAGGGTCACCCTCCTTTCCTATTAACAGATGAGGAGTTCTTTGGCTGCCATGTAGCCACTTACTCCTCTGCCATGGGGGCTTATCTTCACCACTTATGGAGTTTGGTGCTGCCCGTTCTGCAGGTAGCTCTTGTGCACCTTTACAGTTCACGCCTCCCACGTCACTAGGAGGCACTGTTGCTGGTGCTTCACGAGCGCACTGCTGCTCGTTACGCCTTTAAGCCAGCATCTAAACAACTGACGGGTCGGGACCTGCCGTTTGTGAGTCTTGATAACCTGCTCAAGCTTTAGCCGGCAGCACAGTTATTTGCAGCATAACAACCGCAAGAGCCTGACGATGGTCCTATCAACCTAGGGCATCACGGAAACGTCTATGGCCTCAACCCCAAAGTTACCAGCCGCCGCCCCTAGACATGTGGGCAGGCAGTGCCCTGACCGGCAGGATTGCAGGCAGGACCGCAAGACTGAGCGGTCTCTTTACTTCTCTGTCGTTGACCAGTTAGTCCGTTTGACTCCTTGTCTTCCCAGCTATGCCACTGAATTCGATGTGCCCCTGTCACAGGCCGTGTTATGGCCGCCTCTACCCCGAACCCCACCCAAAAAAACAAACCAAAAAAACAAGGATGGAGGCCTCTGGCCCGTCCTTGGGGTTGGAAGCCTGAATTCTTTTATTACTCTGCATAGTTTCCATATGGCTTCCTTGGACTCTGTTATTCACTGGTTACGTCCAGGGGGTTGGTTTTTCGTAAGGTGCTCCCTTTCACGCGGGCATCTGGTTAGACCGTCATCGCTTTCTCAGGGTTTCACTTGAGGGAATCACTGTTTACTCATGGTTGGATGCCTGGCTCCCGGTCGCGGGGTCCAATTCACAGGCTGGTAAGCATACGTCCTTGGCACTGTCCCTTTCGTCAGCGTTAAGACTATAGGTCAACATAGCGAAGTTGACGTTACCACCTACACACTGTGTAAACTGTGTTAATGTGACTTTGGATGCTCTCTTGAAGCAGGCTTTTTCCTCTGCCATCAAGTCTGTGACAATGCATAATTTGTTATGCTCCCTTTTTATTCAGGCGCTTGGTTCCCTACCCTACAGGTCCAGCAACTCCTGGAGCTGATGACATCTACTGCAGATGTGGGACAGCTTGCTCGAAAGCCAGAATGCAATTCATATAAATCATTGTGACCTGTAAGAATTCAGCTTTGAGTGCTTTAAATACTGTTTGAGCCCAACCAAAGAGGGTTAGGTTTTAGGTTCTCCTTCGTGTCCTCTGAATACACACTAATGGGTTAATCTGCGCCTGAGCAGAGCAGCCTCCGGAAACTTCCACAGCTTTAAGCACTTAGTGCTGGGACCTCCCCTACACCTGGCTATATAACTCCGCCCCCGGCCCAGTGCTTCAGTTCTCTTTTGGACCGCCGCTGTAGCAGCAGCTTCGTTTGGAACTTCACATTGGAACTTCGCAAGTAGAAATGATTCTGTTCCTTTCTTTGACCTCCCTTTGTTCTTTCTTCTGTAACAAGTTGATTCTTTTGCCTGGGGATAAGGTATTAGCCGGCATTAGCTGTTCCTTGTAAAACTTTACAAAGCCGGCTTTGCAGCCCTCAGGGCTTTTCTCTTAAAGACATAAGGTCTCTTTTACCTTCTTTATAACATTACCCCCAGGCTTAAGAGCAACAGTTTTCTGTCTGTTTGCAATTTCCTCTTCCTAGCAGGTTTGAAGAGGACGGCTTCTGAGCTTTGCCCCGCCTGTCAATGATTCTCCTGGCTGAGGTACAGCCTCTCCGGAGTTTGGCATAGAACAGCCCTCTTGTTTCAAGGGGCTCGTTCTTACAGCTGTTTCGCAGTGAGCTGGGCTTCTGCACAGCCTAGGATTGCCCTTGGAAGAAGAAAGGGCCTCCGTAGCTCCTGCTCCCCGCTCGTCAGTGGGGTACAACCTCTTTGTAGGTTGGCGCAGGAACAGCCCTCTTGTTTCAAGGGGCTTGTTCACGCAGCTACTATTTCCAAAATCAGTTAGGTGCCAAGGCAAGAGCTTTCTGGCAACATTAACAGCCCTAGCTTTGCCTCTGAAAAGGGGGGGGCTGCAACCTCCACCGCTAGCCCTGCTAGTCGGTGATATTCCTGGCTGGGGTAGCACTTGTTTGGTGGCTGATAATTTGGCACAAAACAGCCCTTTTTATCAATGGGCTGGTTTACGCAGTAGCCGGCGGCCCTGCCTCAGCTGCCGCTGCTAGTATAGGCTCATAGGTAAAGGACTCACAGGAGTCCACCCTAGAACCCTGCCGCTGGTGGGTAATTTTCCTCAGGTAGGTCCTCTCACGCTGACAAGTTGTGTAGGACCAGTCCCTTTATCCAGTATAGGAGCTATGAGCTCTCTGCCACCGCCACCATCCCGCTCCGCCTGGCATCGTTCTGAGCCATGGGCTATGGAGTGCTGTACGCCTCCACATATGCTTGTCAGCTCACAGGTCTCCTAAGAGATTCCTGCGGCTTGAACAGAGAGGTTCCAGGGGCAAGTGTACTCCTTAATCAGCTGAGCTGAGTCCGGTACCCAGCCAGGCAGCACCACTTACTCCTTTTCCCAAGTCCGTTCGAATTAGCAATTACCAGAGAGAAGAACAAATGGACTCAAGTAGCACATCTGTGGCCAAAAAATAATTTTGCAGGTTTGCTGTTCAAGAGACCAAACATCAGCTTTTAAGAATTATTGTTTTATTCGAAAAATAGAGTATTTAGAGATATTCAGTTTGTTGCAAAGCAAAGCATTCAAGTACATTTCCATAAATCAAAGCAGTTAGAACTTTAGCAAATTCCAGCTACAAAAATAAAATAAAAAACTCTAAAAATAGCTTGAAAGGCAGGCAAGGCATCGCCCCCCTTTCTCTATCCTTACTCTGAACTACATTCTAGCATAATACTAACAAAATAGCAATTGGAACTCAAAAGTCCATCTTAAAATCCAAATCAAGAATCAAAAGGTTAAAAAAGTTTTCTCTCTATCTCAGTTTTCCATTTTTCTTCCATGCTGGGACCACCCTTCTTCTTCACTCTCCTCTGACGTAAACCAATCAGGATGAAAGGCTGTCCCTTCACACTCCACCTCCGTTTCCCATGAGATGTGCAGGTGTTGTTGACCATCTTCCTGATGTTGTGTCTTGACCCTTATCGTCTCTGGCCAAGCTTGCTTCATGGAAAATTACAGCTAGCTCTAAGAGAAAAAAGATTCTCGAAGCATCTAGTTATGCTAACACAGACCAATATGGATTCCTTCTACACAGTTCCATGACTACAAATCCCATTCAGAAATTACATTTTAGCCTTAATAACCTAAACCATGACATGCTACCACTGGGAGTTCCAAAAATCCGAAACAGTAATCTTGTTTCCATTTTTGATTACTAATTACAGTAATAAACAGTAATTAACTGGTTACATAGTGCAAATACTAATGATTAACATTGATACATTCAAAGTTGCCTTTAATCTAGCAAAAGCATTGAGGTAGAAAACATTCTAATAGCAGCATGTAAATATACTCTTTAGCTTAAGCACTTCTACTATCTGAAAAATAGAAAACAGTCATGTTAGTAATAACCAATACAGTATATACTCTCTCAGTAGAGAAACAGTGAAACATTAACAGTATTTCAACGATCTGTCACATCTTGATCCACACAATACATTCTGGAAAGACCATCTTAATCTGGTTCTAGTTGCATACATGCAGCATGACATTGAAAAACCATAGAAGATCTGTCTCTATACAATTTCAAACTATGGACATGATACATAACAGGTTTTTTACCAGAATCAAGCATTTTGACAAGGTAATTGACATTTCCCAATTTTTGGACGATTGTCCCAGGACCTTCCCAGACAACTTCAAGTTTAGAAGGTCTGAGTGGGTTTAGTACAAGTACCAAATCTCCTACTGCAAATTCTCTGTGTCTGGCTTTTCTGTCATGAAAATATTTTTGCTTAGCTTGAGCTTTCAACAAGTTCTCTTTAGCCAAATTTTTCACAGCTAACAATTTCTCTTGAAGATTTCTAACAAAATCAGCAACAGGTACAGAACTACCCTGTACAACTCCTTCCCAATCTGATTTCAACAAATCCAAGGGTCCTTGAAGATTTCTCCCAAAAACAATCTCGCTTGGAGAAAATCCTCCCAGTGATTCATGTGGAGCACTGCGGTAAGCAAACAAAGCATAAGGCAAAAGTTCGTCCCAGCTTTTCCCATAATCTTGAACAAGTGTCTTAATTATCCTTAATAAGGTTTGTTGACCTCTCTCAATTTGGCCGTGGGACTGAGGATGATGGGAGATGCTGTAAGATATTTGAATATTACTTATCTCACAGATCTTCCTCCTCAGTTCACTTTTGAAAGCACCAGCTTGATCACAAACTATTTGAGAAGGTATACCAATACGTGAACACAAATCCACCACAACACGTGCTATTGTCTGGGCAGACACATTACTGATAGGGTAGGCCTCGATCCATCTGCTTGCTTGACAGATGAAGGAAAGGATATAACGTTTCTTAGACTTAGTAGGAATAAAAGCTCCTAATACATCCATTTGCAAACATTTAAACACCTGGTCTGTGATGGCTACAGGCTGTACCTCGGCCTTGGTACGATCAGTTTGGTGACCAACTCTTTGGCAATGATCACATGAAGAAACAAAATCTTTAACAGTCTTTGAAATTCCAGGCCAGTAAAAATGCTGAGTGATTCTGCTCAAAGTCTTTTTAAATCCTTGGTGTCCACTACAGGGATTGTTATGAGCGATCTCTAAAATCTTTTCTCTGTATTCTTTAGGCACTATCAACTGCTGAACAGGTTGCGCTTCCAACTTGCCTTTGGGAGAATAAGCTCTATACAAAAGTCCATTCTGTCCCCATAAAAAGCTAACTTGTTGTTGGGTAGGTTGAACAGCATATTTATCTGCCTGAGACCTTAAAGCAGTCAATGTAGGATCAGATTCCTGCTTTGACTTAAATTCAGCTGTTCCTGATGTAATAACAATATTTTCAGGTTTAAGGTTGTTAGCAATATCATCAGTGACCGCATTATCAGTTTTAGTTACAAGAGGCTGCTGTTCCATCAGTTTTCCATCTAAGCTGTCCTCAGAGGAAAAATCAGATTCGTCATCTTGGATTAATTTGCTTTGTGAACGTGTTACAACTTGAATTGACGGAGTTACCAAACTTTTCTGATAAGCTAGGAAGGCAATATCATTACCCAGCAAAAAATCTGGTGTTGACTCATGAACAAGGACATACTTGTACCCAGACCAGTTCTTGTAAGACAAATGAACATACGCCAAAGGCACAAACTTTTCCTCAGCTCCTTTAGGGTCATAAGTCTTAACAGGACATCTCAAATTAGTCAAAATCAACTCAGGATCAATAAATTTAATTGAAAGAGAACTGATATCGGCTGCACTGTCGCGAAGGGCATTTAAGGTTAGGACTTGATCATTAGTTTTAAGATGAACCAACTCAGTAAACAAATTTTTACTCCAAAGGAGTTGCTCCTCAGTAATTAGAACACTAGGATCCATCACTGTGAATTTATTTGCATTGTCAGTTTGTTTAGCAGGTTCTGCAGTTGTTTCAGAGATTTCCAACCCCAATATCCTAGGAGTATTCTGATTTATGGCCGCCTGCATTCCTCTGCTCTCCGCGGCTGTCGACGGAGAAAACGTGAGGTTAACTCCTTCCTGTCCCGGTGAAGGCATAAGGCTTGACTGGTTAGAAAAATGAACTGAACTGCCTTCTGTCTGAAATGGCTGGCTCTCCTGTGGGGTAGAGCTAAGATATTTCACTTTAGGAGCGGTTTGTTTAACGCGTTGTGAGGCCGGAGTGGGGTTTTTACTAGCTGTCTTCTGAAATTGACTACTTTGCACAGTCAGTTTGGGACAGTCTCTTTTTAAATGTTCTCCTCCACATTCAAAACACTTCAGAGGCTGCTGCTCCCCAAACGAAGTACGCTTGGTTTCCTGAGATGCAGGCCTTGCAGGCTTCTGATAGTCAGTATAATTTCTGGGGCTTTCTGAACTAGATTGATACCTGGCACCACGTTCATCCTTCTTAAAAGAAAGGATTTCATCTGTTTTCAAAGCCAAAGTTTGTAAATCTGGGTAATCTCTCTCCATCAAAGTACTTCTGATTTCCACTGGCACTAAGTTCATAAAATGTTCAGTAAAAAACACTCTTTTCATATCAGCAACAGTTCTAGCTCCGGTAGACTCTAGCCACTGTTCTCCCAATTGCTCAATTCTGTCTGCAAGGGCAGAAAAACTCTCTTTGTAGCTCTTTTTAATGCCTCTAAACTGCTGTCTGAGTGTCTCAGGTGTATAACCGAATCTCTGATGAACAATGTCTTTGAACTCCTGCCAGGAGATATCCCTATCACCTTGGCGTGCTAATATTTTAGCCAACAGTCCAGTAACTTGTGTGCGAAGAAGCTTAACATAAAGACGAATTGGCACTTGTAAATCTTTACAGGCCATCTCATAGTTCGTAAGGAAGTCCAAAACATCTGAACCCTCTTGATAAAAAGGCAAATTCTTTCTGTCATAGCTGTCTAAAGAATCTCTGGCATTTTCTCTCTCTCTGGCCTCCCTCCTAAGCAATTCCAACTTTTTCTGCCTATATTCACTGGTTAATAACTCACCGGCCTGTTGAGCATTAACGTTTTGCCGTTGACAGGCGATGAAATCAGCCATCATGAGCGTAAGCTGATCCATCCGTTGTAACTCAGGACTTCTCTGGTCAGTAAGATTCACGCTGGCTCCTTCTGACGCTGTATCGGCTCTTACAGCAGCTCCTGCTGCTGGAGCCGGGGTTGCAGAAATCCCGGTAGCTGCTGGAACACCCGTCTGTGCTGGAATAGGTTCCCTTTTGTCATCTTCTCCTTCGTCCTCTCTCCCTAGGTCTCGCAACATGGTCCACGTGTGGTCCTGGTCTTCTTCCAGCATACGACGAACAGGTTGCATAGGTAGATTGGACATTAAACTGTCCTTTTGTAATCCATAGGGTGGTTGAAAAGAGATCCCGTTGGCTCTTCTCCTCATTCCCCTGCCTTGTGTCATAAATCTGTCATCCAGGGCTTGCATTATCTCCCTGTCTATCGTTTTCTGAGACATGTTGGGATGATATAATTCAGTAAGGGATGAACTTCTGTAAAGATTCATCCTCTACTCCCCTTACTCTGTCTGTTGCTTTTGCTTAAGCAATTCGCACAGCACAGAAAAGGAAAAATGAAACCGTCTATCTCTTAGCCGAAGCTGACCAGACATAAGCCAGAGCAATATGGCTTATTCACGGGAATCTTGCCACTGTTCTCTGCACATTTATGGAAATGACAAACTGAATCTCTAGTTTGGTCTCTTACCAGCTTCACCTGAGCTAAGGCCTTGTTACAAGACACCTCAGCTACCAGCTAGCTGCTTACAGCTGCACAGTGCGATACAGATCACTCCCAAGAGCCTATTTCTGATCCACACTGCCAGAAAGCAACCTTACCACTCTGCCACACTACCAGTGATCAGAGCTCCAGTTTGTAGGCTGTAAACTGATCCGTAACAGTGCTGCCACCATGTCAGCTCACAGGTCTCCTAAGAGATTCCTGCGGCTTGAACAGAGAGGTTCCAGGGGCAAGTGTACTCCTTAATCAGCTGAGCTGAGTCTGGTACCCAGCCAGGCAGCACCACTTACTCCTTTTCCCAAGTCCGTTCGAATTAGCAATTACCAGAGAGAAGAACAAATGGACTCAAGTAGCACATCTGTGGCCAAAAAATAATTTTGCAGGTTTGCTGTTCAAGAGACCAAACATCAGCTTTTAAGAATTATTGTTTTTTTAGAAAAATAGAGTATTTAGAGATATTCAGTTTGTTGCAAAGCAAAGCATTCAAGTACATTTCCATAAATCAAAGCAGTTAGAACTTTAGCAAATTCCAGCTACAAAAATAAAATAAAAAACTCTAAAAATAGCTTGAAAGGCAGGCAAGGCGTAGCCCCCCTTTCTCTATCCTTACTCTGAACTACATTCTAGCATAATACTAACAAAATAGCAATTGGAACTCAAAAGTCCATCTTAAAATCCAAATCAAGAATCAAAAGGTTAAAAAAGTTTTCTCTCTATCTCAGTCTTCCATTTTTCTTCCATGCTGGGACCACCCTTCTTCTTCACTCTCCTCTGACGTAAACCAATCAGGATGAAAGGCTGTCCCTTCACACTCCACCTCCGTTTCCCATGAGATGTGCAGGTGTTGTTGACCATCTTCCTGATGTTGTGTCTTGACCCTTATCGTCTCTGGCCAAGCTTGCTTCATGGAAAATTACAGCTAGCTCTAAGAGAAAAAAGATTCTCGAAGCATCTAGTTATGCTAACACAGACCAATATGGATTCCTTCTACACAGTTCCATGACTACAAATCCCATTCAGAAATTACATTTTAGCCTTAATAACCTAAACCATGACATGCTACCACTGGGAGTTCCAAAAATCCAAAACAGTAATCTTGTTTCCATTTTTGGTTACTAATTACAGTAATAAACAGTAATTAACTGGTTACATAGTGCAAATACTAATGATTAACATTGATACATTCAAAGTTGCCTTTAATCTAGCAAAAGCATTGAGGTAGAAAACATTCTAATAGCAGCATGTAAATATACTCTTTAGGTTAAGCACTTCTACTATCTGAAAAATAGAAAACAGTCATGTTAGTAATAACCAATACAGTATATACTCTCTCAGTAGAGAAACAGTGAAAGATTAACAGTATTTCAACGATCTGTCACATCTTGATCCACACAATACATTCTGGAAAGACCATCTTAATCTGGTTCTAGTTGCATACATGCAGCATGACATTGAAAAACCATAGAAGATTTGTCTCTATACAATTTCAAACTATGGACATGATACATAACAGGTTTTTTTACCAGAATCAAGCATTTTGACAAGGTAATTGACATTTCCCAATTTTTGGACGATTGTCCCAGGACCTTCCCAGACAACTTCAAGTTTAGA
>JBAJHW010000249.1:0-25000 GCA_037013535.1 Intellagama lesueurii
TACCCCTTCACCCCGACGAAAAGAGCGCCCTCCTGTGGAGCCACTGCGACTGTGCAGGCTAGGGAACGCTACCCATTCGCCCCCACGAAAAGTGCGCCCTCCTGTGGCGCCACTTCCACTGTGCAGGCTAGGGAACGCTACTCCTTCACCCCCACGAAAAGGGCGCCCTCCTGTGGAGTCACTGTGACTGTGCAGGCTAGGGAACGCTACCCCTTGACCCCCAGGAAAAGGGCACCCTCCTGTGGAGCCACTGCGACTGTGCAGGCTAGGGAACGCTACCCCTTGACCCCCACGAAAAAGGCGCCCTCCTGTGGAGTCACTGCGACTGTGCAGGCTAGGGAACGCTACGCCTTCACCCCCACGAAAAGGGAGCCTTCCTGTGGCGCCACTGCGACTGTGCAGGCTAGGGAACGCTACCCCTTCACCCCGACGAAAAGGGCGCCTTCCTGTGGCGCCACTGAGACTGTGCAGGCTAGGGAACGCTACGCCTTCACCCCCACGAAAAGGGAGCCTTCCTGTGGCGCCACTGCGACTGTGCAGGCTAGGGAACGCTACCCCTTCACCCCGACGAAAAGGGCGCCTTCCTGTGGCGCCACTGAGACTGTGCAGGCTAGGGAACGCTACCCCTTCACCCCCACGAAAAGAGCGCCTTCCTGTGACGCCACTTCCACTGTGCAGGCTAGGGAACGCTACCCCTTCACCCCCACGAAAAGGGCGCCTTCCTGTGGTGCCACTTCCACTGTGCAGGCTAGGGAACGCTACCCCTTCACCCCCACGAAAAGAGCGCCTTCCTGTGACGCCACTTCCACTGTGCAGGCTAGGGAACGCTACCCATTTACCCCGACGAAAAGGGCGCCCTCCTGTGACGCCACTTCCACTGTGCAGGCTAGGGAACGCTACCCCTTCACCCCCACGAAAAGAGCGCCTTCCTGTGACGCCACTTCCACTGTGCAGGCTAGGGAACGCTACCCCTTCACCCCCACGAAAAGGGCGCCCTCCTGTGGAGCCACTGCGACTGTGCAGGCTAGGGAACGCTACCCATTCGCCCCCACGAAAAGGGCGCCCTCCAGTGGCGCCACTTCCACTGTGCAGGCTAGGGAACGCTACCCCTTCACCCCCACGAAAAGGGCGCCCTCCTCTGGCGCCACTTCCACTGTGCAGGCTAGGGAACGCTACCCCTTCACCCCCACGAAAAGGGCGCCTTCCTGTGGCGCCACTGAGACTGTGCAGGCTAGGGAATGCTACCCCTTCACCCTCCCGAAAAGAGCGCCTTCCTGTGGCGATACTGAGACTGTGCAGGCTAGGGAACGCTACCCCTTCACCCCCACGAAAAGGGCGCCCTCCTGTGGAGCCACTGCGACTGTGCAGGCTAGGGAACGCTACCCCTTCACCCCCACGAAAAGGGCGCCCTCCTGTGGAGCCACTGCGACTGTGCAGGCTAGGGAACGCTACCCCTTCACCCCCATGAAAAACGCGCCCTCCTGTGGCGCCACTGCGACTGTGCAGGCTAGGGAACGCTACCCCTTCACCCCCACGAAAAGGGCGCCTTCCTGTGGCGCCACTTCCACTGTGCAGGCTAGGGAACGCTACCCCTTCACCCCCACGAAAAGGGCGCCTTCCTGTGGCGCCACTGAGACTGTGCAGGCTAGGGAACGCTACCCCTTCACCCCCACTAAAAGGGCGCCCTCCTGTGGCGCCACTGAGACTGTGCAGAGTAGGGAACGCTACCCCTTCACCCCCACGAAAAGGGCGCCTTCCTGTGGCGCCATTGAGACTGTGCAGGCTACGAAACGCTACCCCTTCACCTCCACGAAAAGGGCGCCTTCCTGTGGCGCCACTGAGACTGTGCAGGCTAGGGAACGCTACCCCTTCACCCCCACTAAAACGGCGCCCACCTGTGGCGCCAATGAGACTGTGCAGACTAGGGAACGCTACCCCTTCACCCCCACGAAAAGGGCGCCCTCCTGTGGAGCCACTGCGACTGTGCAGGCTAGGGAACGCTACCCCTTCACCCCCACGAAAAGGGCACCCTCCTGTGGAGCCACTGCGACTGTGCAGGCTAGGGAACACTACCCCTTGACCCCCAGGAAAAAGGCGCCCTCCTGTGGAGCCACTGCGACTGTGCAGGCCAGAGAACGCTACCCCTTGACCCCCACGAAAAAGGCGCCCTCCTGTGGAGCCAATGCGACTGTGCAGGCTAGGGAACGCTACCCCCTTCACCCCGACGAAAAGGGCGCCTTCCTGTGGCGCCACTGAGACTGTGCTGGCTAGGGAACGCTACCCCTTCGCCCCCACGAAAAGGGCGCCCTCCTGTGGCACCACTGCGACTGTGCAGGCTAGGAAACGCTACCCATTCACCCCCATGAAAAGGGCGCCTTCCTGTGGCGCCACTGAGACTGTGCAGGCTAGGGAACGCTACCCCTTCACCCCCACGAAAAGGGCGCCCTCCTGTGGCGCCACTGCGACTGTGCAGGCTAGGGAACGCTACCCCTTCGCCCCCACGAAAAGGGCGCCCTCCTGTGGTGCCACTGCGACTGTGCAGGCTAGGAAATGCTACCCCTTAACCCCCACGAAAAGGGCGCCCTCCTGTGGCGCCAATGCTACTGTGCAGGCTAGAGAACGCTACCCCTTCACCCCCACGAAAAGGGCGCCCTCCTGTGGCGCCACTGAGACTGTGCAGGCTAGGGAACGCTACCCCTCCACCCCCACGAAAAAGGCGCCTTCCTGTGGCGCCACTGAGACTGTGCAGGCTAGGGAACGCTACCCCTACACAACCAAGAAAAGGGCGCCTTCCTGTGGCGCCACTGAGACTCTGCAGGCTAGGGAAGTCTACCTCTTCGCCCCCACGAAAAGGGCGCCTTCCTGTGGCGCCACTGAGACTGTGCAGGCTAGGGAACGCTACCCCTTCGCCCCCACGAAAAGGGCGCCTTCCTGTTGCGCCACTTCCACTGTGCAGGCTAGGGACCGCTACCCCTTCACCCCCACGAAAAGGGCGCCTTCCTGTGGCGCCACTGAGACTGTGCAGGCTAGGGAACGCTACCCCTTCACCCCCACGAAAAGGGCGCCCTCCTGTGGAGCCACTGCGACTGTGCAGGCTAGGGAACGCTACCCCTTCACCCCCACGAAAAGGGCGCCCTCCTGTGGAGCCACTGCGACTGTGCAGGCTAGGGAACGCTACCCCTTCACCCCCATGAAAAGCGCGCCCTCCTGTGGCGCCACTGCGACTGTGCAGGCTAGGGAACGCTACCCCTTCACCCCCACGAAAAGGGCGCCTTCCTGTGGCGCCACTTCCACTGTGCAGGCTAGGGAACGCTACCCCTTCACCACCACGAAAAGGGCGCCTTCCTGTGGCGCCACTGAGACTGTGCAGGCTAGGGAACGCTACCCCTTCACCCCCACGAAAAGGGCGCCTTCCTCTGGCGCCACTGATACTGTGCAGGCTAGGGAATGCTACCCCTTAACCACCAGGAAAAGGACGCCCTCCTGTGGCGGCACTGCGACTGTGCAGGCTAGGGAACGCTACCCCTTCACCCCCACGAAAAGGGCGCCTTCCTGTGGCGCCACTGAGACTGTGCAGGCTAGGGAACACTACCCCTTCGCACCCACGAAAAGGGCGCCTTCCTGTGGCGCCACTTCCACTGTGCAGTCTAGGGAACGCTACCCCTTCACCCCCACGAAAAGGGCGCCTTCCTGTGGCCCCACTGAGACTGTGCAGGCTAGGGAACGCTACCCCTTCACCCCCCCCCGAAAAGAGCACCTTCCTGTGGCGCCACTGAGACTGTGCAGGCTAGGGAACGCTACCCCTTCACCCCCACGAAAAGGGCGCCTTCCTGTGGCGCCACTGAGTCTGTGCAGGCTAGGGAACGCTACCCCTCCACCCCCACGAAAAGGGCGCCTTCCTGTGGCTCCACTGAGTCTGTGCAGGCTAGGGAACGCTACCCCTCCACCCCCACGAAAAGGGCGCCTTCCTGTGGCGCCACTGAGACTGTGCAGGCTAGGGAACGCTACCCCTTCACCCCCACGAAATGGGCGCCTTCCTGTGGCTCCAATGAGACTGTGCAGGCTAGGGAACGCTACGCCTTCACCCCCACGAAAAGGGCGCCTTCCTGTGGCGCCACTGAGACTGTGCAGGCTAGGGAACGCTACCCCCTCCACCCCCACGAAAAGGGCGCCTTCCTGTGGCGCCACTGAGACTGTAAAGGCTAGGGAACGCTACCCCTACACAACCAAGAAAAGGGCGCCTTCCTGTGGCGCCACTGAGACTGTGCAGGCTAGGGAACGCTACCCCTCCACCCCCACGAAAAAGGCGCCTTCCTGTGGCGCCACTGAGACTGTGCAGGCTAGGGAACGCTACCCCTACACAACCAAGAAAAGGGCGCCTTCCTGTGGCGTCACTGAGACTCTGCAGGCTAGGGAACGCTACCCCTTCACCCCCACGAAAAGGGCGCCCTCCTGTGGAGCCACTGCGACTGTGCAGGCTAGGGAACGCTACCCCTTCACCCCCACGAAAAGGGCGCCCTCCTGTGGAGCCACTGCGACTGTGCAGGCTAGGGAACGCTACCCCTTCACCCCCATGAAAAGCGCACCCTCCTGTGGCGCCACTGCGACTGTGCAGGCTAGGGAACGCTACCCCTTCACCCCCACGAAAAGGGCGCCTTCCTGTGGCGCCACTTCCACTGTGCAGGCTAGGGAACGCTACCCCTTCACCACCACGAAAAGGGCGCCTTCCTGTGGCGCCACTGAGACTGTGCAGGCTAGGGAACGCTACCCCTTCACCCCCACGAAAAGGGCGCCTTCCTCTGGCGCCACTGATACTGTGCAGGCTAGAGAACGCTACCCCTACACAACCAAGAAAAGGGCGCCTTCCTGTGGCGCCACTGAGACTGTGCAGGCTAGGGAACGCTACGCCTTCACCCCCACGAAAAGATCGCCCTCCTGTGGCGCCACTGAGACTGTGCAGGCTAGGGAACGCTACCCCTCCACCCCCACGAAAAGGGCGCCTTCCTGTGGCGCCACTGAGACTGTGCAGGCTAGGGAACGCTACCCCTTCACCCCCACTAAAAGGGCGCCCTCCTGTGGCGCCACTGAGACTGTGCAGAGTAGGGAACGCTACCCCTTCACCCCCACGAAAAGGGCGCCTTCCTGTGGCGCTACTGAGACTGTGCAGGCTAGGAAACGCTACCCCTTCACCTCCACGAAAAGTGCGCCCTCCTGTGGAGCCACAGCGACTGTGCAGGCCAGGGAACGCTACCCCTTGACCCCCACGAAAAAGGCGCCCTCCTGTGGAGCCACTGCGACTGTGCAGGCTAGGGAACGCTACCCCTTGACCCCCCACGAAAAGGGCGCCTTCCTGTGGCGCCACTGAGACTGTGCTGGCTAGGGAACGCTACCCCTTCGACCCCACGAAAAGGGCGCCCTCCTGTGGCATCACTGCGACTGTGCAGGCTAGGGAACGCTACCCATTCACCCCCATGAAAAGGGCTCCCTGCTGTGGCGCCACGGCGACTCTGCAGGCTAGGGAACGCTACCCCTTCACCCCCAGAAAAAGGGCGCCCTCCTGTGGCGCCACTGCGACTGTGCAGGCTCGGGAACGCTACCCCTTCGCCCCCACGAAAAGGGCGCCCTCCTGTGGCGTCACTGCGACTGTGCAGGCTAGAGAACGCTACCCCCTTCGCCCCAAGAAAAGGGCGCCCTCCTGTGGCTCCATGGTGACTGTGGAGGCTAGGGAACGCTACTCTTCACCCCGAGGAAAAGGGCGCCTTCGTGTGGCGGCACTGCGACTGTGCAGGCTAGGGAACGCTACCCCTTCACCCTCATGAATAGGGCGCCCTCCTGTGGCGCCACTGTGACTCTGCAGGCTAGGGAACGCTACTCATTCACCCCCATGAAAAGGGCGCCCTCCTGTGGCGCCACTGTGACTCTGCAGGCTAAGGAACGCTACCTCTTCACCACCAGGAAAAGGGCGCCTTCCTGTGGCACCACTGAGACTATGCAGGCTAGGGAACGCTACCCCTTCACCCCCAAGAAAAGGGCGCCCTCCTGTGGCGCCACTGCGACTGTGCAGGCTAGAGAACGCTACCCCTTCACCCCCACGAAAAGGGCGCCTTCCTGTGGCGCCACTGAGACTGTGCAGGCTAGGGAACGCTACCCTTTCACCCCCACTAAAAGGGCGCCTTCCTGTGGCGCCACTGAGACTGTGCAGGCTAGGGAACGCTACCCCTTCACCCTCACAAAAAGGGCGCCTTCCTGTGGTGCCACTGCGACTGTGCAGGCTAGGGAATGCTAACCATTCACCCCCACGAAAAGGGCGCCCTCCTGTGGCGTCATGGCGACTGTACAGGCTAGGGAACGCTACCCCTTCACCCCCACGAAAAGGGCGCCCTCCTGTGGCGCCACTGAGACTGTGCAGGCTAGGGAATGCTAACCATTCACCCCCACGAAAAGGGCGCCCTCCTGTGGCGCCACTGCGACTGTGCAGGCTAGGGAACACTACCCCTTGACCCCCATGAAAAAGGCGCCCTCCTGTGGAGCCACTGCGACAGTGCTGGCTAGGGAACGCTACCCCTTCACCCCCAGGAAACGGGCGCCTTCCTGTGGCGCCACTGCAACTGTGCAGGCTACGGAACGCTACCCCTTCACCCCCACGAAAAGGGCGCCCTCCTGTGGCGCCACTGCGACTCTGTAGGCTAGGGAACACTACCCCTTCGCCCCCACGAAAAGGGCGCCCTCCTGTGGCGCCACTTCAACTGTGCAGGCTAGGGGAGGCTACCCCTTCGCCCCTACGAAAAGGGCTCCCTGCTGTGGCGCCACTGCGACTGTGCAGGCTAGGAAACGCTACCCCTTCGCCCCCACGAAATGGGCGCCCTTCTGTGCCGCCACTGCGACTGTGCAGGCTAGGGAACGCTACCCCTTCGCCCCAAGAAAAGTGCGCCCTCCTGTGGCGCCACTGCGACTGTGCAGGCTAGGGAACGCTAACCATTCACCCCCATGAAAAGGGCGCCCTCCTGTGACGCCACGGCGACTGTGCAGGCTAGGGAACGCTACCCCTTCACCCCCCAGGAAAAGGGCGCCCTCCTGTGGAGCCACTGCGACTGTGCAGGCTAGGGAACGCTACCCCTTCACCCCCAGGAAAACGGCACCCTCCTGTGGCGCCACTGCAACTGTGCAGGCTAGGGAACGCTTCCCCTTCGCCCCCATGAAAAGGGCGCCCTCCTGTGACGCCACGGCGACTGTGCAGGCTAGGGAACGCTACCCCTTGACCCCTATGAAAAAGGCGCCCTCCTGTGGAGCCACTGCGACTGTGCAGGTTAGGGAACGCCACCCCTTCACCCCCAGGAAAACGGCGCCCTCCTGTGGCGCCACTGCAACTGTGCAGGCTAGGGAACGCTTCCCCTTCACCCCCACGAATATGGCGCCCTTCTGTGGCGCCACTGCGAATCTGCAGGCTAGGGAACGCTACCCCTTCAACTCCACGAAAAGGGCGCCCTCCTGTGGCGCCACTGCCACTGTGCAGGCTAGGGAACGCTACCCATTCTCCCCCACGAAAAGGGCATCCTCCTGTGGCGCCACTGCAACTGTGCAGGCTAGGGAACGCTACCCCTTCACCCCAACAAAAAAGGTGCCCTCCTGTGGAGCCACTGCGACTGTGTAGGCTAGGGAATGCTACCCCTTCGCCCCCACGAAAAGGGCGCCCTCCTGTGGCGCCACTGCGACTGTGCAGGCTAGGGAACGCTAACACTTTAACCCCACGAAAAGGGCGCCTTCCTGTGGCGCCACTGAGACTGTGCAGGCTAGGGAACGCTACCCCTTCACCCTCACAAAAAGGGCGCCTTCCTGTGGTGCCACTGCGACTGTGCAGGCTAGGGAATGCTAACCATTCACCCCCACGAAAAGGGCGCCCTCCTGTGGCGCCACTGCGACTGTGCAGGCTAGGGAACGCTACCCCTTCGCCCCAAGAAAAGTGCGCCCTCCTGTGGCGCCACTGCGACTGTGCAGGCTAGGGAAGGCTAACCATTCACCCCCATGAAAAGGGCGCCCTCCTGTGGCGCCACTGCGACTGTGCAGGCTAGGGAACGCTACCCCTTCACCCCCACTAAAAGGGCGCCTTCCTGTGGCGCCACTGAGACTGTGCAGGCTAGGGAACGCTACCCCTTTACCCTCACAAAAAGGGCGCCTTCCTGTGGTGCCACTGCGACTGTGCAGGCTAGGGAATGCTAACCATTCACCCCCACGAAAAGGGCGCCCTCCTGTGGCGCCACTGCGACTGTGCAGGCTAGGGAACGCTACCCCCTTCGCCCCAAGAAAAGTGCGCCCTCCTGTGGCGCCACTGCGACTGTGCAGGCTAGGGAAGGCTAACCATTCACCCCCATGAAAAGGGCGCCCTCCTGTGACGCCACGGCGACTGTGCAGGCTAGGGAACGCTACCCATTCACCCCCAGGAAACGGGCGCCTTCCTGTGGCGCCACTGCAACTGTGCAGGCTACGGAAAGCTACCCCTTCACCCCCACGAAAAGGGCGCCCTCCTGTGGCGCCACTGCGACTGTGTAGGCTAGGGAACGCTACCCCTTCGCCCCCACGAAAAGGGCGCCCTCCTGTGGCGCCACTTCGACTGTGCAGGCTAGGGAACGCTACCCCTTCGCCCCCACGAAAAGGGCTCCCTGCTGTGGCGCCACTGCGACTGTGCAGGCTAGGAAACGCTACCCCTTCGCCCCCACGAAATGGGCGCCCTTCTGTGCCGCCACTGCGACTGTGCAGGCTAGGGAACGCTACCCCTTCGCCCCAAGAAAAGTGCGCCCTCCTGTGGCGCCACTGCGACTGTGCAGGCTAGGGAACGCTAACCATTCACCCCCATGAAAAGGGCGCCCTCCTGTGACGCCACGGCGACTGTGCAGGCTAGGGAACGCTACCCCTTCGCCCCCACGAAAAGGGCGCCCTCCTGTGGCGCCACTTCGACTGTGCAGGCTAGGGAACGCTACCCCTTCGCCCCCACGAAAAGGGCTCCCTGCTGTGGCGCCACTGCGACTGTGCAGGCTAGGAAACGCTACCCCTTCGCCCCCACGAAATGGGCGCCCTTCTGTGCCGCCACTGCGACTGTGCAGGCTAGGAAACGCTACCCCTTCGCCCCAAGAAAAGTGCGCCCTCCTGTGACGCCACGGCGACTGTGCAGGCTAGGGAACGCTACCCCTTCACCCCCCAGGAAAAGGGCGGCCTCCTGTGGCTCCATTGCGACTGTGCAGGCTAGGGAACGCTACCCCTTGACCCCCATGAAAAAGGCGCCCTCCTGTGGAGCCACTGCGACTGTGCAGGCTAGGGAACGCTACCCCTTCACCCCCCAGGAAAAGGGCGGCCTCCTGTGGCTCCATTGCGACTGTGCAGGCTAGGGAACGCTACCCCTTGACCCCCATGAAAAAGGCGCCCTCCTGTGGAGCCACTGCGACTGTGCAGGCTAGGGAACGCTACCCCTTCACCCCCAGGAAAACAGCGCCCTCCTGTGGCGCCACTGCAACTGTGCAGGCTAGGGAATGCTACCCCTTCACCCCCACGAATAGGGCGCCCTTCTGTGGCGCCACTGCGAATCTGCAGGCTAGGGAACGCTACCCCTTCACCCCAACGAAAAGGTCGCCCTCCTGTGGCGCCACTGCCACTGTGCAGGCTAGGGAACGCTACCCCTTCAACCCCACGAAAAGGGCGCCCTCCTGTGGCGCCACTGCGACTGTGCAGGCTAGGGAACGCTACCCCTTCACCCCCACGAAAAGGGCGCCCTCCTGTGGAGCCACTGCAACTGTGCAGGCTAGGGAACGCTACCCCTTCACCCCCACGAAAAGGGCGCCCTCCTGTGGAGCCACTGCGACTGTGCAGGCTAGGGAACGCTACCCCTTCACCCCCATGAAAAAGGCGTCCTCCTGTGGAGCCACTACGACAGTGCTGGCTAGGGAACGCTACCCCTTCACCCCCACGAAAAGGGCGCTTTCCTGTGGCGCCACTGCGACTGTGCAGGCTAGGGAACACTACCCCATGACCCCCATGAAAAAGGCGTCCTCCTGTGGAGCCACTGCGACAGTGCTGGCTAGGGAACGCTACCCATACACCCCCAGGAAAAGGGCGCCTTCCTGTGGCGCCACTGCGACTCTGCAAGCTAGGGAACGCTACCCCTTCACCCCCACGAAAAGGGCGCCCTCCTCTGGAGCCACTGCGACTGTGTAGGCTAGGGAACGCTACCCCTTCGCCCCAACGAAAAAGGCGCCCTCCTGTGGAGCCACTGCGACTGTGCAGGCTAGGGAACGCTACCCCCTTCACCCCCTCGAAAAGGGCGCCTTCCTGTGGCGCCACTGAGACTGTGCAGGCTAGGGAACGCTACCCCTTCACCCCCACGAAAAGGGCGCCTTCCTGTGGCGCCACTGAGACTGTGCAGGCTAGAGAACGCTACCCCTTCACCCCCTCGAAAAGGGCGCCTTCCTGTGGCTCCACTTCCACTGTGCAGGCTAGGGAACGCTAAACGTTCACCCCCACTAAAAGGGCGCCTTCCTGTGGCGCCACTGAGACTGTGCAGGCTAGGGAACGCTACCCCTTCACCCCCCAGGAAAAGGGCGCCCTCCTGTGGAGCCACTGCGACTGTGCAGGCTAGGGAACGCTACCCCTTCACCCCCAGGAAAACGGCACCCTCCTGTGGCGCCACTGCAACTGTGCAGGCTAGGGAACGCTTCCCCTTCGCCCCCATGAAAAGGGCGCCCTCCTGTGACGCCACGGCGACTGTGCAGGCTAGGGAACGCTACCCCTTGACCCCTATGAAAAAGGCGCCCTCCTGTGGAGCCACTGCGACTGTGCAGGTTAGGGAACGCCACCCCTTCACCCCCAGGAAAACGGCGCCCTCCTGTGGCGCCACTGCAACTGTGCAGGCTAGGGAACGCTTCCCCTTCACCCCCACGAATATGGCGCCCTTCTGTGGCGCCACTGCGAATCTGCAGGCTAGGGAACGCTACCCCTTCAACTCCACGAAAAGGGCGCCCTCCTGTGGCGCCACTGCCACTGTGCAGGCTAGGGAACGCTACCCATTCTCCCCCACGAAAAGGGCATCCTCCTGTGGCGCCACTGCAACTGTGCAGGCTAGGGAACGCTACCCCTTCACCCCAACAAAAAAGGTGCCCTCCTGTGGAGCCACTGCGACTGTGTAGGCTAGGGAATGCTACCCCTTCGCCCCCACGAAAAGGGCGCCCTCCTGTGGCGCCACTGCGACTGTGCAGGCTAGGGAACGCTAACACTTTAACCCCACGAAAAGGGCGCCTTCCTGTGGCGCCACTGAGACTGTGCAGGCTAGGGAACGCTACCCCTTCACCCTCACAAAAAGGGCGCCTTCCTGTGGTGCCACTGCGACTGTGCAGGCTAGGGAATGCTAACCATTCACCCCCACGAAAAGGGCGCCCTCCTGTGGCGCCACTGCGACTGTGCAGGCTAGGGAACGCTACCCCTTCGCCCCAAGAAAAGTGCGCCCTCCTGTGGCGCCACTGCGACTGTGCAGGCTAGGGAAGGCTAACCATTCACCCCCATGAAAAGGGCGCCCTCCTGTGGCGCCACTGCGACTGTGCAGGCTAGGGAACGCTACCCCTTCACCCCCACTAAAAGGGCGCCTTCCTGTGGCGCCACTGAGACTGTGCAGGCTAGGGAACGCTACCCCTTTACCCTCACAAAAAGGGCGCCTTCCTGTGGTGCCACTGCGACTGTGCAGGCTAGGGAATGCTAACCATTCACCCCCACGAAAAGGGCGCCCTCCTGTGGCGCCACTGCGACTGTGCAGGCTAGGGAACGCTACCCCCTTCGCCCCAAGAAAAGTGCGCCCTCCTGTGGCGCCACTGCGACTGTGCAGGCTAGGGAAGGCTAACCATTCACCCCCATGAAAAGGGCGCCCTCCTGTGACGCCACGGCGACTGTGCAGGCTAGGGAACGCTACCCATTCACCCCCAGGAAACGGGCGCCTTCCTGTGGCGCCACTGCAACTGTGCAGGCTACGGAAAGCTACCCCTTCACCCCCACGAAAAGGGCGCCCTCCTGTGGCGCCACTGCGACTGTGTAGGCTAGGGAACGCTACCCCTTCGCCCCCACGAAAAGGGCGCCCTCCTGTGGCGCCACTTCGACTGTGCAGGCTAGGGAACGCTACCCCTTCGCCCCCACGAAAAGGGCTCCCTGCTGTGGCGCCACTGCGACTGTGCAGGCTAGGAAACGCTACCCCTTCGCCCCCACGAAATGGGCGCCCTTCTGTGCCGCCACTGCGACTGTGCAGGCTAGGGAACGCTACCCCTTCGCCCCAAGAAAAGTGCGCCCTCCTGTGGCGCCACTGCGACTGTGCAGGCTAGGGAACGCTAACCATTCACCCCCATGAAAAGGGCGCCCTCCTGTGACGCCACGGCGACTGTGCAGGCTAGGGAACGCTACCCCTTCGCCCCCACGAAAAGGGCGCCCTCCTGTGGCGCCACTTCGACTGTGCAGGCTAGGGAACGCTACCCCTTCGCCCCCACGAAAAGGGCTCCCTGCTGTGGCGCCACTGCGACTGTGCAGGCTAGGAAACGCTACCCCTTCGCCCCCACGAAATGGGCGCCCTTCTGTGCCGCCACTGCGACTGTGCAGGCTAGGAAACGCTACCCCTTCGCCCCAAGAAAAGTGCGCCCTCCTGTGACGCCACGGCGACTGTGCAGGCTAGGGAACGCTACCCCTTCACCCCCCAGGAAAAGGGCGGCCTCCTGTGGCTCCATTGCGACTGTGCAGGCTAGGGAACGCTACCCCTTGACCCCCATGAAAAAGGCGCCCTCCTGTGGAGCCACTGCGACTGTGCAGGCTAGGGAACGCTACCCCTTCACCCCCCAGGAAAAGGGCGGCCTCCTGTGGCTCCATTGCGACTGTGCAGGCTAGGGAACGCTACCCCTTGACCCCCATGAAAAAGGCGCCCTCCTGTGGAGCCACTGCGACTGTGCAGGCTAGGGAACGCTACCCCTTCACCCCCAGGAAAACAGCGCCCTCCTGTGGCGCCACTGCAACTGTGCAGGCTAGGGAATGCTACCCCTTCACCCCCACGAATAGGGCGCCCTTCTGTGGCGCCACTGCGAATCTGCAGGCTAGGGAACGCTACCCCTTCACCCCAACGAAAAGGTCGCCCTCCTGTGGCGCCACTGCCACTGTGCAGGCTAGGGAACGCTACCCCTTCAACCCCACGAAAAGGGCGCCCTCCTGTGGCGCCACTGCGACTGTGCAGGCTAGGGAACGCTACCCCTTCACCCCCACGAAAAGGGCGCCCTCCTGTGGAGCCACTGCAACTGTGCAGGCTAGGGAACGCTACCCCTTCACCCCCACGAAAAGGGCGCCCTCCTGTGGAGCCACTGCGACTGTGCAGGCTAGGGAACGCTACCCCTTCACCCCCATGAAAAAGGCGTCCTCCTGTGGAGCCACTACGACAGTGCTGGCTAGGGAACGCTACCCCTTCACCCCCACGAAAAGGGCGCTTTCCTGTGGCGCCACTGCGACTGTGCAGGCTAGGGAACACTACCCCATGACCCCCATGAAAAAGGCGTCCTCCTGTGGAGCCACTGCGACAGTGCTGGCTAGGGAACGCTACCCATACACCCCCAGGAAAAGGGCGCCTTCCTGTGGCGCCACTGCGACTCTGCAAGCTAGGGAACGCTACCCCTTCACCCCCACGAAAAGGGCGCCCTCCTCTGGAGCCACTGCGACTGTGTAGGCTAGGGAACGCTACCCCTTCGCCCCAACGAAAAAGGCGCCCTCCTGTGGAGCCACTGCGACTGTGCAGGCTAGGGAACGCTACCCCTTCACCCCCTCGAAAAGGGCGCCTTCCTGTGGCGCCACTGAGACTGTGCAGGCTAGGGAACGCTACCCCTTCACCCCCACGAAAAGGGCGCCTTCCTGTGGCGCCACTGAGACTGTGCAGGCTAGAGAACGCTACCCCTTCACCCCCTCGAAAAGGGCGCCTTCCTGTGGCTCCACTTCCACTGTGCAGGCTAGGGAACGCTAAACGTTCACCCCCACTAAAAGGGCGCCTTCCTGTGGCGCCACTGAGACTGTGCAGGCTAGGAAACGCTACCCATTTACCCTGACAAAAAGGGCGCCTTCCTGTGGCGCCACTGCGACTGTGCAGGGTAGGGAACGCTCACCATTCACCCCCACGAAAAGGGCGCTTTCCTGTGGCGCCACTGCGACTGTGCAGGCTAGGGAACACTAACCCTTGACCCCCATGAAAAAGGCGCCCTCCTGTGGAGCCACTGCGACAGTGCTGGCTAGGGAACGCTACACATACACCCCCACGAAAAGGGCGCCTTCCTGTGGCGCCACTGAGACTGTGCAGGCTAGGGAACGCTACCCCTCCACCCCCACGAAAAGGGACCCTTCCTGTGGCGCCACTGAGACTGTGCAGGCTAGGGAACGCTACCCAAACACAACCAAGAAAAGGGCGCCTTCCTGTGGCGCCACTGAGACTGTGCAGGCTAGGGAACTCTAAACCTTCACCCCCACGAAAAGGGCGCCTTCCTGTGGCTCCACTGAGACTGTGCAGGCTAGGGAACGCTACGCCTTCACCCCCACGGAAAGGGCGCCTTCCTGTGGCGCCACTGAGACTGTGCAGGCTAGGGAACGCTACCCCTCCACCGCCACGAAAAGGGCGCCTTTCTGTGGCGTCACTGAGACTGTGCAGGCTAGGGAACGCTACCCCTACACAACCAAGAAAAGGGCTCCTTCCTGTAGCGCCACTGAGACTGTGCAGGCTAGGAAACGCTACCCCTTCACCTCCAAGAAAAGGGCGCCTTCCTGTGGCGCCACTGAGACTGTGCAGGCTAGGGAACGCTACCCCCTTCACCCCCACTAAAAGGGCGCCCTCCTGTGGCGCCACTGAGACTGTGCAGGCTAGGGAACGCTACCCCTACACAACCAAGAAAAGGGCTCCTTCCTGTGGCGCCACTGAGACTGTGCAGGCTAGGAAACGCTACCCCTTCACCTCCAAGAAAAGGGCGCCTTCCTGTGGCGCCACTGAGACTGTGCAGGCTAGGGAACGCTACCCCTTCACCCCCACTAAAAGGGCGCCCTCCTGTGGCGCCACTGAGACTGTGCAGAGTAGGGAACGCTACCCCTTCACCCCCACGAAAAGGGCGCCCTCCTGTGGAGCCACTGCGACTGTGCAGAGTAGGGAACGCTACCCCTTGACCCCCATGAAAAGCGCGCCCTCCTGTGGCGCCACTGCGACTGTGCAGGCTAGGAAACGCTACCCCTTCACCCCCACGAAAAGGGCGCCTTCCTGTGGCGCCACTGAGACTGTGCAGGCTAGGGAACGCTACGCCTTCACCCCCACGAAAAGGGCGCATTCCTGTTTCTCCACTGAGACTGTGAATGCTAGGGAACGCTACCCCTCCACCCCCACGAAAAGGGCGCCTTCCTGTGGCGCCACTGAGACTGTGCAGGCTAGGAAACTCTACCCCTTCACCCCCACGAAAAGGGCGCCTTCCTGTGGCGCCACTGAGACTGTGCAGGCTAGAGAACGCTACCCCCTTCACCCCCACAAAAAGGGCGCCTTCCTGTGGCGCCACTGAGACTGTGCAGGCTAGGAAACGCTACCCGTTCACCTCCACGAAAAGGGCGCCTTCCTGTGGCGCCACTGAGACTGTGCAGGCTAGGGAACGCTACCCCCTTCACCCCCACTAAAAGGGCGCCCTCCTGTGGCGCCACTGAAACTGTGCAGAGTAGGGAACGCTACCCCTTCACCCACACGAAAAGGGCGCCCTCCTGTGGAGCCACTGCGACTGTGCAGGCTAGGGAATGCTACCCCTTCACCCCCACGAAAAGGGCGCCCTCCTGTGGAGCCACTGCGACTGTGCAGGCTAGGGAACGCTACCCCTTCACCCCCACGAAAAGGGCGCCCTCCTGTGGAGCCACTGCGACTGTGCAGGCTAGGGAACGCTACACCTTGACCCCGTGGAAAAGGGCGCCCTCCTCTGGAGCCACTGTGACTGTGCAGGCTAGGGAACGCTACCCCTTGACCCCCCACGAAAAGGGCGCCTTCCTGTGGCGCCACTGAGACTGTGCTGGCTAGGGAACGCTACCCCTTCGCCCCCACGGAAAGGGCGCCCTCCTGTGGCACCACTGCGACTGTGCAGGCTAGGGAACGCTACCCATTCACCCCCATGAAAAGGGCACCCTGCTGTGGCGCCACGGCGACTTTGCAGGCTAGGGAACGCTACCCCCTTCACCCCCAGGAAAAGGGCGCCCTCCTGTGGCGCCACTGCGACTGTGCAGGCTCGGGAACGCTACCCCTTCGCCCCCACGAAATGGGCGCCCTCCTGTGGCGCCACTGCGACTGTGCAGGCTAGGGAACGCTACCCCTTCGCTCCAAGAAAAGGGCGCCCTCCTGTGGCGCCACTGCAACTGTGCAGGCTAGGGAACGCTACCCCTTCACCCCAACGAAAAGGGCGCCCTCCTGTGGAGCCACTGCGACTGTGCAGGCTAGGGAACGCTAACCATTCACCCCCACGAAAAGGGCGCCTTCCTGTGGCGCCACTGAGACTGTGCAGGCTAGGGAACGCTACCCCCTTCACCCCCACGAAAAGGGCGCCTTCCTGTGGCGCCACTGAGACTGTGCAGGCTAGGGAACGCTACCCCCTTCACCCCCACTAAAAGGGCGCTTTCCTGTGGCGCCACTGCGACTGTGCAGGCTAGGGAACACTACCCCATGACCCCCATGAAAAAGGCGTCCTCCTGTGGAGCCACTGCGACAGTGCTGGCTAGGGAACGCTACCCATACACCGCCAGGAAAAGGGCGCCTTCCTGTGGCGCCACTGCGACTCTGCAAGCTAGGGAACGCTACCCCTTCACCCCCACGAAAAGGGCGCCTTCCTGTGGCGCCACTGAGACTGTGCAGGCTAGGGAACGCTACCCCTTCACCCCCACGAAAAGGGCGCCTTCCTGTGGCTCCACTTCCACTGTGCAGGCTAGGGAACGCTAAACCTTCACCCCCACGAAAAGGGCGCCTTCCTGTGGCGCCACTGAGACTGTGCAGGCTAGGGAACGCTACCCATTTACCCTGACAAAAAGGGCGCCTTCCTGTGGCGCCACTGAGACTGTGCAGGCTAGGGAACGCTACCCATTTACCCTGACAAAAAGGGCGCCCTCCTGTGGAGCCACTGCGACAGTGCTGGCTAGGGAACGCTACCCATACACCCCCACGAAAAGAGCGCCTGCCTGTGGCGCCACTGAGACTGTGCAGGCTAGGGAACGCTACCCCTTCACCCCCACGAAAAGGGCGCCTTCCTGTGGCTCCACTGAGACTGTGCAGGCTAGGGAACGCTACCCCTCCACCCCCACGAAAAGGGCGCCTTCCTGTGGCGCCACTGAGACTGTGCATGCTAGGGAACGCTACCACTTCACCCCCACGAAAAGGGCGCCTTCCTGTGGCGCCACTGAGACTGTGCAGGCTAGGGAACGCTACCCCTTCACCCCCACGAAAAGGGCGCCTTCCTGTGGTGCCACTTCCACTGTGCAGGCTAGGGAACGCTACCCCCTTCACCCCCACGAAAAGAGCGCCTTCCTGTGACGCCATTTCCACTGTGCAGGCTAGGGAACGCTACCCCTTCACCCCCACAAAAAGGGCGCCTTCCTGTGGCGCCACTGCGACTGTGCAGGCTAGGGAACGCTACCCCTTCACCCCCACGAAAAGGGCGCCTTCCTGTGGCTCCACTTCCACTGTGCAGGTTAGGGAACGCTAAACCTTCACCCCCACGAAAAAGGCGCCTTCCTGTGGCGCCACTGAGACTGTGCAGGCTAGAGAACGCTACCCCTTCACCCCCACAAAAAGGCGCCTTCCTGTGGCGCCACTGAGACTGTGCAGACTAGGGAACGCTACCCATTTACCCTGACAAAAAGGGCGCCTTCCTGTGGCGCCACTGCGACTGTGCAGGGTAGGGAACGCTAACCATTCACCCCCACGAAAAGGGCGCTTTCCTGTGGCGCCACTGCGACTGTGCAGGCTAGGGAACACTAACCCTTGACCCCCATGAAAAAGGCGCCCTCCTGTGGAGCCACTGCGACAGTGCTGGCTAGGGAACGCTACCCATACACCCCCACGAAAAGAGCGCCTGCCTGTGGCGCCACTGAGACTGTGCAGGCTAGGGAACGCTACGCCTTCACCCCCACGAAAAGGGCGCCTTCCTGTGGCTCCACTGAGACTGTGCAGGCTAGGGAACGCTACCCCTCCACCCCCACGAAAAGGGCGCCTTCCTGTGGCGCCACTGAGACTGTGCAGGCTAGGGAACGCTACCCCTTCACCCCCACGAAAAGGGCGCCTTCCTGTGGCGCCACTGAGACTGTGCAGGCTAGGGAACGCTACCCCTTCACCCCCACGAAAAGGGCGCCTTCCTGTGGCGCCACTGAGACTGTGCAGGCTAGGGAACGCTACCCCCTTCACCCCCACGAAAAGGGCGCTTTCCTGTGGCGCCACTGAGACTGTGCAGGCTAGGGAACGCTACGCCTTCACCCCCACGGAAAGGGCGCCTTCCTGTGGCGTCACTGAGACTGTGCAGGCTAGGGAACGCTACCCCTCCACCGCCACGAAAAGGGCGCCTTCCTGTGGCGTCACTGAGACTGTGCAGGCTAGGGAACGCTACCCCTACACAACCAAGAAAAGGGCTCCTTCCTGTGGCGCCACTGAGACTGTGCAGGCTAGGGAACGCTACCCCTCCACCCCCACGAAAAGGGCGCCTTCCTGTGGCGCCACTGAGACTGTGCAGGCTAGGGAACGCTACCCCCTTCACCCCCACAAAAAGGGCGCCTTCCTGTGGCGCCACTGAGACTGTGCAGGCTAGGGAACGCTACCCCTTCACCCCCACGAAAAGGGAGCCTTCCTGTGGCGCCACTGAGACTGTGCAGGCTAGGGAACGCTACCCCCTTCACCCCCACGAAAAGGGCGCCTTCCTGTGGCGCCACTGAGACTGTGCAGGCTAGGGAACGCTACCCCCTTCACCCCCACGAAAAGGGCGCCTTCCTGTGGCGCCACTGAGACTGTGCAGGCTAGGGAACGCTACCCATTTACCCTGACAAAAAGGGCGCCTTCCTGTGGCGCCACTGCGACTGTGCAGGCTAGGGAACGCTACCCCTTCACCCCCACGAAAAGGGCGCCTTCCTGTGGCTCCACTTCCACTGTGCAGGCTACGGAACGCTAAACCTTCACCCCCACGAAAAGGGCGCCTTCCTGTGGCGCCACTGAGACTGTGCAGGCTAGAGAACGCTACCCCTTCACCCCCACAAAAAGGCGCCTTCCTGTGGCGCCACTGAGACTGTGCAGACTAGGGAACGCTACCCATTTACCCTGACAAAAAGGGCGCCTTCCTGTGGCGCCACTGCGACTGTGCAGGGTAGGGAACGCTAACCATTCACCCCCACGAAAAGGGCGCTTTCCTGTGGCGCCACTGCGACTGTGCAGGCTAGGGAACACTAACCCTTGACCCCCATGAAAAAGGCGCCCTCCTGTGGAGCCACTGCGACAGTGCTGGCTAGGGAACGCTACCCATACACCCCCACGAAAAGAGCGCCTGCCTGTGGCGCCACTGAGACTGTGCAGGCTAGGGAACGCTACGCCTTCACCCCCACGAAAAGGGCGCCTTCCTGTGGCTCCACTGAGACTGTGCAGGCTAGGGAACGCTACCCCTCCACCCCCACGAAAAGGGCGCCTTCCTGTGGCGCCACTGAGACTGTGCAGGCTAGGGAACGCTACCCCTTCACCCCCACGAAAAGGGCGCCTTCCTGTGGCGCCACTGAGACTGTGCAGGCTAGGGAACGCTACCCCTTCACCCCCACGAAAAGGGCGCCTTCCTGTGGCGCCACTGAGACTGTGCAGGCTAGGGAACGCTACCCCTTCACCCCCACGAAAAGGGCGCTTTCCTGTGGCGCCACTGAGACTGTGCAGGCTAGGGAACGCTACGCCTTCACCCCCACGGAAAGGGCGCCTTCCTGTGGCGTCACTGAGACTGTGCAGGCTAGGGAACGCTACCCCTCCACCGCCACGAAAAGGGCGCCTTCCTGTGGCGTCACTGAGACTGTGCAGGCTAGGGAACGCTACCCCTACACAACCAAGAAAAGGGCTCCTTCCTGTGGCGCCACTGAGACTGTGCAGGCTAGGGAACGCTACCCCTCCACCCCCACGAAAAGGGCGCCTTCCTGTGGCGCCACTGAGACTGTGCAGGCTAGGGAACGCTACCCCTTCACCCCCACAAAAAGGGCGCCTTCCTGTGGCGCCACTGAGACTGTGCAGGCTAGGGAACGCTACCCCTTCACCCCGACGAAAAGGGAGCCTTCCTGTGGCGCCACTGAGACTGTGCAGGCTAGGGAACGCTACCCCTTCACCCCCACGAAAAGGGCGCCTTCCTGTGGCGCCACTGAGACTGTGCAGGCTAGGGAACGCTACCCCTTAACCCCCACGAAAAGGGCGCCTTCCTGTGGCGCCACTGAGACTGTGCAGGCTAGGGAACGCTACCCATTTACCCCAATGAAAAGGGCGCCCTCCTGTGGCGCCACTGCGACTGTGCAGGCTAGGGAACGCTACCCCTTCACCCCCACGAAAAGGGCGCCTTCCTGTGGCTCCACTTCCACTGTGCAGGCTAGGGAACGCTAAACCTTCACCCCCACGAAAAGGGCGCCTTCCTGTGGCGCCACTGAGACTGTGCAGGCTAGAGAACGCTACCCCTTCACCCCCACAAAAAGGCGCCTTCCTGTGGCGCCACTGAGACTGTGCAGGCTAGGGAACGCTACCCATTTACCCTGACAAAAAGGGCGCCTTCCTGTGGCGCCACTGCGACTGTGCAGGGTAGGGAACGCTAACCATTCACCCCCACGAAAAGGGCGCTTTCCTGTGGCGCCACTGCGACTGTGCAGGGTAGGGAACACTAACCCTTGACCCCCATGAAAAAGGCGCCCTCCTGTGGAGCCACTGCGACAGTGCTGGCTAGGGAACGCTACCCAGACACCCCCACGAAAAGAGCGCCTGCCTGTGGCGCCACTGAGACTGTGCAGGCTAGGGAACGCTACCCCTTCACCCCCACGAAAAGGGCGCCTTCCTGTGGCTCCACTGAGACTGTGCAGGCTAGGGAACGCTACCCCTCCACCCCCACGAAAAGGGCGCCTTTCTGTGGCGCCACTGAAACTGTGCAGGCTAGGGAACGCTACCCCTTCACCCCCACGAAAAGGGCGCCTTCCTGTGGCGCCACTGAGACTGTGCAGGCTAGGGAACGCTACCCCTTCACCCCCACGAAAAGGGCGCCTTCCTGTGGCGCCACTGAGACTGTGCAGGCTAGGGAACGCTACCCCCTTCACCCCCACGAAAAGGGCGCCTTCCTGTGGCGCCACTGAGACTGTGCAGGCTAGGGAACGCTACCCCTTCACCCCCACGAAAAGGGCGCTTTCCTGTGGCGCCACTGAGACTGTGCAGGCTAGGGAACGCTACGCCTTCACCCCCACGGGAAGGGCGCCTTCCTGTGGCGCCACTGAGACTGTGCAGGCTAGGGAACGCTACCCCTCCACCGCCACGAAAAGGGCGCCTTCCTGTGGCGTCACTGAGACTGTGCAGGCTAGGGAACGCTACCCCTACACAACCAAGAAAAGGGCTCCTTCCTGTGGCGCCACTGAGACTGTGCAGGCTAAGGAACTCTACCCCTTCACCCCCACGAAAAGGGCGCCTTCCTGTGGCGCCACTGAGACTGTGCAGGCTAGGAAACGCTACCCCTTCACCTCCAAGAAAAGGGCGCCTTCCTGTGGCGCCACTGAGACTGTGCAGGCTAGGGAACGCTACCCCCTTCACCCCCACTAAAAGGGCGCCCTCCTGTGGCGCCACTGAGACTGTGCAGAGTAGGGAACGCTACCCCCATCACCCCCACTAAAAGGGCGCCCTCCTGTGGAGCCACTGCGACTGTGCAGAGTAGGGAACGCTACCCCTTGACCCCCATGAAAAGCGCGCCCTCCTGTGGCGCCACTGCGACTGTGCAGGCTAGGGAACGCTACCCCCTTCACCCCCACGAAAAGAGCGCCTTCCTGTGGCGCCACTGAGACTGTGCAGGCTAGGGAACGCTACCCCTTCACCCCCACGAAAAGGGCGCCTTCCTGTGGCGCCACTGAGACTGTGCAGGCTAGGGAACGCTACGCCTTCACCCCCACGAAAAGGGCGCCTTCCTGTTTCTCCACTGAGACTGTGAATGCTAGGGAACGCTACCCCTCCACCCCCACGAAAAGGGCGCCTTCCTGTGGCGCCACTGAGACTGTGCAGGCTAGGAAACTCTACCCCTTCACCCCCACGAAAAGGGCGCCTTCCTGTGGCGCCACTGAGACTGTGCAGGCTAGGGAACGCTACCCCCTTCACCCCCACAAAAAGGGCGCCTTCCTGTGGCGCCACTGAGACTGTGCAGGCTAGGAAACGCTACCCCCTTCACCTCCACGAAAAGGGCGCCTTCCTGTGGCGCCACTGAGACTGTGCAGGCTAGGGAACGCTACCCCCTTCACCCCCACTAAAAGGGCGCCCTCCTGTGGCGCCACTGAAACTGTGCAGAGTAGGGAACGCTACCCCTTCACCCCCACGAAAAGGGCGCCCTCCTGTGGAGCCACTGCGACTGTGCAGGCTAGGGAACGCTACCCCTTCACCCCCACGAAAAGGGCGCCCTCCTGTGGAGCCACTGCTACTGTGCAGGCTAGGGATCGCTACCCCTTCACCCCCACGAAAAGGGCGCCCTCCTGTGGAGCCACTGCGACTGTGCAGGCTAGGGAACGCTACCCCTTCACCCCCACGAAAAGGGCGCCCTCCTGTGGAGCCACTGCGACTGTGCAGGCTAGGGAACGCTACACCTTGACCCCCTGGAAAAGGGCGCCCTCCTGTGGAGCCACTTTGACTGTGCAGGCTAGGGAACGCTACCCCTTGACCCGCCACGAAAAGGGCGCCTTCCTGTGGCGCCACTGAGACTGTGCTGGCTAGGGAACGCTACCCCTTCGCCCCCACAAAAAGGGCGCCCTCCTGTGGCACCACTGCGACTGTGCAGGCTAGGGAACGCTACCCATTCACCCCCATGAAAAGGGCGCCCTGCTGTGGCGCCACGGCGACTTTGCAGGCTAGGGAACGCTACCCCCCTTCACCCCCCAGGAAAAGGGCGCCCTCCTGTGGCGCCACTGCGACTGTGCAGGCTCGGGAACGCTACCCCCTTCGCCCCCACGAAAAGGGCGCCCTCCTGTGGCGCCACTGCGACTGTGCAGGCTAGGGAATTCTACCCCTTAACCCCCACGAAATGGGCGCCCTCCTGTGGCGCCACTGCGACTGTGCTGGCTAGGGAACGCTACCCCCTTCGCTCCAAGAAAAGGGCGCCCTCCTGTGGCTCCATGGCGACTGTGGAGGCTAGGGAACGCTACCCTTCACCCCCAGGAAAAGGGCGCCTTCGTGTGGCGGCACTGCGACTGTGCAGGCTAGGAAACGCTACCCCTTCACCCCCATGAATAGGGCGCCCTCCTGTGGCGCCACTGTGACTCTGCAGGCTAGGGAATGCTACCCCTTAACCACCAGGAAAAGGGCGCCCTCCTGTGGCGCCACTGCGACTGTGCAGGCTAGGGAACGCTACCCATTCACCCCAATGAAAAGGGCGCCCTCCTGTGGCGCCACTGTGACTCTGCAGGCTAAGGAACGCTACCTCTTCACCACCAGGAAAAGGGCGCCTTCCTGTGGCACCACTGAGACTGTGCAGGCTAGGGAACGCTACCCCCTTCACCCCCAAGAATAGGGCGCCCTCCTGTGGCGCCACTGCGACTGTGCAGGCTAGGGAACGCTACCCCTTCACCCCCACTAAAAGGGCGCCCTCCTGTGGCGCCACTGAGACTGTGCAGAGTAGGGAACGCTACCCCATCACCCCCACTAAAAGGGCGCCCTCCTGTGGAGCCACTGCGACTGTGCAGAGTAGGGAACGCTACCCCTTGACCCCCATGAAAAGCGCGCCCTCCTGTGGCGCCACTGCGACTGTGCAGGCTAGGGAACGCTACCCCTTCACCCCCACGAAAAGAGCGCCTTCCTGTGGCGCCACTGAGACTGTGCAGGCTAGGGAACGCTACCCCTTCACCCCCACGAAAAGGGCGCCTTCCTGTGGCGCCACTGAGACTGTGCAGGCTAGGGAACGCTACGCCTTCACCCCCACGAAAAGGGCGCCTTCCTGTTTCTCCACTGAGACTGTGAATGCTAGGGAACGCTACCCCTCCACCCCCACGAAAAGGGCGCCTTCCTGTGGCGCCACTGAGACTGTGCAGGCTAGGAAACTCTACCCCTTCACCCCCACGAAAAGGGCGCCTTCCTGTGGCGCCACTGAGACTGTGCAGGCTAGGGAACGCTACCCCTTCACCCCCCACAAAAAGGGCGCCTTCCTGTGGCGCCACTGAGACTGTGCAGGCTAGGAAACGCTACCCCTTCACCTCCACGAAAAGGGCGCCTTCCTGTGGCGCCACTGAGACTGTGCAGGCTAGGGAACGCTACCCCTTCACCCCCACTAAAAGGGCGCCCTCCTGTGGCGCCACTGAAACTGTGCAGAGTAGGGAACGCTACCCCTTCACCCCCACGAAAAGGGCGCCCTCCTGTGGAGCCACTGCGACTGTGCAGGCTAGGGAACGCTACCCCCTTCACCCCCACGAAAAGGGCGCCCTCCTGTGGAGCCACTGCTACTGTGCAGGCTAGGGATCGCTACCCCTTCACCCCCACGAAAAGGGCGCCCTCCTGTGGAGCCACTGCGACTGTGCAGGCTAGGGAACGCTACCCCTTCACCCCCACGAAAAGGGCGCCCTCCTGTGGAGCCACTGCGACTGTGCAGGCTAGGGAACGCTACACCTTGACCCCCTGGAAAAGGGCGCCCTCCTGTGGAGCCACTTTGACTGTGCAGGCTAGGGAACGCTACCCCTTGACCCGCCACGAAAAGGGCGCCTTCCTGTGGCGCCACTGAGACTGTGCTGGCTAGGG